>JAPQRN010000009.1:9550552-9585420 GCA_037367275.1 Coranthus polyacanthus
ATGGATGGATGGGGTGGATGGGTGGATGGGGGGGTGGGGGGCTTTTCATACAACACATCCGAAATTAAGTTAAAAACAGAATTAGTAAAACAGGTTTCGGAGAAATACCACAATACATAATACCAATTTGGGGGCACAAAGTATCAAACACAAACCATAAATACACACGTGAATTCAGCGTAGTGTAAGTATTGCTCGGGGTTTGTGTAATACTGCAGAGTTTACGATAGTCCAGCATTATGATGCAGTTTGAAATCATTCACAGAAGCAAAGTCGCTTGTTTTTTTTGTTTTTTTTCCCCACTTTACACGTTCGTCCTTAAAGCCAATCGAGGGGCATTTGCACAGGACAGGTATCACTATTTTTTTTTGTTTTTTTTTCCCCCCACGCGTGGGTCCTAAATCATTCTATCTTTGGTTGCGGCTCATATCTCCAAGACAAATAATTGATGACTACTTCCAGCGTTAACATTTTGCGATCCATTTGGTAGCGATTCATCACCGAGATGCACATTAGCCAGACTTGAGCACACATTCATCACTGTCCTTCATGAAAAATACATTTACGCGGCATTTGCCAGGCGGTGTTGTGACCTGAAAAGAAAGCATCTTCATTCACAAGATTCTAAGGTTGCCACGATTAATCGATCAGCTGCCGACTATGAAGTTGATCGACTATTCTGATAATCGATTATCAGTTTGAGTGAGAGAGAAAAAAAAAAGTCAAAATTCTCCGATTTCAGGCTGTGAAATGTGAATATTTCATGTTTTCTTCACTCCTCTATGACAGTAATCTTAATATATTTGGGCTCTGGACCAAACGAGACATCGTCGCGGGGCTTTGGGAAACACTCATCCACATTTGTCCCCATTTTCTGACATTTCATAAACCAAACAACTAATCATTTAATCAAGAAAATGATCGAGAGACTAATCAACAATGAAAAGTAATCGGTAGTTGCAGCCCTATATGGTTCTTTACATGCCAACACAAACCCACTATGTGAAAAACAATAATGGTCATTTCTGTTGATTCATAGATACTGTAGCTGACACACGTCACAAAATCAGAAATACTTACTGGAGACACAAAACCGACAAAATATTAACTGTTAAAATATGAGTGAAAAAGAGTCAAAAATACACACAAACCGCTTTGTCCTCTGTTAGCCTCCTAAAAACAACACCAGCAGTGAAAACTACACACAATGAACTACTTCATTTGGTATTTTTTTGTACAAACAGTGTCCCGTCAAAACATCATTCGCAGCGAGTGACAATGTATAAAGTATAAGCAAAGTCTATGAGTCATGTCGTCGCACTTCTCGCTCCATTACTGCAGGTTGAATGTGAGGATGAACGTGGCGAGGACTCCACAGAGCATGAAGAAGGGCAGCCAGGTCTTGAGGAATGCTGCCCAGCTGAAGGATAGAGAGAGAGAGGGGGGGGGAACATCACGAGTTAGAGTAATCATCAACACCTGGATATTATATGTGTGGCAGAGAGGGTGGAAAAAAAAAAAGCATATTCTGGACAGGCAAGGACATGCGAGGTGTGTGGAGCTATCACATGGGCCAATCGTTTTTTTTTTTTTTTTTTTTTTTTTTTTCCCTTCCCCAGAGGCCCGCAGCTCGCCTCATCCTGTGGCTGCACCTCAGCCCGCGTCCTACTGTCCTTTCCACCCAGCCGGCGCAGGGAGCCCCAACAGAGAGGTGACCTCCAGCGGTGACACGGAGGGGAGCGCTTCTGTCAGTGATGAATTACACGGCTCACCTTCTGTTTAAAAGACTCCTGTGCCGTGGGAGTATATGTGCAGAGGCAGCACAAACTGTGACGCCAGCTATCTCTATGTGGGTCAGGGGAGAATAATGAGGGGGGTTCTCTGAGCCATATGTCTCTTAATGCTCGCGAGCATTCGGCGGCGAAAAAGCCATTTCACCGACTCCCAAGATTAAGATGCTTTAAAAAGGCGCACGGCCCGGTGTTACTAGAAAGCGACGCTTCTGTCGCCGAGTTGTACTTCTGTCCAATCTGTACGACATCTCTTAGATCCATCCGCAAAGACGGGGTCGCAGCTCGCAGGTGGGTCACGGGAGATTTTGTTTGGGTTGACAAATACATGTGCATTTCAAGCATTTCCAAACAACCTCCACAAAAAGCAGGAGAGGGAGAATCGAGAGCCTGTTAACTCCACATAAATGCATTTATTTGGTCTCATTTATAAAGGGTTTCAAATCCATGTATTGGTTTTCTGATGAGAAGTAATAAAAACAGCAGGGTAGCGTTTTTAACTCCACCTATTTATTTGGTCTCATGAAGTATTTAACATGTTTTCCATATATGTTTTCAATAACACATGCATAAAATGAAGCTGCTAGAAGGCGAAGAGGAAATAGCAGTAAAAGTGATCGGGAATGTTTCGCTCTTCCCGCGATTTCTAGACTTGGGTTTTAAAAAGTGGATCCCCAGAAGAAAAAAAAAAGGTTTGGGAAACACTTACCTATTACACATGTGCCTATGAAGAAGAATCCCTCCTCTGTTACTCCTCCTGGACTTTACCCCCTGTTTTTTCTACCATTTTTAGAGAGTGTTTAGGGACTTGAAAGCCCTAAAGGGCTATAATATATAAAAAGGTGACCTGGCTTGTCCAACTAAATCCATGTGATATCGCAAGCAAAAATGTATTCAATGCAAGTGGGTTTTCTGTTTGCAAACAAACACAAGAAATGCTCATTTGACCGTTTGTCTGTGGGTGCAGCTCAGACAGTGCATGTAGATTTGTCGTACAATTGTTGAGAATCAATAAACATATTGCTGTGTGTAGTGTAGGTCTGGCAGCTTTTAATTCCATTCCGTTTCTGTGAACGTGTTGAACTAAACTTCATCGTCGCTCAACACGAGCCTGTGCCAAATAACTGTATGCACCTATGAGGAGGAAAATACAGTCTGCACCTATTAAGACTGGGGAGAAGGGGGGGGTGGGGGTGTTGGCTGGAGCCTATCCCAGCAGACACAGGCTGAAGGCAGGGTACACCGTGCACCGTGGACAGGTCATACCGAGACGAACAACCATTCACTCTCACATTCACACCTACGGGCAGTTTTAAGACCCATGAGAGTTGTAAATGCCAGCAAATGTATTTTTGTTTTATCTTGGCGAATGCTCAAATATTACTTCCCTCAGTGTACGATAGGAATATGGACATAAGACCCCAGTATCGTGTTGGAAACATCTCTAAAATAAATGGTCAAGGACACAGAACATCAGGAGTGTGTTGATTTGATGTGCTTTCATTCACCATCTTAACGTCTTGTTGATGTAGTGTTCCTTTGTACATTTTTTAGTTTTACCAGAGCACCAGCCGTTTCACTTTTTTTAATTCCTGACGCTCCGGGGCTTCCCCTGGCAAACCTGCGTTTAACGTCACGGTGCTATGACCTGTGGGTAATTCCCTCAGGCAAAGTCTGCAGAAGGAAAGTGTATGGAAAGTGGCCATAAATGGCTCAAAATGTCTGTGAGAAAACCCTCAATCGCTTCATGATTTGACAGTGAGACAGCCCTAAACCCTCAGTCTGCGAGAGTGGACCCTGGGATTGGGGTTGTTGCTTTTCAAACGATAAGACAAAAGTCCGAATGGGGTTAAACTTACCTCACATGCTTTCCATTAATAAGAGACAGCGCACACAGGTTCACCATGTTCCAGGATGTGCTGTTGTCGTAGCGCATCAGGTTGAGAGCCATAGCCACGTGAGAATGGCAGTTATCAAAGCACAGATTGTGCTTTAATAACAGAAAAACACCAGTTACTATATATATATAATAATCCTGCATAAATATGTGTATGAAAAATCCTATTTATTATCTTACCGGTCTACATTTGTATTCCTCAGATGCATCGTGCACGGCTTTGTCCCACGTGGCAGGACCATTGCCGCAGACTTTGTCCACGTCAAGCTTCCAGTACCTGTAATATTTGCAAACACGAAACAATCAATCCACAGTCAGTGCCTTTAAAATGTTCAGTCTGTCGTGATCGACCTGTTCAGACAGTTTTTTTTTCCAATTTAATAAACTCACTTTGTTGGTCTACCGAAGCCCATGTTGTCCTCCTGAAGAAACAACAACAAAAAAAGAGAAAATCGTGGGGGGGGAACAAATGTGAAAGACATTGTCTTCATTGTCAAGGAAGATGTAGAAATGGATGAGTGTGTTGGAGCAAGAGGTGCTCACGTTGGGCCATCCTCAGTGTTAAGAAATAATGAATTAAATACTGCGTTTAAGTGAATGTACTGTATATTTTATTTAACCTGCAAGATTTAGGTCTGGTTTAGTTATGACATAAAAGAAAAAGTACAAAAAAGTAAGTGCATTTTGATTCATTTCAAGGCCACAAGTCATTACAGCAGCTCCACTGTCAAAACCGACCTTTTATTTCCCATCTCACTGCTTTTGCTGCTGTTTTCGGACACGATAAGAAACCACATAATGTGACATTTAGCGACATAAACTGAGGTCGGATGAATACTCACCGATACGAAGTATGATCCTGCAAAATCTCGAATGACTCCAGCAGAGGTGCAGATACCCATGTGACCGATGAAAGGGAGCACCCACCTGCAGGACGCGTCCAGCAGAAAACAAGAGAAGACAATGGAGACATACGCGTCAACCCCGTGTACATCTGACTGGCACACACAAAACACGCAGCAAAAAAACACAGGCAACCGTTTAAACAACAAAACGAGATTCAACTAGCTTGTCTCGACGTAGATCTGCTTCGGTTTCATCTGACGCCTGCGGAATAACAGGCTACCGTCTCCGCGGTTAATCCGTGTCATTTTAAGCTAGCAACGACCGTTAGCCTCTTACGATAAGATGGGGATCGGTGTCCACACGACGCAGTAAGGGTAGCGGCTGCTTTTTCTGTCGCTTTTTAAGAAATCGCCGTGGTAGTTCATCATCATGTCGGTGTCGTCCGCCTCCGCCATCACTGCCCGGAGTGACAGGTGACACTGACGCACGGCGAGCGGCGAGCGGCGCGGCGCAGATGCGGAAACGCGCAGTTCGCCTCCGCGTCGGTCAGTGAACGCAACGCCGTGTATTAACCGCGTACGTCGTTTGTCATCTGTGATGTTATTTAATTTTGTTTAATAAGCTCTCTCAGGTTCAATATATTTATTTATTTATTTTGACATTTGTATGTATTTGAAAGCCGTTTTAAATTCTTGCTTAAAAAGTTTGATGTGTGTGTATATACAGTTTAATGAAAATAGCAATGTACAACATGGGCTACTGTAAAAGTCCTGCTTTCAAAACCTTACTGAAGGGGAAGTACAAACAGGTTATCATCAGAATAAAATACCAAAAGTAAAAGAGCAGAATGTCCCATTTGAGAATAATATTACTGGATTAGTGATGAGACTGATGTGTTAATGTTTAATATTGCTGCTTGCAGGCTCAGTTAGGGGCTCATTTTAATTACTGTGTATACTGATGGGTAGCTCACTCTTATTTTATTTTATATTAACAATATGAATCTGCAAAGTAGTAGCCTAACTAAAGTTATCAATTAAATGCAGAGCAAAAAGTGTAATGCATACTGGAATAGACGCATAAAGTGGCAGAAAATGGAAATACTCAAAGTACAAGTACCTCACATTTTGTACTTCAGTACAGTTCTTGTGTGTTTAAAAATTAACTTACTTTATTTGCATTATTTAAGATCTAAAAACACAAACCTTGGGAGCCTCTGCTACCTGTGAGCGTTTTTTTTGGCCGCCACACTGGGTCGCCCATTCAGCCGAAGCTATATCATTGTAACCTCCACTACTCCTGAAGCTGGGTCACCTCATTACTGTGCAGTATATAGGGCATGAGATACTCCTGCAACTACTCATGCTTGTGATGTACCGTGTTCACATTTGTTGCCTGCTAGTCAGCAAAACCCAGAGAGGAGTAGACACTGATGAATGAGCAGGAGACCAGAAAGTTCATACTGTGGGCTCACCTACAGTTCATCTTGCCAACCTAGTTAGTATTGCATCCGTACTGCTGATCTGTTGTGTAACTGTTACACTAAAAGGACAATCAGGTGTTAGTAATCAACACAAAACCGAGCAGCAGGTGTTCAATATTTTTATTCTTTACTTTGTTTGCAACAAAGGTTATGACAGGAGTTCTCAAAGAAAAACAAATTAATGAACAAAGTAAACACATGGAAGCCTAGTGTTGCAGGTTTTTAAAGACTCATTCCTTACGTTTAGCCTATTTGGGATGAAAAAACACCCAATGAGCTGTTCTCTGAGCAATGGAGGGGATGGCTCTGTGTCCTTTTTGCCCACAACTAAAGTCAGAGAAGCCTCATACAAGCAGGACCAAATAGCTGACTGTAGCAGAGGTCTAGTGCTAAAGCCTTGCGTCACCACCCAATACTTAGCACCCAGTGTCATATGCCACATATTAGCATTTGTCTCCCACTTACACCAAACAGAAGTTTCTCACTGACATTTCATGCCACATTTGCAACCCCACCGGACTTAATTTAACACAAAATCCTGTATTAGAAAGTTATTCATTTACAAATACTTGTCTATGTTGTTGATCTTGTCAACAGTTTGTTGTAGTAAAACCTCCCTCTTAACTAAAAGGAGTACGGTATGCCAAAATCATGTTTCAATGAAACAGAGAAAGCAAATATTAATCCTTGGCCATTAAAATAATAGATGACAACCTTTGGCAGAAGAAACCACTTGCCCCCCCCCAACATGTATAAACTAAACAAAGCTCATCAACACAATTCATTGGACACTTAATTCTAGACTTCCTGTGACCAAACTTCCAACTGAAATGTGATCAGGTCTAAGTCAGAATCAATGACTCGGGTTGTGCGGCCTTTCTGAGATGAGCGGGCACTGTGACTCTTAGCTCCACCTGTAGAGCAGACAGGAAATGCAACCAAGCACCGTCTTCTGGTCTGTGATCTGATCCTCCATGGAGGACACAGAGACTGTGTGGCCACACGGACCTTAAAATAGGTCACCAAACTGCCAGCGTCACCTTCTACATGTTGCGTCTCTCCAACATAAACCTGAGGAGGGATAAGTGCTGAACTCCTCCTTCTCTGTGAGAAACTGGGGAGTGATGTGGAAGGTGCTCTCCTCACAGGGATTCCCCCAACCACCACGCGGTGGAAGGAGAGGCTGAGGTGTTGTTGGTGCTTTGAAGGGGCGAGATGGGTGTTTTACTCCACCCTCCATGAATTTCTCTCCCCAAAGTGGTCTCCACCTGTCCTCTCTTTGGACAGGGGAGGGCGATGCATAGTGCAGAAATGTGACATGACATTCACTCAATGTTTCTGTCTGATAGGGGGGGAAATTAAGATTCAAACAGGAGCTGGGAGAGTGCTTTGTTTCCTACATCCATTCTACTGAATGGCTGACACTTCGTTTAGCTCGGCCGACACTGTACTTGTCCCTCTGAGCTGTCTTCGTCGTCTGAACCATCTGGACCGACACCACGCAGGCCCGTGATACGATAGCCCATGTTGAGCAGCATTACCTCCAGGGGATCAGCGTTCATACGCCGCTGGTTGGCCTGAGCAGCACCCTCCATGTCCTCTACCACACGCCCGTTCTCACTCTCGGTCTGCATTTATGAGCAAAGACAACAAATGAGAAATTTCCTTTTAAGCAGTGGTGGAAAAAATATTCAGACCTTATGTAAAAATAGTATACCACACTGAAAACGCTCCAATGCAAGTGAAAGTTCTGCATTCAAAATGTTGATTTACGTATTATCAGTAAAGTGTACTTTAAATAGAAGTAAAAAGTAGTCATTGTGCTGTAAAATGGTCCCCGTAATGTGTTTACTGCTGTATTTGTTTAAGGTTGAGCTCATTTGATCTACTTTATATACTCTTGGGTAGTTTAATCTACAGCAATTCATCATATTCTATAAGATCATCATATGTTTGTAGCGTTGTCTTGTGAGAACCAAGTATCCTTAAAAAGTCAACTTTTCATGGGCTCTGAAAAACAGCTCTGTTTTTACTGGAGTAAAAAGTACAATATTTACCTCTGAGATGTAGTGGAGCAGAAATATAAAGTTGCATACAATGGAAGTCCTCCAGTAAAGTACAAGTACCTCAGGTTTGTACATAAGTCCAGTACTTGAGTAAAAGCACTTTGTTTACATTCCACTACTGGTTGTGTAATAATGCTTGTGTGAATTGTTTACCTCAGGTCTGGGGTTCCATAATCGGACTACAGGATCGATACCACTTGTAGCCAAGAAGCAGTAGCTGGGGTGTGGCTGCAGGCAGTTCACTATAGACTCATCTCCCTGCAGGATCCTCACTAGATTAGTCGTCTCCTTTTCCCAGATAAAGAAGGAACCGTCGTCTGAGCCACTAACAATGTACTGGCCTTTACTGTAGAGAAAAGGGAGACATTCAGAGCTGCCTGACAAGCTGTGCACCGCGCTGTGTTTTACTGGGAATGATCAAACTCTGCAGCCGTTTTACACTGAATTTCTTTGACAGAACCATCAATCACTTCACTGTAGACCTGTACCAACAGGACTTTCCTAGTTCTGGTGTGAACGGTAACACAGCAGAGCATTCTAATGTACACAAGGCTCAGTGGAAACGACGTGTAGTGCATTACATTCTCATGGTTTGAGTCACTGCAGGAAAACCTCACCGAGGGAAGGAAGGAAGGAAGGAGTGAAAACTCATCATCAGACAACATACAGTACATGTATGAAAAACACTAACACTGGTATTTGAAGAGGCTTTGATCTGTCTAATTAGCCTCACACTAGTCTGGCTCACTGGAAGTACTCTGCCAGAACAAGGGGAATAAGGGGATTGCTATTCTCCTTCCTTCCGCTATTTGTGCCTTATCTATGCCAAGTTTTGACAAAGACACACGTCTTTTCACGAGCTGTTTTCTTTTTGTGGGGATTTAGTCATTTTAATACCATGATGCGCTTCCTCATGTTGACATGTTCCACCAAAACAACTTCTCTCCCAACACTATTTTGCAAATGCACTGTCACAGAATCCTGCGCTCAGCACTGCCCAAGAACTAGCCAAACAACCCAGATAACTTTTACCCCTATTCCAGAATGATAGCGGAGGGTGCCAGACCTATCTGCAGCACTGGCACAGTGCTAACGAAGGGTGGAGATAGGGACACATAATGCGCTGCAGCCTATGTGAGTTGATTTTGGTTGACTAAACAACCGAAAACTGCACCACAACACAAAGCGTCAAACTAAATATACACTGTGTCATGGGGATAATTATATTAGACTGACAGCAATGAAACGGGTTGTCTTGTCTAATAAGTATTCACAGTATTTGACTAGCAAAAATATTTGCTGTTTTGAATGCCATTACTGAGCTGAGAGGACTGACCAAACTGGATATTTAAGCTTTCTAACAATTTAGATTTTAGACAGATTTCTCCACTCAGAAAATCTTGTACATGCAGCACATTGAGAGTGCGTCTATGAAGTAAGGCCACCTTTTGGCGGAGTTTTAACTCTGCTGATCCTCCTTTGCAGGTCTGTGATTCTCTGACACCACAGAGCTCCTGTCTGCACCCTAGTGAGGAGTCTGCAAATTGCCAGTGAGACCTACTGACCTTCCAAAAAAGTTGGCCTCTTTGATGTCAGTGGTGGTGTTGCAGTGACCACAGTATCGATGCTTGTAGTCAAAGCTACGCTCTCTCAGCACCAGTTCATCTTCAGGGATGGACTCCTTCCGACTGAATGAATGGAATCGGATGGAGCTGTTGGCCTTCTTATCTTCTGCTGTTGAAGATAAAAAACAATCCGATTTGTACTCAATCATTCATAGAAAATTGGGACGTCTGTACTTTAGCGTGTATAAAACTCTTCTCAGAAGGCTTGTGGCAGCCTGGGGTGCATGCATTTTCAAGATCCGACTGTACATAGTTGTTTGACAAATGCATGCTCCTGCAAATTAGCAAATGAACTGTTTCCTTCTCTCCCACCTGATTCTGTCTTGGAGAAGAGAGCAGCTTTGATGTCCTTATCCAGGGCATCACAGGCACTACTGTGTGCCTGTTCTGGAAACTTTCCTTTAAAGTCATCCAGACACTCCAGAGCTTCAGCCACATACTTTAGCTCAAACAGGCACCGTGCCAGCCTGAAATGAGCCTTGAGATGGCCTGGGTTTAGAGTCAGAGCCTTCAGGCAGTCCCTGAGGGCATCATAATGGTCACCATCCCTGTGAATCACAGATACAAATATAAACACATAATAACTGCTTCTTTTAGGAACAAAGATTAATCATCTCCCTGCAGTGGTGCAAAATGTATGATATGGTTAGGCGTACCACTTGCGTTTCATGTAGGCGGCAGCCCGGTTCCCATACAGCATGGCATTACAGCTGGCCTGATGAATGCCTAAACTGTAGAGCTGGATGGCCTGGGTCCACTGCTGCCGTGCAAATGCATCATTTGCTTGTTGCTTTATCTTCTCCAAGTGAGGAGGGAGCTCAGTAGAACTACAACAAAGAGCAGGTATTATAAAAATGTTTGTACATGTTCAAACCTTTATGAAGTGAATCTGTGAGTAAAAAGCCTGTTACCTGGAGCGCATCTTGCTTCCAGCAAATCGGATATGGCTGGTTGGCAAATGAATGCCATTGGATACACCATTGGTTGTCTTTCCATTCTGCACATCTGCAGGGAAGTCCGAGTTTTAGAAACAGTCTATACAGTATGCAATTCTTTATGCAGCGGAGTGTTAATACTGATTGCACAGACTTACCGGTTGATGTTTGGCACTTTTTTGGAAGCAAGAAGGTGTATGGCCTCTGTTTAAATGTCAAGTCAAACAGATACACCTAAAAGTACCATAAAACGAACACACAAAGCAAACATTATTACACTGAACCAGAAACTCTTCTTACTATTCCTTGTTTGTTTAACAAAGCATTACCTGTTCCCCACCCATGTTCACAAGCAGCTCAGTGCCATCTGGACTGAAGGTGACATAAGTGGCTACCAGCACCCTCAGGCGGTTGTTGTAGTCTGGGAGTTTAACAGGCAGGTGTCCTGCAGCATACAATCACAAAGTAAGGTTATTCACGTGCAAAACTAAGCCATTTCTTACTGTTACTGCTATACAATTAGAAAAAAATCATGTTTATCACATTTTAGAGAAAGCAATTCAGTCACATATGCACCTGCAACATAATACTGCCCTGCTCCATCTGGGATGGGCTTCTGCCTTTCACAAAATGTGTGCACAGCTGCTGATGTGCTCTGGCTCATAGATTTTCTGTGTAGTTAAGAAGAAAAAAAACTAAGTTGTAAAAACCTACAAAGAGATGGTACCACATGTGCATAGTTGCTGTATATATATTAAAATGACCATAGAATGACATCAAACACTTAAATCAGGTTCCTTTAACAAACCTATAGTTGTGAATCATCCTGATGTCATAGAGGCGGACAAACGGCCCATTGGCCCCCACTGCCAGGTAATTGTTGTCCCGTGGGTTGACAGCTAAACACTTGGCCTCGACCAGCTGACCGCAGAACTCTGTCAGGTCAATGAGCACCTCAGAGCGTTTACTGTTCTCCCTCAAGTCGTACTGTCTGTAGCGAACAAGAAAACACTGAGCAGACTGTAGAAAATAATGCTACAGAATATACTGCATGCCGTTGGTTTCTTTGCAGGTTTCCTACGCGTTCTCCATTTCATAATTCCAGACTTCTCAGTTGACTTTTCAGACCATATCTGACATGAGAGTGCAATTTACTAAAAATCAAATACCACATTTTGCCATACTGTGTAGGAACCCTGTGATTGTGTTGAAATGTGAATAATTTCTGAGTCTAACCTGATGATACCATCCTCTGCAGCACTCCAGAAGGTGTTGGGCCACATGGGAGCTGTGGCGATGCGTTTGACTCTGTTGGTATGATCAGAAAACATATGGATGGTTTCCTTCACTGACAGGTCGTGCACATGGACCTTTGTGTCAGCTGCACCTGTTACCAAAATTCTGTCACCAGAGTGAGGGAGGAACTGTGTGGAGAAACAAACAGTGAACCGATGAGAACATTCTCCATGTCCTGTGATTGGACAGACATTACAGAACTAATGCACTGACGTTATCACATAATATAGCACAGACTGACTATTGGATCAGATATTGAGCATCATATTGTTTTTTAATCTCATAAAACAAATTACTAACTACAAATTGAGACTAAAATTTCAGTACAATCTTTTTTTTAATTTTACAAATTTTACTTATTTTTATGTTATAAAACTTCAGGAAGGATCTTTTGATTATGTATTTAATACAATGTACAGGTAACTTGGGATGTGCCTGCACTTTTCGATCTAAGATAATCGTGAAAAGTTCTCTTTTACTTATACTTGAATAATTCTTTTTATGATTGTATGTTTCAAAAAGGTTTTGTGTTGAAGTCTTCTGTTAGTACAAATTTTGACACCAAGGTTTTTATTTTTACAGCATATGTATATTAATTCAAAATATTGGTTATTAGTCTCTCCATCAGTATATTCGGGTCCTATATTCCTATAGTAAACAGTGTATACATTACTTTATAGTGTACTTCTCTCCATGACATGTTACTCATTTAATGGCCAACAGTGCCACCTAAAGTTAAGGAAGTGAACTTGTAACGTGAAGAGCATTTCTCTGTATTCACTTTATTAAGTCTTATTAAGAGGTCAAGATATTTTGTATATACAGACAGGTGACAAATAACAGGAAAAACCTGACTGGAGTCGTCTGTTGCAGGATAACAGTGCCACCATCCATAGGGCATGAGAGGCCACTGAATGGTTTGATGAGAATGAAAATTATGTGAATCATATGCTAAGGCATTTGCGGTCACAAGATCTCAACCCAGTTGAACAGCATATGGGAGATTTTGGACCAATATGTTAGACAGCCCTCTCCACCGCCATCATCGAAACACAAAGCGAGCAGATATCTTTTGGAAGAATGGTGTTCATCCCTCCAGTAGAGTTCACAGACTGTAGAATCAAGGAACACTGAAGCTGTTTTGGCTGGATGTAGTGGTACAACACCTTACTAAGAAACCTTATGTCGTTTTTTCCTCTAATTAGTCACCCGTCTGTATTTTGTCTGCAGTATATAGAATAATGTATGAATAATAGGTTAGGCAGAGTAAAGTTTCTTATTAGCAGAGTACATTACAGTACAGTACAGTGCAGAGAGCAAATGCCATTTGTACTGTTGTTTGAATTGCAATAGTGACTCCAAGTTAAGCTTCATGTGTTTAACAGATGATACACATATTTTACTTAGGCGGCAAACACAATGAAACAACGCAATCCGAGTAAAACGACACGACACACGTTCTTCTAATCAGTCCTTCTCACCTTTACAGAGAATATGTTTGCTGCATGACCTGTGTGCATAGTTGTGAGCTTTTTGTGTCTGAATGGATCCCAGATGATGGCATGTTGATCATCTGAGCCTGAGGCCAGAAGACTGAAAAAAGAAACAAAAAAAAAAACAAAACACCAGGACAAGTCAAGCAACATGCTGAGGTGCTTTACTTCTACAGCCTTTTTAAATTATACAATGTGAAACACTAGCCTTCGAACTGTGTGGATCTACATAATTGTTTAATTACTTACATCAGATTGTTAATTTATAAGGCTGGGATATCAACATTAGCAGTTAATTTAAACTTAATTTTGGCATATAACCTAGGATAACAGGTCTCCATTGAACAGTATTTATAATCGACCCAATGATGACTTCCAGCATAGCCTCTTTATTACTGTGTTATCAATATACTGCACAAATAACTTAAGATTAAAAAGCTACATAGTCATACATTACACACAGATAATTAACCCAGCCACTGTCCCTAGGTCAGAGACTATAAGTTAACATGAGGAGAAATTTTAAAGACTTACTCTCCACGCTCGTTCCACTCCAAACAATTCACACAGCCAGTATGGCCCTTTTGAAACAGACAGTATAAACTGTCAACAGAGGATAACAACAATATTCACAAATATCCACTCAGTCTTTGGCTGTTTCTCATGATACCCTGCCACCTCCACGCTGGCAGTCTCACCTGAAGCTCAGCCTCAAGTCCCAGCCTCTTGATGAAGGGGTCAGTCACATGATAGATCCTCTGGAAACCTGACGCTCTCTTGTCCTAAAACAGGAATCGAAGTAGGCATCAGGCTTATGGAAGAAGAATACACTAATGCTTTGGTTGGGTGAATCTAAATGGCCTAGTTTTTTGGCCAAAATTTCCCAGGTGAACTCAGCTCATAGGATGCTTTGGCGTCGGTTTACTCACCCTGATCTGCCTGTGCAGAATATCTCTGGTGATGTTGACAGTAGTCATGGTCTCTCCACAAAACATAAATTGGGGTTTCGGCTGGAGGATCCAGGGGTCAAAGCTCAGATGACATTTATTCTGTTTCTTGAGAATGAGCTACAAAGAAGACGAAAACATTAAGGGGTAGCTAGTGCACAATACTGGACGAACGGCGACTTTACATTGGTTTAACATCAGTTCAAGAGAAGGGCAGGGTTGTCAGTACGCATTAAGGATAGTTTACAAACAGCTGTACATAATGATTTAATTTCATTTTAGCTGGTCTACAGACTTTTCTCACCTCGGCGCAACAAACTGGGCTTGCTCCCGTCAGGGTAACGTTACTCCAAAAGACGAGTTCATTAGTTAGCTACTGCTAGTTAGCTAATATAAGCTGGCTTCAGCGGCTCTGTCAGTATTAAATCGGCTCAGTGTTCCGTAAAACACTAACAATTATTTAAACTTCAAGGCCCCGGTAGTCTGCTTGAATGATTAGCCACCAATACATCGGGCCTTTTAAAGAGCTGCCGTTTACCAAGTAGCTGGCGTTAGCGTATTTGCGTTTACCTTGCTAGCTAAACAAAACGTCCACTTCACGCAACGTTGACATTTGCAACCCTTTAATTATAATTCACCACTGTGGACGAAATCTCACCGATTTCCTTGAGGTAAAAAGGCTTCTGTCATGAGATGTCCATTTAATAAACGTGATAAATCACACTCTCTGTGAGTTTGTTGACAGGAATCTCGCTAATACCTTCTCTGACTTGAACACAACCCTCCTCCCACTGCACAGCGTATCACGCAACTTTGTTCCGCCAGCGAAACACGCAAAACACTTCCGCTCTGCCTTTATTTCAGAATAAGAGCACCCAGTCTGCGTCAACACAACGATTTAAAAAATATTTTTCTTTACAACACACAGCCGTCAAATACTATTTAATAAATCATGTTTTCTTATACAGTACTTTATTCAATCATTTTAATAATTCTATAATGCTTTTCTCTTTCGTTGCTGGTTTATGCTTGTCTGCGTTGCAATTTCTTTAAATTACATTTTTAATATGTGTAACATTTATCGTTTAAGCAGTTCCCTTTGTCAATATAAAGCACATGTATTGCCTTTGTGTACGCAGTGGACTGTATAAATAAGCTTGCCTTGCCTATATTAATATATATAAGGTTTATACATTAGTTTAGGCAATTACTTATATATATATATAATTATAAACCTAAGCAACATGGTCAAATACCGTACATAGTCCAGTCTTTCAAGAGTAAGCACCACATAAGTATAAAGGCGATGAATGATAAATGTGTTCACAATTATTCCAGAGATTTGTTTGATAAGTAAATCTAAAATAGCCCAACATTTAAAATGCTATTTTATTAAATAGACTCCCGTTTATTTGTTACTATGTCATCCAAGTACCATCTAATTTGATGGTATAAATGACGGAAATCATCTTCTATTATTGGTTATGCATGTTGTAATGTTCTCAATACATCCATCCAACGCATTTTGCAATAACATGAATTATTAATAAATACTAAACCATTTTGATCATTAAAAAACTGTGGGAGCTGCGACGTGTATTCGTGTAGTTACAAACACATGCAGTAAACTGTATGTCAGCATTTGTGGTATTTTCACTTCTTCGTCATCCAAAGCCGTTGTTTTCAGTGTGAGGCAACAACTTCGCTCTGAAGTGAAAAGCAGAAGTTTGAAACAGTCCAAATGCACTATACTTCGGGACTATGAGAACAATACAGGGCCTCTACAGTAACAGAAATATATGCTTTATTTAACTCATAACATGCACTGCACTACAAATTCATATAAATCGTTGGATTACTTTTATTTCCAGATTCGAGGCAGTTAAATCCTGATGAAAGTCTCTTTTTCTGGGTTATTCTAGCCATTTTAACGCATCGCGGTTAGGTTCGCTTGCTTTAAATGACTGCGGTTAAACTTGGTCACATGACAGAATGAACCCAGTCGCCTTTCTTTCCACCAGCAGCATTATATTTAATGGCAAAGTTTAGGCACATAACCGTCTTAGCTTTGGAGTTGTGGAATACATGTTTAAACACTACCAAACCACATAGCTGCTGTATTTGTCGGTCGCGAAATCTTCAACCGTTTTGCTGACAACACGGACCGTCGCAGTTCATCGGGTGGCGCTGTGATGTAGAACAAACAGCCTTTGTGTCTTTGATGGGTTGTCTGCGTTCAGCAACGATCAGTTGGCTAGCGGAACAACAGCAGCAGCGGATGGTACAGATTCGGCTTCGGTTACCAGCCTGAAACCGAGATTTGTTACTGCATTCTGTGTTTCTGTGAAGCAAAAGGTAAATTAATATTTTGGCAATACAGATAGCTAGCCTGGCTCTACGAATTTAACCACTGCAGCGAACAGGGATTTAAAACGTCCACAGCAACTTAAGTTGCTAAGCAAACGGCAACGTAGCTTTAGCCGTTAGCTAGCTAGCTTGTTAGACGGAAACGGATTTGTAATGGATTAGCTTACATGGTTAACGGTGCAGGACATCTTGGTACGAAAAAAAGCTTACGTTACTCAACACGACACCACAAAACACGTTATCGCTTCAACATAGCCCAGACTCAGATACGTATGATTGTTTTATTTAACTGGAATTTAAAAAAGCATCTACCATATTAAATTAAGCGATTAGTCACGGTAGCTCATAGCTTGGGTTGGCTGTTTAAGCTTCAGCGAGTCATTTCCTTTATGAATTAGCTTGTGAAGCGGATTAGGAGGTCTGTATCACGTAGGGTACATGATGTTACACTGCATGCACTCATCAGTTAATCTTTATTGTTGCTTGCCATAAATGATGTTCTGCTTCCGGTAGGCCTTTAAAAATATAAATGTTCTTGTAGCTGGTTATGTAATGGTACAACATGTGCTCGTGTTGTTATTTTTGTTGTACTCAGGGAAGTCTGTCGAGGTTGTTTATGACTTGTGAAGGGACAGATGAGTCTGATAGGCGACTATACCAGCCACGAGTTAACAGCTGTTGAGTCTTGAGTAATGAACTTATAATATACAATAAACAGGGGGGAGGACACGGTCTCTGCTTCTTCGCCAAAAATCAGGTTTATTCATTACTTCACACCAAAGCCTGATAAATTCTCATATAAACATTTGACTGAAAGGCAAAAGTAGCAAACTCTAATTTGTGAATTCTTGTGATAGCTAGTGTGATTGGTGTGATTTTAAAAAATAAATAAATCTCATAGCGTTTATGTGAGTACTATATATTAATGTACTTTTTTTCTTATTAGGTGACATTGTTTTGTATGGAATGACAACCTCTCAGAGATATATTGAATCCAAACCAGCAGGTAAGAAACACACATTGCTGTAATAATACACAGTCTATGTTATGCCTGTGTTGGTATAATGTATAGTATGACTCCATTGTTCTGTTTCACAAATACACTTCAGCTCGGTTTGCTGACATGGAGTGGCAGACGCCAGCTGTGTCAGAGAAGTTCCAAAGCCGGTTTGGCCGCCGGCCTGGAACATCGGACAGTGGGGACACTGGTCTTGGCACCTCGGCATCTGACAGCACAGAAGGTGATGACTTTTGCTGGTTCTTCCCCTGCATGTGGTATTATGTAACACTGTTTTGAAGTCTTACATGTTGGGGGAACAGTGGAGCTCCCGTTTTCGTTCAACAAATGAGAGTTGGGTCATTTACTAGTGATTGCACTGAATTCATTTACTGCACTCGGCATTTGTGTTACACAATATGGTTGTCATTAAATATACGTGCTTTTCTGTGGATGTTTAAGATGTCTTGAAAATTGAGAAGACAGGTTATAATCTGCACTTGAATGTTGTGAGAGCTTGTTAAACCCTTGTGCTGTGGTGTGGTTGAGAGGACCTCACATTTGTTTTGTGTATTGGTATTTATAGAGTGAGAGAAATGCTCATGATCCACTTTGGGTTCCCTGCAGATTTGCAGAGGTAGATTAAAGTCCAGGCCAAATATGCCCTCAGGCTTATGCTGTGCTCCTCTGGTGTTATGGCTAATTGGGAACATGGGGCAGGGGATACCAGGACTAGAAAACTAAATGGAAACTGGAGCCTTGTTCTGGTGTGAAATGCTGCAGTCAAAGAGACTTTAAGATTACTATAAATGGGGAGGTGTTGCTGTTGCTTGCTGTTTATATACTATACTATGTCCATGTTAGCTTACAAACATTAAAGAACCTGATCATTTAACTGTAATTTCTAGACTGACTGAAAGTGTGTTTAAGCAAATAGTGATTAACAACTTATTAGATACGTGATAACAATACATTAATAATTAGGTTTGCATGCTTTTGTCAACCATGATTATGTTTATGTGGTACATATGATGTCTTCTTTGTTGCTGCTGCCTTCATGCTGTCCTTTTTTATGATGCTAAGTATTCCTTACAAGCCTCAGCTGTTTTTGTTGTTGAGTACTCTACTGGTGCTGGCACAGCTTTGTCTGGGCACTTAAACTGACAGCAGTGCTTAGCAACATAACAATTAACCCCATATTTAGTCACAATAATGACCTGTTGTAGATTATAAAGCATACTTAGTGTAAACACAACTTGTGTCCCCTTAGGCTTTTTAATTAAATAAGAAACAAATAAATATAGCTTTTTTAGGTGTTTATCAAGAATTCTGTTAAAAATCTATGGCTAGTTGTTTTCATGTGCTTTGCTGTGACAGGAATGTCTTAAGCAGAACATTTGCTTAATGTTTGCTCAACAGCGTAGTTAAGACTTGTTCTAGCCAGTCATGAATCCGTAGAGCCTGCAGGCTTGTGTTCATCTTGAAAGCTTGATCTTGCTTCTATAATTATTTTTTATAAAAACTAGTGATTATTTCTTCTGTGATTAAAAGGTGTTTTTAGTTCTTGTTTAAGTCTGAGTAGGAAAAAACATCCTATTCACTCTTTGACTTTGGATGTGCATGTGTGTGATGTGTGGAAGAGTGGGAGGAGGCAAGGTGCTTAAATAAGCGGCTCCCACAGATCACTCTGTAACTTGAGAGGTGGGCTATAAATACCCCTAACCTTTCCTGTGTGTGCCCGTTTGTGTGTGTTTGCTCAGAGCTTGGTACAGGCTGGTTTGGCTGTTTCAGGACAATACAGCTTTGGGCACAGGGCCTGCCTGCTGCACTGCTGTCAGTCTTAGCTTCAGACGTTGATTTGGTGCTGCCCAGAAATGCACACGGCGGTCTTCTGTTTTCATTCGAAGTGTCCTGCGGATAGAAAAAATGCCACACCTAATAATATGTTTGTTGCGTTGGAGTGAATTCCAGGTTTACAGACATCAGCAGGTCTTTCAGGTTGGTAAAGCAGTTGAATTCAGAGTTATGTAACTTTGTGTTGGCTTGTGAAGATGTCTGTAGGTTGGTTGTACTAATCTTTATGTTTTCTTGCGGTTGGTTTTCTGAGGTTTCTAAATGCAGACACGTATCATTATTGTGCGTTCTTTATGGAGTGGATTGGGTGTGTACTTAAGTAAGCTCAGGGTGCTTATCTTTGTATGCCATCAAAGTCATTTAAGGATTCTGCTGAATAAAATTTCTAAATGTTTGTCAACAACTCTATTGTAACTATATTTTTCAGCTAATTAAGACTAACAATAATAATTCTAATATGATAACAATATTCTAACTAACAACGTTTTATCAATGATTTTATGCAAACATTTTATTCTGTGCACTAGTTTAAGCCTAGATTTAAATTTATTCTCTGTATTGAGTCTGTTAGAGCCAGTTAATTCTTCCGGTGGTGACACCTCATCATCAAAGTAGGCCACCCATAAACCCTGCCGCCTCCACTTTGTATCACTGACTCAAAATAGAGAAAATGGCCTGCAGTACTGCTCCAGATATTCTGCACCGATTTAATAAGGCATATTTGTATGTAAAATAGTGAAAAGTAATGCTAATTACCATTTCTTTTTTTATTCTTTACAGATTTCTGCAGTTCCAGCAGCAGCCCTTCTTTTCAGCCCATCCGCAGTCAGATCCCCATACCCACTGCACATGTCATGCCATCCACGGCCGGAGCCCCGGCCTCGAAGCCCCAGCCATGTGCCCAGGAGGAGTCCTCTGCGGACGCTCACAGGTTTTCCTCTGGCTCTAGAACCCCAAGCGGCTCTACCTCAAAGTCTTCGTCTCTCTCCAAATCTGCATCTTCACCCAACTTGGATGCACAGACTGGTGTGGGAGGCGATCCTGTAGGGCCAAAGCCGGACTGCTTGAGCCGCTACAGAAGCCTTGTCAATGGGCTGGACCACTCACTTTTCCCTACCGATCACACGCAGGTGGACGAGGGCCAGAGGTTTGACACGCCTGCTGTGGAGCCTACACTAAATCAGTCCGCCCTGCTGGGGGGGTTATGCCCTGATGTCAGATTCCGGTTACAGGCGACGGGGATTAGAGACGCCCCAGACTGTGTGTCGGAGACCTACAGAGGAGGCATGGAGCACAGCTATAAAGTTTTGCCTGAAGCAAGGCCTGGCGTTCCCGGCACAGCAGAACCCTCTAATCAGAGGGTCAGTCAGTCTGGTGGAGCCGGATCTCCTGGCCTTTATACGAGTCCTCTAAACCTGCAAACACAGGCTCTGCTGAGGGAGCATTCAGGCTCAAAGGGTTATGACCCACTGCGTCAGGACAGATGTAGTGACCTCTCCAGCTGGCAGCAACAACAGCAACATAAGCAGCAACTGGAGAGTTTACGCTTACAAGTGGAACAAATGCAGGTAAGCATTTATTCTAAACAGAAACATATGCTAGAGACACACCAGAGGTGAAGAAAAAAAAACTGGTGACTGTAGTGTCTTTTAATTGCTCACAACAGTGTTTTTGTGTGATGCACAGTTTGCGCTGACATCACTTTTCACATGATGGCACCTCTGGGTGGAAAAACAAACTTGCCTTGGCTGTTATGAATAGGGTGGGGTGTATAATGAAAGGAAAACAAGTGATAGGTCAGTGGGCTGCAGATGCTGGAATGAGGCCAGTTTTCCTACACAAACATAGAAACACTGCAAAAAAACATTACACCAAAGAAAGCAAAACAAAGCAGCAAAATCCAATGGGAACCCCAAAGGATTTTCTGGTATCTGTTGTTGGGTTTCTAAAAACTGATTATAGGTTGATGTCCCGGTCCACGGTCATACGCATGGGCAGATTTAAATGTAACATCCAATTTGACAGGGTTGTTTGTTTTTTTAAGTTATGATGCTGTTTAAATATTCCCATGCAAATGTATGATTATCCTATGAGTGTGGCATTCATTCATTCATCTATGGTGCTAGATTTTTTTTGATAGCACATCGATGTTTGGCAGTACCTTTGGAGTATGTTGAAAGAAAGACCTAAAATAGTGAGTGAGGTGGAATTACATTCTCCTCTAAAGACAGATTGGCACTACTTGATATTCATGAAGTTTTATTGGTGAAAAAAACATTAACATTAGACTAGCTCAAAGTTAATTATTACTTGCCCCGATAAAAATGTATTAATTTATTAGTGGTTATCAAATAACAACAAAGACTAAAGTTAATTGTCATCAGAGATGAGAAGGATGTGATAGATGGCACCATAGCTGCTATGTGCCCGATCAAGTGAGTTTCTAGATTGAGTAGCCCAATGTGGCATTTTACTTGCGGGCAGTCCTTATTGTTGAGCCCCGCTTTTGTCATAGCCATCCTGGTTATTTATTAGTGATACTAAAACAGCAATAGAGGGTTTTTGTGGACAAAAAGTATTGTTGAGGCTGATTTCAGATGCCCCTTTACAATAAAACTAATTGATCAGGTGTCACTAGTGGTGATTCCTTGGCTGGCTGCTCTTTGTTCATATTGTACAAAGACGCAGTGGAAGGATGTCAGCCATGCAAAGTCCTTGCATTTCTCTTCATCATTGCATATTTCGCAACACAGCTCTAACTGTCACATGTGTCTGTCTCTTTTGGTGCAGTTAATGAGTGCTGGAGTGGGTCAGTACCCGTCTCTGTATTCATCATCCGTGCATTCAGAGTCCGGCAAGTGGGACGCGCTGGTCAAAGCCAGTGAGAGTCTGCTGAAGGAGAAGGAGCTCATCATTGAGCGGCAAGTATCTCTTATAACTGCCTGAAGAAATGTAGTATTTAAATGCTTCTATGTGAGATACTTTTGCCACAATATTACTAACTGTGCACCGTTTTGGTGTTTTATTTTTTGATGATGATGGTTGGACGTGTTTGGGGTGTAGACAAAAGCAGCACATGGCCCAGTTGGAGCAGCGACTGAGGGAAAGCGAGCTGCAAGTCCACGGAGCCCTCCTTGGCCGAGGGACTTCTTACGGAGACATGTGCATGCTGCGGCTACAGGTTAGTGAAAACATGCTTCCACAAAACAACACTCTAAACCACATGCTTGCTTCCTTATAAACAGTTTACTTTAAAGAAAAAACTCACTGAAACTGTTACAGCTATTTGAAACTATTACCAAGTACTACATTGTGGTTTTTCAGGAAGCTCAGAGGGAGAATGCGTTCTTGCGGGCACAGTTTGCTGAGCGCACAGACTGTGTGGCCCTGGAGAAGGCAGAGGCAGAGCGCAGACTCGGGGCTGTCGAGGCAGAGACTCGCCGACTAACCGACAGCTTGAAGGAAACCTTAGAGAGGCATGTAGAAGAGATGAAGAAACAGGAAGAGAGGGTATGTGTGAGCCAAAACACTTCCTCTTAATGTACTATGTGCAGCCAACAAAATCGGAAGAAAAAAATAAACATCAGCACTTTTATTGACTATTTTCACACTGTGGTGAATATCAAGAGGGGATCTTAACAGTTTAAAGACTATTTTCTTTTCTTTTTTTTGCAAAGTATTTGATTTAATTCAATAATTTTGAAATAGCGATAGTGTTGTACTGTAGACCTGACCTCCTTGGGCCTGAGAGTGAAAAACATTTGTGTCCCCACAAGAACTCAGAATAAACAAAGCGCGGCATATAAATAGACCTTACACATTACATTTACAGCTATAGATAGTTCACTCACTGTCTTTCACTTTCTTTTTTCCTTCTCACTCTGTTTATGTTACAAGTGGGTATACCGTCAACTATTTGTTATCCCTCTTACACATTTTACCTGTTTGTGCAGATCCGTAGTCGAGACAAGCACATCAACAACTTGAAGAAGAAATGTCAGAAGGAGGCAGAGCTGAAGAGAGAGAACCAGCAGCGTATTGAGACTCTGGAGCGTTATCTAGCTGACCTGCCCACCTTGGAAGACTACCAGAGCCAGAACAAGCAAGTAAGGATAATCCTGCTTTAGGTTCATCCATTTTCATGTGTCAAGGTTTCTAAATCATAATGGTTTAAATCTGGAACATGTTGTTTTCTGTCAGCTTCTGGAGGCTGAACAGCAGGCAGCTGAGCTACAGGAGAAAGTCAGAGAACTGGAGGTTCGTCTAGAGTCAACACACTCTCAGCTACGAGAAAAAGACGCACATCTGGAGGAGCAGAAACGCAGAGAGAGAGACCTGCTGACCACCATTACTGAGTATGCAGGGTTTTCTCTTGGTTTTCAGGGGGCTTAGGCGCTCTGTGGGTTCCAGCGTTTGTCCAATTTTGTGGAAAACTTAGGTGCACGGGTGGTGTGTTTGGGGCAAGAAAATGTGACATTATTCGATAACAGATATATAATGTCACATGATTTTGGACCATTATTTTTACCACATTTGCATACAAAAATTGTAAAAGTGATAAATGATGTCCAGAATGCTTAAAACAAAACTTTCTAGAGAAGTCCATTGGACCAACTGCAACCATTAGATCTGGGAAAAATCACTTAGTTAGTTTTGATTCTCTCCAAACATAATTTTCACTTATTTGGTTTACGTGGTGCCCAAAATGGCTTATATGCTGCGCCTAAACCTTATAATGTGTGTTTGTCTTCCCTCTATCTATGCATAGTGTTATTAATAACTGTGCATAATGCATGTTGTGTGTTTGTCTTAATTAGTATGCAGCAGCGGGTCCAGCAGGGCCTTGAGGATGGAGCCAGACTGCCTTCTCTGGATATCGAGAAACTCAGAGGAGAGAATAATGCTTTGAGAGAGGAGCAGCAGAGACTTAAAAAGGTCTGTTGATATTTACTTGTTTTGCATGTTTCTTTTTAAAAAGGTCACCTGGGTGCACCTCGTATTCTGAGCTTTTCTATCGACGCAACATTGATGACATTGATGACCAATAATGTCAGAAGTTCCCTCTCTGCTCTGCCTTCATACACTTGTTGATTTGTGTGATCTGGTTTTTTGAGCTTAGAAGAAGTGCGTTAAGTTGAGTTTGACTCAGAGAGTTTTCTGAAAGTAAGATGCTTTGTGGTTAGAGCATGTTGCAGCAAACTGTTCATCAAAGTGCAGCTCATTTTTCACTGTTTCTCAGTAAAATCTGCTCGTCTGCACAGCAGAAACCAGACAAACACACACACATGGTTTCCACAAAGCTCAGTATAACCTCACAGCGCTACAGGAAAGGGAGGAGAAAGAGTGATGTCATTTGATATTTAAAAATTAAATTGCAAACATTCACATTAATGAAACCTGGCATTACTCTTGCATTATTGTATAGTTTTAAAGTTCTGCTCTTTTCTTTGCAGGTTATTGAGAAGCAACATCGGATGATGGAACAGCTCGGCTCCCAAATCCAGGTATTTATTTCCTCACAAATAGTCAATTAGAATAATGTGGAAAAAGCTACATATATAAACAGTTTAGTTTTCTTATACAGAGTTAATGAGCACACATTCTTTAATTTAGCATGTAAACGTATTCACTCATTTCTATAATGTTGAAACAGCAAATGTGTAGGATTGCACCCAATTTTGTGAATTACTTTGTCTCAGAATCTTAAAATAAGACAAGTATGGCTGGTTTTGAAAATTGCTCCACAAGCTGCATCAGCTAAGCTGTTTGAGATGCACTTGTAGTCCTGACATTTGTGAATCCTTGGTTGTGTGCACAGGCTTTGGAGGAGCAGATGTCTCAGGAAGAGAGCAGCTCGCAGGCTCTCAGAGAAGAGGTGCTGGCCAAAGAGCAGAATGTGTTGGAGCTCCACACAGCCATGAAAGAGGTGAGATCCAAAAACCATCCAGAAAGACCTTAATAAATTGCCTGACTGCTCCCCTGACTCACTACTGACCACTGTGTTTCAGCTGTCGGGCCAGAATCAGGATCTGATGGAGCAGAATCTTACCCTGCAGGAGCAGATGAATGATCCGGAGCGGAGGAGCACCGACCAGGCCTCCTCAGCCCTGCAGCCGGCCGGGGCTCGTCTCACACAGAGGCTTCATGCGGAGATCGCTTCCTGCCTCAGTGACCTGCGCTCCCTGTGCAGCATCCTGACCCAGCGAGCCCAGGGACAAGACCCAAACCTCTCCCTGCTGCTCGGTCTCACATGTGAGCATTGCGTTATCTGATTTATTATCAATTTAGAAGCAGGCAACTTTGCACCTTTTAAAAGTTCTGTAATGTGATTTTTAAGGGTCTTGAATGTTTCTACATTTTTTGAGAAAATTTGTATCGATCACACTGTAGAACTACAAAACAAAACCTACATAGAACCAGTAATCGCTAATGCAAACATCAGACTGGTCAACTAGTGTGTTGTGATGTGTATGGGCTAACGTGGCACCTCCTCTCATCAAAGAAAGGCTACTTCTAGAAGTAATACATTTAAATTGTTTATGTTAATGTTACTTTCATCTAATACTGGTTAGGTCTGAGTTCAACAGGATGTGTTAAAGCCTGTTGAAAATAATGAACTTGAATTCCACTTCACTTTGTGCAAGAAAACACTCTGTGTATAAAGGCATTTGAGTAGTAAACAGTATATGGCAGAGTTGTACACTTGCCAGTATGGGCATGAAGTAGGTCTCAAATTCACCATCCATAATGGTCTTAAAGGTCTTAAAAAGTATTATATTTAATTTATTGAAACCTGCAAAAAATCATATTAATTATTAATTAAGTTCCCATATTTTGTAACGCACTGCAATAATTAGCATTCAGTAAATGAAAAGCTCTGTGAAAGGGTTTGTTATTCACTGTTGGTGTTTTTTTTCCCAGCACCCCCTCCAGTGACAGAGCAGGATGAGGACTGGATGAGTCCAGAGGTGCTGCAGAAGAAGCTGGTTGAAGCTCAACAGCTCCGTCGAGATGTTGAGGAACTTCGTAACGTCATACTGGACCGCTATGCACAGGACATGGGAGAAAACTGCATTACCCAATAACCCCTCTTCCCACGATATGGAAGAAACCTGTGAAAGCCCCACTTCACCTCTAAAGCAGCTAAAATGGGCTTGTCATTCACACCTAGTTCCTGAATCTCAGAAGAGGACCGGATTTTAATTTTCTTAAAACGAGGACAGAGGAAAGCCCAAATGGTTTAGCTTCTACTTTTCTCACTGACTGTAAGTCGACTCTAAAGCCTGCCTGTAGCTCAGAAACCTTCCCATCCCCCCGTGAGTTCATCTATTTCAGTCCAAGGGCTAACAGAAAATAACTTACCTCTAATACTTGATCCTTAAACATTGTGTGTGCGGGTGTGTTTTTTATAATGATGATGACATGATACTGTCAGTTACCAAACAGTCTTATTCTGTCTTCCACCTTTAGTGGATAGCTATTTGTGTAGGAGTCCCACAAATATTATTTATTCAAATCTTAATTTCCCCTTCGAGGGAAATTAAAGTAAGTGGTTGACAATCAACTGAGAATATTTAACCTCTTTAATGCTTTTTAAGTGAATTCACAAAGGAAATGTTACTAACATGCCATTATTTAAAATGGTGAACAGTGTAGCATTAGACTCTGCTGTGAGGTAGAAGACTTAATAACCGAAGGGTTTGATACCAAATCGGCGCTCTCACACCATCAGGCCTACAACTGATCTATTACCAAAGAAACTCTTGTCGAGCAAGTCTGTGAATGTTTGTGAATGCTTCTCTCTGCTGCAGACCGTCTTTCAAAATGAATACCAACATGTGCCTTTCTGTCACGTTTGCAACCGCAATGCTGATTCATTTTAGACCAACCACAAAGGGCTGTTTGCAGCGAACTCTTCCAATACGACCTTTCTCAGCGTATCACCGGTAGGATAGTCAATACATTCCCTGACTCTGAATGTAGTAGAAAGCTTTGGGCTGTGAGTGTGGAGGCCCCTACACTGTTTTGTTCCTGGCAGATAGAAAACATAACTGAATCTGATGATGTGTGACCTGCCGTGTGTGCAGTACCTGAGTAACTTCACAGTATACCGTACATTTACGACTGATAACGGCCGACTCGCATTCGACAGAGACTGAGAAACAGTATTAATCTTCAGTATTATTTATTTTTTGTTTGCATTGACGACGTTCTGGGTTCTCCTAATGTGTTACTGTAATAATATGAAAATGTGTTTGAACAAACTTTGCATCCACAATGTGTAAAGGTCCCATGAAGTGACTTTTAGATTGTAATTTATTTCTGTTGTTTGATGTGTTTCGGAGATGGACTGAATGCGAGGAGGGTTTGCGATAGGATTTAAGATCGGCAGCAGTCACGGAGCATGTGAGGAGGTGGTGATGACTGACGGGGTTGGCTGGATCACCCCTAAGTACCGATCAGACTGTATTAGACAGAATTTAAAGACTTTTTCCTGTTTGCTTAAAAAGCCATTTTAAAAAAAAACAAACTTGACACTTTACAGGGAGAGAAAGGGATTTTATTATAAAGATATGCAACAATGATATTTTTTTGCATATTTAATGTAAAATTATACAGAATTACACTCCCAGGGACACACAAGCCATTTTTCATTTCATGGGACCTTTAAACTTGAGTAGCACAAGATTTGTCTTCAGGCTCCGCATGCCTTAACATCTCAAATGTTTTGCAAAAGGGAAAGATGTTTATATTTTCATACTTTGTTCCTGTTTGTATTTGCATATTTTAGCAATAAAGATTTTCAACATTTCCTTTCGTTCTAATATTAAAAATGTCTTTTGTCTTAAAATGCTACTACACTGTTTTCTTGACTCCGCTGCGATGAAACGCATCAATGCTGGTCACAATATCAGCAAATTCATATACACCTTTATGGGTGAGAACAGCTCAACACAGCATTTCACGGTCTTAAAATCGTCCTGAAATTTGCCAACAACAAAAAAAAATGAATCTGAGATGTGGAAGTATGTGAATTCACACTGAGGTGAAGGTCCACTTTAATTAACGAAGACATCCATTTTTAAAAAGCCCCTCTCGGGCCACTCCTCCTCTTTTTCCAGCTTTATCTTATGGCTTCTTTCTTAGCAGCAGAGACGCGTTAGTTGTGAGTCCGCACGACTGGAGCGTCTGGCGGCTGTCGCCATAGGTGCATTGTGGGTACGCACTGATGATATCATAGGCAGGCAGGTCACCCCCCCTGTAATAAAAACAAGTATGAACAGCTATTGGCACATGGTCAGAAGATGACACTTCGATATCTGCAGCTGTCTTAAAAAAAAAAGCAGCTTAGAAGTATTCACTCACTAACTGTAGTGGATGATGTTTATCTGTTGTGTTTCACTGAAGGTTGTTTCATACATTTATGAGATTGGGCTGAACTTTCAACTATTTCAGCTGAGGTGTAAATGAAAAAAAAAAAAAGTTTAAAATCTGTATTTGCCTTGACAACCAGTGCACCCCTCCTTAAAAAGGTATTAAAAAGTAATGCACCTTCTTCTGACGCTTGTCCAGGTTTTATTATATAAGATACAGATGACACGTATTCCTGAGAAGATGTTTCCATCATACTTTGCCCATGTGTTTATTATGAAAACGGGTACTGAAACCTATTCTATGCGCTTTGGTTGAACGTTGAAGAAACCCTGTGTGAGGTCTCACCTGTGTTTGTCCAGATACTGCCGGAGGTGGCCGATAGTTTCTGAGAAGCTCGTTTTTAAGACGTACGTGTGATTCCCGTCTTCCGACCTGACCTTCAGCGTGATGACGTCACGGGCAGACGGCGGACGCCCACGGTTCGGGCTCTGTAATCTGTCGACGGTGACACAGATCCTCATATTGTGTGGAAAAAGCTGTCGGCAAATCACTTCAATGATACGATAACTTGCTGCGTACGCGTGGGAATAAAACACTATGCACTTTATATATGAGTGGGTGTGAGACTGTGATGTGAGGCCACGGGCGTGGAGACCCATCAGAAGATGATGAGCGCTGACTGCTCGTGTTGACCTGCCCTATTTTTCAGACCAGTGCATACAGTAATCTCCACAATCTCGACGCGGCCAAATCAGGATTTTAATCAGCCTTTACATCATGTAGTCAGAACCTCGCATTTGAACCCAGTAAACCATATTTTTCCTGTATTTTCAACATGGTGTTAACATCATAAAGTCATCTCCGCTGGGTTTTAACGCTCCACTCACACAACATACAGTATTTTGGATACATTGCGGTGTTTGCAGCGAATTCATCCACAAATGAGTGCTTTTTCGTTGCTTTGCTCGGAGTTTAGACATTCTGGATGTTTTGCGTTCGTTTCAGACTAATGTATATAAAAAAAAAAACCTGTCGGAATGTGTGGTTTAGAACATGTTGAATACCTCTCCTTCATTTCCTGCAGCGCCGGTGTGTCTATGAGGATCACCGAGTTGCTGCTTTGGGCATCACACGAACCCTAATGAAGGCATTTGGTTAGATGAACGCAGCTGCAAGCGAGTGTGTGTCGAGCACAAGTACAGGCAGGTCAGATAGTTTTCTATAACGTTCATGTCATAAATCCACGACGAGTCCAAGAATGCGTCTGGCGCTCACCTGCAGGGTGCGTCTCAGCGAATCCCTGATATCAATCACTCGACCGGCTCTGACGACCACCTTTGGCAACCGGTTCAGAAACTGGTCCGTGCTCACCGTCTCACCTGTGAAACGCACAAAAAAAAAAACCAAAAAAAAACATGGGAGGGTAATGCTTACTTTAGCAGGTTTAAGTAGAGGTGGAAGAAAGATTCAAATCCTTAATCCTGTACTACAAATACTCCATTACAAGTAGAAGAAAATCCAAATTAAATAAAACATGTAGGTTTGGTCCCTCGGATTGATACATTAGTATTATTTTACATCATTAGATTATTAATACTGAAGCATCAGAACTGCTGTAGCTGCTGATGCTGGAGTTAGTTTGAAATACTTTATATCCAGTTTTTTAATTATAGGGACGCAAGATAAATTTGAGGGTTCATCGCGTGATTAGTGGAAGTGGAAACTTTTGATACATCTGTTTTCAGTTTTTGGATTTGTTTTCCTCTAATGAAACCGTGTGAGAAGTTTAGAGGGAAAAATCAGTATTTGGTGGAGCTGTTAATAACTCTGTGACTCAACTACACGCTGCTTTTTGTAAGACAAAAATGTCAGAAATCACTGGTTTGTTGCAAGCTTGTTATATTATCTATTGTGTCAAATAAAGGAGAAGTGCCACAATTTTTTTTTTTTTTTTTTTTCTTAAGCACCGGTTTCAAGGATTTTCAGATTCATTTTCGGGAGTGATGTGTTATTTACAGACCAGGTATCTGAGTGTTGATAACATTTGGAGGTGTATCTTCTTCTTCGCAAACAGCCTGCCCTCGACCGGGAAACGTGTCCCGCGGCAGCCTGAAGACAAACTCCTCGTCTCGCCTGTCGTGAACCTGCACGATTACAAATCCTGTTAAGCCTAAGGTTTTTCGCACTTGTTCTCGCAGAGAAACAGAAAGAACCCCGGGACCCACCTCAAAGGGCACGCCATCCGGATATCTCCCCTGCAGCTCGGATGGGAAATACCCATCCATCAGGTCCCGCATGCACTGCTGTAAAGACCACAAAGAGCGTTGAAAACCGGCCAGGTGACCCCAGTTTGCGGCGTTAATTCTTCTGTTTTTTTTTTGTGGGTTTTTACGACGCTGACCTGGGTGCTGTGCTCCCGGTAAGAGCGGAAAGGACCGTCGAACATGACGATGCCGTTTCTGTAGAGCTTCAGCCGAATTGCTTCCTTTTGCGCCAGCTGCGCTCCCGTTGCCGTCGTTTGCACAAAAGACTCCCCCTCCCCCGCGACGACGTTCAGCTCCTTGATCCTCTGCAGCACCAGGTCAAAGTTCATGCGGAAGCTGAAAGTACCTGAGTGCTGCGGGTCCCTGTCTGAGCCGTGCGTCTCCTCGCACCCACTCCTCTCTCCATCTCCCACCCAGATCAAACCGTAGTCGTTCAGAAAGCTCTGTGGGGCGTAGGGATCGGTTTCTGTGATCGCGCATCACTATTTAATTAAAGTGTCGTGCGTAAACTCACCTCCATTTCACACACTTGGTTCTGCAACTGCTGGCACCTTCTTTCAAGATCATCTCTGCAGCTCAGATCACGCGCGCTCGCTAAACCCACGCCAGACAGCATCAGTGTTAGTGTTTACATGTAATCCATTTTATCTAGAAATTCGGCACCGACCGGATCCCCCCCCCCCCCAAAAAAAACAAAAAACTGATCTCCGGACATAATCACCTGATTTCTTCTGAGCTCTGAGTTTCTCCTCCAGGGCTGAAATCCTTCTATCCTGTACGTAGTAGAACCGTGAAAATATAAACCGGTGTCTGTCGCTGGTTTTGTTACGGATGAGAGGAGCTATATTTACCTTGGTCTCGATCTCCTGCGCTTGGCTCCTCACGCTTTTCTCCAACACGGAGAGCCGCCGCATCATGGAAGACATCAGCTCGAAGTCGCTCGGTGGAGCCCCTGAGATGTTGGGTCAGAATAATAAAAATCAAACGAATCAACCGGTCGTGTCATTTTTTCATGTTTAAATATAGGTTTCGATTTGGGTTATGGGGTTTTTTAAAGTGTGTATTTTGCAAATGTGCACCTTTCTTCTGCGAGGGTTTGGACTTTGACGCGGAGGGAGCGTCCCTGGGCTGAGCGTCCGAGGCCAAGGAAGGATCAGAGGCCGCATCATCTGCGACCTCTGCCTCTGAAAAACACAACATCGGGTTGAGTGTCGTTTTTTTTTTTGGTGTTCCGGGTGCAACGCAGTGTTAATCGGTTATTGTACCTGTCAGCGGATTCCTCCTGAACGGCACTTTTGGCCTGCCCCTGTGGGTCAAACACAATTTCATGTATGCGCTCTTCTGCAGCTGCGGCTCTGAAAGTGTTTTACTTTTTTTTCCGGGTGTAGATTCATTACCTACCATCGCTCATTCAGCTGACCGTGCAGAGGAGTGCGCTTTGTTTTCTTCAGCATCGACAAAGGTGAACTCATTTCCAAAAAAAAAAAAAAAATACAAAATTCACAGGACACACCTAAATATCCCACAAAAAAACGAGTTGTGCGCAGACACATTCAGAGGGGTTTCCCGAAAGAGTGTTTTGTTTTTGTTTTTTTAAGTTTGTTTGGAGTCTGTTGCCAATAGCAACGCGTGAGGCGTTTCTACAGTAGAGTGTAGTTTATGTTGTTCTTATTGTATCCGCAAGAGGGCAGTGTTTGACTGAAAGCCTCTCACACACACACACACACAAAGAGAGACACAGACACACACTTACCATGTGTAAACATTGCTTTTTGGTGACTAGTTGTTACTGTTTTATGACATAAATTGACTCAAGTGTTATTTTTTGTTTCATTAAAATGGCTTTATCAGGACTAAATGATGAGGATGGATGGGTTTTTTACTGCACCACTAAAGCCTTTATCGGTCATTTGTAGATTATATGATGAGGCAAACGCTCATAAAGCCCGAAAAGTTTTTTTTTTTTTCACGCCTTCATAACGTGCTGCTGTCTTTACGGCGTAGCCTATACGTTACACTGTAGCCTGACACCCTGAACCCCTGTTCAGTGTAGCCACTAGTGGGCCCGGTCGGTGCAGCCATACTGTCCGGTGCAGCCTCGCTGAGGGAAGTGAGCGGGCACACGGAGAGGATGCTGAGGCCTGCCAGTCCCACCAAACATCCATCTTTTACCCGGGGCGACTAGGCAGGTCCGGGCTATGGCGGCACCTATCGCACATTTCGACGACGAGTGGCCGAATTTGGGCGAGTTGAGCCGGGTTTCGGAGCAGGGGCTGCCGCGGAAAGGCCGCGTATCCCCCGCCGCGAAGGAAGCAGCCGCCGCGGAGCTTCTCCTGGATGATGATGGTGGTGGTGGTGATGATGATCTCTCGGAGCTGCACGAAGGCAGCTTCTCCCCGGGGGAACCCGGTGCTTTTAGGTCAATGGAGGACCTGGTGAACGACTTCGACGAGAAGTTATCTGTGTGCTTCCATAATTTTAACGCCGAGACGGAAACCATCGCTCCAGTGAGTGTGATCACCGAGGACACGCTGCTGGAGAAAGACGAGTGAGTGTTGTTGTTTGTGGCCTAGTTATTGTCACAACGTGTCGATGTCCATGCTGGCAGGTCGCGTTTTAAAATGTGTTCAAATAAACCAGATGTTATTCTGGATGCACTAGCCTCATCCATATGATGAGTTAAAACACCGACACACACACAGGCCAGCATTTCTGTTATTTTTGTCTCAAACCATACGACCTGGTCTTGTGTTTTTTCCCCACTATAATAACAGACAGTCGACGTGTAAGCCACATTTTTACAGATTTTGCCTTGGGATATCGACGTGCTATCGGTGTTTGCCCTTAAATGGCTTCTTTAAACCGACATAGTTTAGTTTCACAGTCGATATCGACTCGCAAAGCGTCTCCAAGAGAGAGAATTCAAATATATGTGTTTTTTTTTTTTCCTCCCCCAAACCTGACTCTACGTCTGTACATTTATAATATATTGTATCACCTGCCTCTTTTAGTATTTTTTGCTGTTTGTGTCAAGAGGTGAATCACGTTCCTATTTCAAACACATTTCAGGGATTTATTTGACATGCATTGGTGTCAAATTGAAAAAAAGACTCACTCTGTCACTCCAATGAGTTCAGAGGCAAAGAGTGGTCTGGGCGCTGCAGCTTTGGGCTTTCATTTTGCCTTGAAATCTCATCATCCATGGCATATTCGACTGGATAAACTACAATGTTGGGGATTATAGCAGAGTGTCAAAGTTCACCACATCAAAACTGCCAAATCTGATTATGATATATTTTTAGATATGACTCCTCCTCCTTTTTTTTCACATTTATTTGTAATCCCTGGCTACCGAAGTTGCAGATGATGTGTTTTTAGTAATGATGATGATTTTGTGTGTTTGTTTTGGCCTCGATGCACCTCCCCCTCTCTTTCCCCCCACAGAATATGGAACGCTTTAACCAGTAACTACGGACAGGTAATGCCAGTGGATTGGAAACAGTCTCTAACATGCTCCCTCCACATGCCAGCATTCAACCTGGAGGAAAAACCAGTGAGTGATCGCACCCCTCCCGTCCCGGTCCCCCTTTGGGGGGGGGGGGGGGGGGGGGGGGGGGGGGGGGGGGGGGGGGG
>JAPQRN010000009.1:9585972-9609679 GCA_037367275.1 Coranthus polyacanthus
ATACCACCTCCCACGATAACAAACTTGAACGTTTTCTCCTTTTTATTTGCCATTTCTTTACGGGTAGCTGCCCCTGACCCTCCCATGCCAAATCTCTCCTCCGTTCATGTCACAAATCTCAAATATTCATTGTGCCAGGGTTTAGTGCTTTGATTAAATTCCCTCCCCTTGTTCTGGTCTGGACAGAGGAAGAGTGATGTCACGGCAGAGCTGTCGGACGATGAAGAGCTGAGGGAGCAGCTGGACATGCACTCCATCATCATCTCCTGCCTCGCCGAGGAGCCCCTTTTCACCGCGGAGCAGGTAAGTCGCTTGTAAAACCAGCCTCTAACGTCGCTTTACTGTAGCTTTTCTCGGATTCCAGCCTATAAACACGGAGCAGCATCTCAGCAGATAGATTTATCAATTAACGCCCACTGGGGCTGTGCAATATGATCAAAATCTCCAAAATATCCTGATATAGGTCGCTTTATATCCACACATCGATACACATTACAATATAGTGACGTTTCTGTAAATTCAATGCATAAAAACATTGAAAAGACCACATTGAAAGGCCTGTTTCTTTTAACATTTCAAATGACATACATTATAAGCAAAAAGTACTTCAGTTAAACGTGCAACAAAATACAAAATACAAATGAATAAAATATAAATGGTTAGTAGAAAACACTTTTTAGAATTTAGTGGTGTTTGCAAAGTTTCTCATTTCCGGTCCATGTCAGACTGTTCGTCCATGTGACAGAAGTAGCTTCATTTTAGGTACAATGCTCTCGTTTTGTCTTCCTCCTGTTCAGATTTACAACGTTCTGTGTCACATTAACTCTCCTCCACGTTTGTCTGCGTCGCCTTCATGTAAATGTCCTTACCGCGTCCATGCCATGTGGGAGAACGCAACCCAGTTTTTTGTGAAGATAGTGATTTCTGACACAATGAAATAAATGGCAGCGCGTCATATAAACACTTAAGACGTTTTTCTGTTGTCACATGATATGCGTCGTTATATCGCACGGCTCTAACGCGCGGTGTTTATATTGATTGTTGCCTCCGCTGATGTGTGGTGTAGGTCATTGAGGAGATCGAGGAAATGATGCAGGACTCTCCTGACATGGAGGCAGCGCATAATCCCTCACAGTCCGACCTCTCCATGCTCTCCCTGGACGTGCAGCACTCGAAAACCAGCCCCGAATATGAGCAGAGTAAGTGTCCACCAATAAGGACGAATAAACCAGCCGATTTGTCTGTGAATTACACTGTGACTCGCCAGAAAAGTCTTTTAAATAGCTACCCATCACGGCTTCTCAGAGCCACTGTTATTTATTTTTGAAATATTCAAATAATCAGAAGTCATTATATAGGAGATGACTCACTGATGAACTCGTTTGAGCTCCAAGTGTTTTTGCTTTCCTCACTAAGTGCTGCACGAGGATATGTAATTACTGATTAAGTTATATGAGGAATCAAAGAACCAGGGGGGTGAATTTTGTGTGCGTCTGTGGTGCAGGGGTGAGGACCCTGACCGTTGCAGCGCTGAACGAGCGTCTGGAGGAGACGGAGGTGGCGATCAGGAGGTTCTCAGAGGAGCTGGTGCAGCAGCTGGCGCTCAGGGACGAGCTGGACTTTGAGAAGGAGGTGAAGAACAGCTTCATCTCTGCGCTCATCGATGTGCAAAACCGACAGAAGGAACACCGGGAGCTGATGAAGAAGAAAAAGAAGCTGAAAGGCGGGGCCGGGACGTCGCAGGGCCACGCGGAAAAGACGCTCGGATCAGTCAGTACTGAATTCTTACTGTTACACATGTGAATCTCCTCATTAGTCTTGTTAATTATCGGGATAGTAATATCACTCTTATGACGCGGTGTGTTGCGTTTTTTTTTCTCCCCTGCTGATGCGTCAGTTTCCTTGCTTCACTCTTCTGTGCTTACCTCTCATCTTGTGTTTCTCTGCTGTACTTCCTTCCTGCTCAGCGCTTCAGCGTGGAGGGAATCTCCTCTGTCATTCAAAACAGCTTTCGCCAAACGTTTGGGAGCGGTTGCACTGAAAGACAGGTTACTTTCTCTTTCTCTTTCAGCAACTGGACTTGGTTGTTGTATTTCTTGTCCTCTCTCTTGAATAGGTGAACTGTCCCATGATCGAAGCGCGCCATGTCTGCCCTTTTAACTGTTCCCCTCCGCCTTTTCTTTTCTGATGTCTCACAGTATTTGACCACTGTCATCCCTTATGAGAAAAAAGGATATCCTCCTTCCATTGAGGACCTTCAAATCCTGACCAAAAGTAAGTTTTTTCCCCCATCTGTACCGTGGTGGTTTAATTGCAGCACAGACTGATCCTTTGACTCCTCTGTATCCGCTGCCTTTCAGTTCTACTGGCGATGAGAGACGACAGCGACAAGGTGCCCGGCCTCTTAACAGATTACATCCTCAAAGGTGAGTTTGTCTCTTTTTTTTTGGTCTGTACGAAGTAGATTTTGAGCAAATGTTTAATTAAGCGGTATATATATATCTGCACACTGCCAGGGTCACATTTCACAGACGCCAAAGGATCAATGACTAATCAATTGTGACTTTGCTGATGACGTAAAGTTAAAGGGCCATAGTGTTACAGTTAGAAGGAGAGCCCGCTTTGAGGCTCTACGTGTTCATTTAAGGCTCATTTAAGCACTAACACCACACTGTACCACCTTGCTTACAGAAAAGTATGAGTATTACCAGGAAAATGTAGTTAACGTATGAAAAGTAAAAGCAGAAAAACAGCTGTGTTTTCAGCTTCGTGTCAGTTCCGCCACTGAAATGTTGTTATATTGTTGGAAAATGAATTGCAGTTAATAAACAGGAGGCTACTAAATATGGATAGTGTGATACCGCGTGGTAGTTCTCTGATCTAAAAGGTTTGATGATAGTAAAAGTTGGCAGATGTCGCGGTGAAGGTTTTAAGGCTGTCCCTACATGCAGCAGTTCACGCAAACGTCAAACAAAGCAGCAAATCAACGGAGAGACGAAAACCACTGTGCGTTTTAACAGTCAATAATGTCCACTGACGCCTCTTCTGTCTTTCAGTCTTCTCACGCCGCCTTCATTTCTTTTACGTTTTCTTATGTTCTTACTCCCTGCCTTACACCCGCTAGCTCTGGTGTGAGCGATGGACGCAGAGGTTCGTGACACATTCTCATGTGACGTGCACTGTTGTGGTGTCGTGAGCGATCACAATGGGAGAGCGCCCCCTCTCTACTACTGAGCTGTAGTGCAGTCTGACCCTGATGTTCTGTTCACGCACACACACACACCCCCCCTCTGTCTCTCCCCCCCCCCCACTCTGTCCCACACAGTGACTGGCTGTAGCATGGATGATCCCTGCTTAGTGTCTAGACCAGACCTCACTGACAGTGACTCACTCAGTTCCCCACAGTTAACGTTAACGTCACTTTGCCTGTTAATTATTAGATAATTAGACTTCACTTGGTCTTAACTGCCTGCAAGTATTTATCCTTTAAAATCACTGGAACGATGCTTTTATTTGTTCACTTTCAAGTACTTTGCGGTCTGCAGTTCATGTGGTGACATTTAGATTGTTCACAGGTTTTTTTTTTTTTCCTTTTGTTGTTCCCCGTATTCCTCTCCATCACCTCAGACAAAGGTTCATCCCTGAACTTTGCTAATATTAATGTCTGCTGTTATTTCAGTGCTTTGCCCAACGTAGACCAGAGCGATGACGTCTACCACTGTGGAGATGCTTCAGATCGTTTGCCATGGCAACAACCAAGGTGAAGAGGACCCGCTGTATTTTTTGCAAACATAAAGCACACTTTATTTATTCCTGCATGTCTTTATGTCTCAAGATATGTCTTTTTTGTGTTCCGTTCTCGTTTAGTTGTCTTCTTTTTGTGCTCAGCAGTGTGATTTTTGCAGACATTCCTGTGCATTTTTTTCAGTGTTTTACATTTTCGTGCACTGCGAAAGAGTACTCGATAAAGAAAAATCATTTAAGAAGTTTATTCAGAGAGCTATACCAGCAACCGCTTTGCCTGTTGGTTAGAATTTAGAGCAAAGCTTTCCAAAAGGGCTTTGTATTTATCTCAAGTGCTTACTGTCCACTGAGCAAAGAACAAATGCACAAAGCACTGGGCTGAATGTACCCAGCTCTACTCTGAGGTTAACTCGCATTACGAACAGAGCAGCTGCAGTAATAAAGAGCTATGAAATTAGCTTCAAGAATGTAAGTGTAAGCTGAAGAGGAATATAGATGAAAGCAGATTTTATTGATCCCCAGGAGGGAAATTAAATGTAGCAGTGCATAAAAGAGATCAAGAAACAATATGCAATTACATAAATAAAAAAAAAAATTCAAATAAATAACATGGCAATCGGAAACCAATGTGCTTAAACGTATATTAAATGCCGTCATATGATTTAACGCAGCCTTTCATGTAGCTTCAGACTGTGCTGTGAGAAACGCAGGAAAGCTTCTCTACCGTCACCGCAGACATTGTAAATCATTAGAATTGTATGATCGATGAAGTGTTGATGGCCAAGAGGATGTAGTTTGGACTAAAGCATTTTCTAATTAACTAACTATGCATTTGAGTGAATATTTCAATTTGTGACCCGTGCACTGTCTGTAATCTTGTGACGCCGCCCGAGCCCTGAATCAGAGACTCGAGTGTCGTCGAACGCGAGGCGGCGTCCACACACACACGAATGGACACTTCTATTGTGTATGTATTTGTGTAAACGAGCTGCCTTTGCCTCTGCCTCAACTTTTGTACATTATAAAAGACTTATTTTGAATGAATGTCATAAAAACTGGACTACTCGCCTGCTTCATTGTTAATTTATTTTGTAAATATTTGATTTCAAATATACTGATTAAATCACATCCTCTTTGTTATTGAGCTGTTTTTTCTAATACAATAAGATGTATTGTTTTCTGTCTTAAATAAATTATTTGGAAGCAATAGTGACGCTACTCTGGGTGTGTTTGTAAATGGGCTTTTCATTGCATCACTTGAATGCCTCATTTGGCTCTGAGGTGTTTATTCAGCGAGACGGGATCAAACTGAAGGCTGAAATGTGGGATCAGCCAACGTTTATAAAGGGCCGTCAGCTTTCGTTGTGCTGGCAGAGGTCGCTGGAACTACACTGAATATAAGCAAATATTTCAGTGTTTCTTCATTATGTAAGGCTCTGCCACGTGTCGCCTGCGCCTCGTCCAGCTCAGTGAGGAGAACCAGATGTAGGCTCTGGGAGAAACCCCAAAACATCCAACCTCTGCCCTCGGAGGAAACACAACAGACCCTCTGACGGAAAACAAAGAGATTAAATCCACACTTGGGAAAAAAACAACAAACACCGAGCCTAATTATTTTGTAGCTTAATCGCTGTTGCTTTTAAATATTAGGATGTAAAATTCTGATGACGTGAGAGAGGTTAATTTAGATTATCAGGATCCCCATTAGCGACAGGATTGCAGCATCTGTTCCTCCTGGGGTCTACAAAAATGGTACGATATGACAATGAACCATAACAACTCAACATCACAAAATAAACAAGTCAAGACAGTGCCCGATATTTTTGAAACCAACTTGCTTAAATACTAGCTTGCTTAAAAAGTACGCATTTTTGCCTTTCTTTTATGAAGGATAAAAACCATTTCTTTCGTAAGTAGTTAATGAGCCCAGTGTTTTTGGAATCACTGCCTCTTAGACTACTTGTGCTTGTGTGCTATTAAGTACTTTTACTGTGCAGTTTTGGACTAATCCAACGTCAAACTCCCTTCCAGAGACCGAAATGAAGCACTGACAATGTTCTCTAGAAGTTCATCTGCAAACATGTGGAACGCAAGTCACGGTTGTCTGTCGTTAAGCGCCGCACAATCCTGTTCGCCATCCATCTCACTGCAGCGTTTCAAAAGCAACACAAAAGCCCGTTAAACATCTGTAAAACATTTGTTCTCTCTGAGATAAGATTTCCTCATACAACTCTGTGCTGGGTGAGTGAACCAAAACAGTCTGAGTCTGGCCAGCCCTCCGAACCGCAGGGAGCGTTTCAGCAAAACAGTTTCTTTACGGTGGATTTCAAGTGTTTTAAAAGCACCATGGATGCAAGAGGAGCTCTCTTGATGTTTTGCCTTCTGCTGCTGGCACAATGCACACTCCAGCAGACCTCCTCAAAGAGAAGAAATGGCAAGAAAGGTAGGACTTCGTGTTACTTTTACATAATAAGAATACTGCCCTATTTCTTGTCACATAAATAATGCTGACGGTTATTTTCTGACATTTTTTCAGACTCAAACAACAGTGCGATTGAGGAGCTGAAGAAGCAGGTTAATGAGATCTTTCAAGAGCTGAATTTGTTGAAAGAGCAGCAAGCTTTACAAACAGGTAAACGCTACTGTGCTTCATAGTTTTCCATGAGAATATGTTGCATAGTCAGACAGATATGTAGCATAATAAAAGAAATGTAAAGTATATATCACTACACTATGAACATGATGTTATGTAAGAAGGATGTGGGGGACTGATCGCATGTTGTAAACAGAAATTCAACTGCTTTCCAGGAAATAAAAGCAAAAATGGTTAACACTAAGGTTCTTAAAACTCTTCCTCAGTTTGCTTGAGAGGCACAAAGATCCTCGGTAAGTGTTTTCTGGCTGATCCGGTGAAGAAGAACTTCCACGCAGCCAGTGACGACTGCATCGCCAAAGGAGGCAGCCTGAGCACACCTCTGACAGGAGACGAGAACGACCAGCTCTACAACTACGTTCGCCAGAGCATCGGCCCGGAGGAGCACATCTGGCTGGGCATCAACGACATGGTGACCGACGGCCAGTGGGTGGACCAATCAGGGTCCAACGTGCGCTTCAAGAACTGGGAGACAGAGATCACCCTGCAGCCGGACGGAGGCCGCAGCCAGAACTGTGCCATCCTGTCCACCACGGCCAACGGGAAGTGGTTTGATGAGAGCTGCAGAGCTGAGAAGGCTTCTGTGTGTGAGTTTAACATCGTCTGAGGGTTTGTTTTTCCCTCACATTTACGTCAATCCGTGCAGATAAACTCATACGAACAGTAACGTATCTTACAGAAAATATAAACATTAAGCATCTGAATGACGTGAGGTACTACACTGTAGTGCATCCTTTTCCCATCAGCTCTCTCATTCAGACGTCAGTCTACACAGAGAATATGTTTGTATAAGCTAACTTCACAGGGAGATGGTATTCTACATACAAAAGATACATTAGTATGTCAGATACTCGTCAAGGTAAACACCACTGTATGGCTTGTCTTTGTCACATGTATTTTTATCTAAATGCAATTAAACTTTTTTTTAATGAACAGCAAACATGAGCTGGTAATTGTTGAACCTTCATTTGACTTTAAACGTCAACTTATGCTTATTTTATTACATAATGTAAATACAAGTGTCTCTTGAGTTCTACCCCTTTCATGAACTTATTCTACCCCTTATTTTAAGATTTTTCTTTTTCTTTTAGTAAGTACTTTTATGTAACAACTCAAAACATTAACATGGCTCCTACAGCTTATAACGATAACCTTAAAATCCTCCTTTTTAGGTTTTGTTGCATATGTTTTACTGAGTTGTTTACAAGACAGATTCAAAGGTTCTGGATAATGTGTTTTCAGCCTCCACCCACACTTTATGAATCATCCACAGTTAGTTTCTGTTTTGGCGCCGACAACGATTTTGTCACTCAAAAGGAGGTTACATCAGATCACAATGTTTAGATGTCTCCATGGATGTCCACAGATGTCAGCGGCAGAGGACACAGTGTTTTCATCTCAGTCATTTTTACACTCAGTCTGAGAGTCAGGCAGCCTGAGATACTTTACAGGCCCATCCAAAAAAAAAAAAAAAAAGCTGATACTTAGACAGCTTTTCTGACTGTGACCAAAAAGAAAGTTTATTTTCTTTGCTAGGAGTATAGATGTATGGCAAATTATACTGGCACTGTCTCCCTCTGCTGTTCACTTTCTGAACTACATGAGGTAACGTTACAAAGAATTTATTCAGTCTTTATCACAAGTTTATTATAAATCTTAGACTCTTGGAATTTTTACTAGTATCATTCATTTTGTCCGTTCCTCTGAATCGCTTGCATGTCAAAATTAATATACACATTTCTTTAAAATGACTTTATGTTTCATAAAAGTATCCATGACAGAAAAAGTTTAAATTCTTTTAAAAACAAAAACAGCTCAAGTTGACTGTGGTTTGCTACGTGACCTCTGAGCAGTTTGTAGTGTCTCAGTAACTCGCGACACTTCTGTAGAAAGACTGTGAGCGCTGACAACACTGATAAATGGCAGCTCTCACACAGGCTGTCTTTTAAAATCCACCTGTAATTATTGTCCAAGTTCAATCCAACAGCAGAGGTACGACATCCACTTATGCCCACAGATCACATACTGTGTCCATAAGTGGCATCAGTGTATATTTTGAAATTGTGCATATTTTATCTTAATACAGATGAATGTCTTAATACAAATATCAAAGAAACTATACCAGAAAGGGCTAAAAACAGCCTCCAGCAGGTTAAAAGTGAAGTAGTCCATGTACATACAGGCTGGTGTAATCCAATGCAATATCGGCCATCGTGTACTAATGATGCATTCAAAATGCAACATGTTGCAATAGCAGTGGAGCCCTCTTTTTCACTGATTTAATAATGATAAAAATGTAAAACTAGCATGTAAACAGCACACACAAATTAACCCTGAACAAACATCTGCAATAAGTATGAAAAACAAAAAAACGGCATGAAGTGGGTGAGAGAAAAGAAATGTGCCTTCATCTAAGATAAAACACAGTAACAGCTCCAGGAAGTTTTGAACAGGGTTATTTTAAGGTCTTGGCTTTGGAAAGAAACTACAATTGAGAGGAAAAAAGGCCTCTTGTGATGCGGAGCGGCAGGTAATCACACAGATGCCAGGGAATCAATATCTCAAAGTTCAAGGGGGTCAAGAGAAAAGCAGATATCTGGATCCAATCATCTTCTCAGTTCCCTCCCTCTGGCTCCAGCCGAGGACCCAGATGTGGCGACTGTTCCTCCTCACCCTGGTCTTCAGACCGGTAAAGGTCATTGTCCACCATGGGCTGCACGTGGCTCGGAGGCCTGTTGGGAAGCGAAGGAGGCTGTTGAGACACAAACGACTGGTAGATGCTGACTTCCGCGTTTTCTGGAACAGCGTCCTTGGAGACTAATGGCTTTTGCGTGTCTGTGTGGCCTGTGGATGGCCCGTAAGCGTCGTGTTCTCCGTAGACTCCCATCTCCACTCCTTTTCTCAGCAGGTGTGTGTAGACCAGAGTGTCCTCGATGGAGGCGTACACATGTGTATCGTCGTCTTCGGGTGATCTGGGGAAGCCGTTTTGTCCCGGCAGGAAACTAATGCCATTGGGATTGTAGATGGACACCTCATGGTCCAGCTTCTTCTTCTTCTTCCTGTTCGACAGGGGAAAAAAAGGGCTTCCGAGTTACAGGACATACAGTAATGCATCTCTGACAAATATTATTATACAAAAGGCAAGTAAAAAAAAAAAAACCACCAAAACAAAGAATTAAATTCAAAGAACAGTAAATGCACTCACCTAATCACTACACAGACCACTGCGAGCACAATAATAAAAACCACCAACAATGCAGCCACTACGCTCACAATGATGGTCAACAGCTGGTCTAAAAAACGGAAAACAAAAACAGGTGCTGTTCAGTCAGACGGAAAATGGTTCATTTACAGATCACAAAAAGCACAAGTACTGATTTACATCATGAACATCCCACAGAAAAGAGATTTTGAAAGTTCACAAGTGAGATTTGTTTGTTTGTTTCACTCCAATGACGCCGGGTTGACTTAAAGAAAAAAACTATTTCCCCCCCAAAAAAAAACAGTAACTGCTGTGCAAAGGGTGATGTTAAAGGGTTAGTTCAGATTTTTTTTTTAAGTGGGGTTGTAAGGAAGGTTGTACCGCCGTGGACCGGAATAGCAGCAAAACATTTTTTTTTTCATAGACACCGTTTCAAAAAAACAGTAATTTTACCTCAGAGAACATAGGAGTTGATGGTCACTCACTGATCGAGGCAGCGGTAGACCATCAACTCCTGTCTTCTCTGAGGTAAAATGACTATTTTTGTCAAAGGAGTCTGTTGGCGGCTTCAGTTTCTCCGATGGAAATACACATACGCTGACACTGATTGATTTTTAAAAAATTTTTTTTTTTTAGGTTGCCCGTTTTTGACGTGGCTGAAATATGTCAACTGCAGTACATTGTTGAGACTCCGTGTCGGTACCGTGTGCTTCTCCAACGCATGGGGACAACCATCTACTGCAGGTAAAAAAAAAAAAAAATACACTATGACTAAGTACCTCATATGACCCTCCTTTAAAAAGTCTAGTACAAAAAAAAAAAGCACTTTTAATACTGCACACAGAAACATTACTCACTCTTCTTCAGGGTGATCTTGGCGATGACGCTGAAGTCTCCTCTTTCGGGCATACAGTTGGACATGTTGAGGTAAAAGGTCTGTGAGACAGTGATTTCATCCCCTGGCTCCTCATCCTCCCTGCGGCTGTACTCCTCCTCCAGGCTGCCGACTCTCTGCACCTTGATGTTGGTGTGGCGTGTTTTGCACTTGGGCTGATTGATGTGGGGAAACATTATATGCGCCTCCATCTTCGGCGGAACAGAGACGATCCACGAGGCTGTGGACTGCGACTTCATTCCTTTTGGCCAACCAGGAGTCGCCAAAAGGAGGGGAGTGTCCTTCTTTGGAGATACAGTAAATATGTACCTTTCTAAATAGGTGACAGAAAGAGATTAAATGCCACTCACTCAAAAACATGAATTCAAGGAGGGTGTATGGCTCAAACTACATCAATATGAGCAGCTTTTTACCTGAGATCTCCATTTTTAAACAGGCGATCAGCAGAGGTTTCATTAACGTCCCGAGCGCTCCACTTCTCATCCCAGAGACGCTGACAGACATGTTGGTGTGGATTTGGACTTTCTGTATGGCTCCCTGACGGCAGAAGTTTCCAATAGTCGTGCCGTCTTCCTCAGCCAGTTTGATAACGATGCTGTCGTTGCAGGGCTGTCCGGGTACAGACTGTCTGAGGGGCCCAGCGGGAGAGCTGAACTCCACGGTGCCGTGCTGAGGAAACGTGAAGGTCCAGGTCATACTGCTCAGAGGGAGGCAGGGAGGCAGCGAGGGCACAGACAGCGGGATGGGAGTCTTCGGGCAGTCTTCGAGTCGATTACACTCTGGGAAATATGCAGTTTATAAAACGGGGGTGTCAGTATGTCAGATTACAACAATAATCCCCCTACATTAAATAAAACTAGATAGAGTCATATTTACCTCCACCAAGGCCCAACAGTGGCACCAACAACAACTAACTCTTAGATCTAACACCTTTGTCACCGTGGTAACGGTTAAACCAAAGTTGATCTAACCAAAGTGGGAACTTGGCTGTTTCACCGCTGCTTAATTTTCAACTTCGGTTTCAGTTACGTAAAGAAGAAAACAGCCAAAAATTGCAAAAAAACCGGACTGTGAATGAGCGCCTCAAGCTGTCACTTATCTCGCAAAACAAACATTTTGTTCAGTTTAGATCTTATCAGACGTCGCCATAATTTGCTAGTTGATGGATGAGTGAAACCAACTGACAGAAAGGAGGGAAACATAAGGTCATCACTGGTGGTCAGTTTAGGGTTCAGTAGTATTCTGAAACGAGAAGAAGGGTGAACAGTTTGACGGAGGACTGCGCTCTCTACCTGTAGTTTGATGTTGATTAGGACATGCATGCAGTGTTGGGGAAACTACAAAACTACCCTCGGATTAACTGAAATTACTGAGTAAAAGCAGTTCAAAACTGTATGATCAAATTGACACTGTATGTGTGATACGAAAATATAGCGCAATATAATACAAAAAAACTCAAAACAACCAAAAAACACCACTCAGCTGAGCTTACGAAATGTTAAGTATTTCAAGTATCAGTGTTATTCTTCCTCAGGCTCCATTTATTCATTACACAAAGGTAAAATGAGTGATGGTGGCTGCCCGACAGCCAGGGTGAAAGAAAAAGGGAAATGATGGTAAAATAAAAATGAAAAATGATTCCTTTCCTTCTATGGCCCCACATTTTTTCGTTGTAGTTTCAGAAGTTAACCACACAAAGAATGTCAAAGAAAAGTAGTTCATCTTGCTTAAATCATCAGGTTGAAATACAAATTGCGGCTCAGCTATGTTTCAGCGTGTACGTCCACTGAAACATATAAGAAAAGGACTTTGTGGCAGCTTTACGTTTTTTGCTTTACACATATATAAAACCATCACAGGAGTAGGTGAGCTACAGGGCGACTAAACAGTCACAGAACGAAGCGCCTTGTTTGATCAATAAAATGCACTCCGTCTACGGTCATACCAGAAAGATACAATGATTTCTAAAAAGTAAAAACAACTCAAAGAGTCATTTCTGAACTCAGCGGGATTGTGAAGATCAAATACAGCTATTGATCAGTTATATGTTTGTTTTTTTTTGTTGTTGTTGGGACCATTTAAGGCTCGAGGAAGTCACACTGAGGTCTAAATGACTCAAAACAGTGATTTACCGATGAGTCTTGTGGCGATGACTTGTGCGTCTTCGGGGAGGCAGTCCTGGAAAGACAGCTGAGTAACACTGTTGGGCGGAAGCGTGATTTTATCTCTCGTCGCCGAGCCCTGCTTCATCTCACAGTCTGAGGCCGATCGCAGCTTGTCAATCTGAAGAGAAAGGCCGGGCGTTTTCTTCAGGTCCACTCTACACGACACTAGAGGAAAACAAACCAAACAAACACAAAGTCTATTCACCTCTTACGCAAAGACACACACGCGACTGAAAGGTGAAGTCGTCATTTATTACAGACACGTCAAACAGGAATCGAAATGCGCCCGATGAGCGAATCGCTCAAGGGAGTATTTCCTGGAATTCTTTCATTCGTGTCGTTCGTGACTCGCGGTTTACGCAATCTCAGAGCTCCCCCGACCCGTGGGGGCCAAACGGAGGCTGCGTGTGAGGCCACGGTGTTATTATTCATTCACATCGAGCTCAAACAAAAAAAAAAAAACAACAAAAAAACAGGCCTTTTCCAATCACACCACCGATCACTGAGACGCACTCCGATTGCAACACGAGGGGGAAAAATAAACATTCAAACCCCAAGTCCAAACCTGCTACAACATGTTAAGGACACATCATTTATCTTCAAAACGAACAGAACCTCCGCCAACACCGTTTTAGATCGTAGCCGACTTTTAGACTGCCTTTGTGTAAAAAAAAAAAAAATACAGAGCTCCGTTTGGCGTCTAAGTGTATAGACAATACATTTGTGACTCACCGGATGCACCGGGCGTTCAGTAACTTGGCCTGTCCTGTTATTTTCTGAGTGTTTTCACTAAAAACAGTCATAAAACAAGTCCACGGAGCTGAAGGACACAGCGGAGTCAGAGGGTTATGTTTCATGTTTACACAAAGTCCATTTGATCCATCTTAACTGCAAACCAAGTTCAAGTAAACTTTACAGCATGGATAAAAACAACGTCAGTATTCAAATTAGGGATAGAGCCATTATCGGACCTAATATTCACATTTTTACAATTATCAGTAGTTTTTTTTTTAACCTGGTATCTAATCTCGTTGAACTGGAGTAATGTCCCGATCACATCGCTATCTGATACCCCAAGGTAAGTTTATAAGGTAATTTCTTTATTTACTTACTCGTTCTTATAACCACTATTTATAATCCCCTCCAATGTGAAAACTCACAATAAATCTAATGGAAACATTACAAATTGTACTTTATTTGACTTCAGAGTCGGATTAAAGAGATTCGAAAAGCGTTTTGTGTTGGATTTACTTTCAAATTTGACACCAAGATTTTCCATTTTCACCGCAAATGTATGTTTCACGTGTCAGTTATTGGTAATAATCAGACCAGTCACAAAATCGAAACTGTCTGAGGCTCGCGGTTTTCCCGATTACCATCTTCCACAGACATTTCAAATGAACATAAACGCCTCGAAACATTTTGGCAGAGGTGGAAACTGCGATGCCATCAAAGCCAGAATAGATGAATAGAATAATTCCCACTGCTACTTCATACTACACCTACAGACGGCGCACAAACCTGTTGAACTCGTCCGCGAAGAAGACACTTTGACGTGTAAAGAGAGTCCAGGAGAGCCGGCTCGACGCCTGTCCATCTCGCAGTTCCTCAGCATCATCGTGAAGCTCCCCTGGGTCTGGATGGGCTGCTTCTGGTCCAGCGTGGCCACCAGCGTCGCTCGTCCCGCATTGTGGTACTCCATCGCCGGCTCCTTCTTCAAACAGCGTGGCTGTGTGAGATTGAGGAACTGTACGGATGTCTGTTGTTTGGAAGGGACCTGGAAGTGCCACTCCATTACGTCGTCATCGGGAAAACTGTCCGGGTAGTTTGGAGTGAGCAACTCCACGGCCGAGTTTCCTTGTGGTAACGTGAGTGAAATTTTGGCGAGAGCTGGGAGAGAAAAAAAAAAAAAATACATTCAGCGGTCAAATAACGACTAACAAGTGAGAAAGGGTTCAGATACCAAAACTTAAACCGACTCACATTTGACGTCCTCCCCGACGGACACTTTAAACTGTCCGTTTTGCAGCTTTTGACCTGCAGGGACTTCCAGAGAGAAGCTGCTCTGACTGAGTATCTGAACATCAGTGATCGGGCCTGTTCTGCAGTATTTCCCCATGGCGACTTTCCCTGTCGACTGAAAGACTTGGAGGGAGTAGGTATGTTTGTCTGGACAGTTCTCAGATGGATCGATCTGTCTCAGACCTGCGTCGGTGAAGTCTATTTTGAACGCTTTTGGCGCAGTGGTTTCCAGGTTCCAGGTGAACTTGCGGTTCAAATTCAGCAAAGGAGAAGAGCTGGGGTCAGTCTGGATGACATTGCCATCGCACGACTTTGCGGTGCATTCTGAGGAGAGACGTTTCATATATTGTCACACAAGACGAGGGACTGGTTTATAAAGAAGCCAAACGGGTAATTGGTAACTTACCGATATTTCGCGCAATTTCCACGTCGAATGCTTCCTGACGTTTGGGGCAGTCCAGCTCCACGGAGACGGGTGCGCTGTCTCTCAACAGTAGAGACGGATCACATTGTCGTGTCCGTCCCTTCACCGTGCACACTTTGCACCCTGAGCCTGCGCTGCTGATGTTGAGAGTGGTGCCTCGGTCAGCAGCGATGGTCAGCTTCTCGACCCCTGGACACAACACAAAGCGGCACGGTTTGATGGAGAGCAAGCGCGGGAATCTGGAATATATTCAGACTGATATTCTCAAAATGCCTACTCTGGAGATGTATGTAGATACGTGCTCGCGTTCACTGTTAACAAAGTCAATATGACTAAGTGCTTTGAGAGCTGAGGCGCGCAGCTTGGCTCCACTCCTTCTGTGACTAAGCAGGCCTGTGCTGAGCAAACACTGCCATGTTCGCACACAACAGCACCTCGTGTGCTGCTCCAACCAACTCTTTATTGTCTCATACATCCCTCGCACCGAGTTCCTCCTCTTTCTATGTCTTTCTACGCGCGTACATGTAACCAAACAGACATCTGACACACGACGCCTCAGACAGACCGCGTGGGGCTTTGGGATAATGTGGCAGAAACGTGAGAAAACAACTCAGAAATTCAGAAAGTTAAACTCCACAGTGAGGCTACGGGGTTTTTTCATTCTCTTTAGAGGCGCGTTTCGATCCTGCCAAATAACTTATTTGATCCTGACACTGAAACTCCCAACAATCCATCAGCAGCCACATTACGTCTTCATAATAACAATAATAATAATAATAACAGCGTACAAACAGCGTAATAATGGTGTCTGATGCGACTCCGGTGTTGATTTGAGAAACAATTAGTCTCCTTTTCTTCGGCTCGTTAGAATAAAACGCCGCGTCTTCCACCCTCTTCCATTTGACGGCGAATCTGTCTTTCTGGTTAATAATTGAGCTTAACTTACCTGATACAGCGAAGACGATAAATGTGAGCAGAAAAATCTGTAGAGGGACTCTGACTGTTGGTAAGGACATGCTGTCCTTTAATTTAACTCCGTGACTTTGATCCTGGGGGAAATCAGTGCCGATTTGCGCATATTTCACGGCTTCTTATCCAAAGATGCGAACTTTTTTCCGCCCCCCTCCTCCTCTCTCCGTCGTATATTACGTGAAGCTCAACTGATCCACTTCCTGTTGTGTGACAGCAACAACGGGGCTTAAATTCCAGGTAATATAAAGGCGTGGTCAGGTCGGCCATTTTGGAAGGTACGAAGATCAGGTAGATGAGGTACCTGCCACTTGAATATGGATCATTTACGGCAGGGGAAAAAAAAAATAACACTTTGTGTTTTTAAAGGTCATAAAACAGCGTTGAACACTGTAGAAATGATACCTTACATAAATAAATATTAGCACCATAAGGTCAAAAACTTCATTCAAAATCAGCCTCCACTGAAAGAGTAACGACGTTTAAGTGAGTGAATGAAATAATACGAGGTCGATGCTGTGTCAAACGCTGTTTTGTTATTGAATGATTGCGTTTTGTTTCCCCTGTTGGCAGAATTTGAACGTCTCCAAACCTCAGAGCAGCAGGAGGCAAAACAGTCTTACTGATAACTCAGACTGTAAACACATCTGTCAACCAGCAGGATACTTGGACGATGTGTAAGTTACAGTAACACACGAACTCCCACGATTACAGGGTTAAGTTAACTGTGACATTTCCTGTAGTGTTGATGGACAATCAACCCACTACTGTGTGGAAACTGTACAAGTGAAATCATCAAACAAAACGTTTTCTCCTCTTTTTTTTTTTTTTTTTGTTTTGTTTCCTGAACTGGCACCATAATAGGTTTTTTTTTCTGCCACAGATGAAATTACCCAGCATCTGCCACACCATGAGACAGAAGAGAAGTGAACATTTTTTTATTATGCATCATAAAAGCAATCGGTATCATCTATGTGTTTTGAGCCAGCACTGTCATTAAAAACACACCTCCTGCAATTATTTAGGATTCTAGATTCACTAAATACCCGAATCCTGAAAGCTTCGAACAGCTGACCGTGTTTGCTTGAAGCTCAGAAACCTTAAACTTCTGCCCATGCACTGGGTTCACCTGAAATAAACGTGAATGCGCGTCGACCAAGTGTCCACAGAAGAGGTCAGACAGGAGCTGAATTATAGCCTATAACCAATTTTATTTTCATTTAAACCGTTGTAACATTAATACAAAGAAGCACGTATATCGAACTTGACATTATAAATCTAACAATATAAATATTGAAACCCTCGGTTAAGTCAACCATAAACAACCAGTCAGTTTTCAGAATGTACTGGAAAAAACTATTACACCTACTTTGACTAGATAATCAGCTTAGGCTATATATGTGACACTGGCACACTTTAAAGTTCAGTTCTCAGTTAAAAAGTCCTACACATGGGATAAGGCAAAACTTTCTAGAAAGATTAAAAACTATACAAACACTGTTTAAAGAGAAAAGTGTGCACAGTTTACGCTGACATAATCTATAGGAAGGCCTACAGGGGTATACAAAAACACATGTGTTGGTCCCATAATATTATATTGGCTAGTATAATCCTTTATACATTACCTTGGTTGTCCTAATGAGGAGGTCTAAGGGTTTAAGTACATCCACAGCTAAAGCATTTCATCAAAAAGTTCTCCAAAACCTCCGCACTCATTCATTCAGGTGAGCTGTTTAATGGCTACAATTATAGTATAGGCAGCACAGGCTAATTACCAGGTAATAAAGATCAGTTCAGTTATCTCGGTCTTCTCTGCTCCATCCCATTGGGCAGAAATCCTGCAATAATCGGGACTGGCCATATGAGAGCAGCAACGCTCCACACAATGATGACCAAAGTCATGAAACAAGCCACAAGTGTCGACTCGATAGGTTTTCTGTTCAGCCTCCAACTTTTGTCCCCCTTCAGCTCGTCGAGGCTGAAATCTACGCAGCAGAAAGTGACCTGATCCCCGGTCTGCTGGCCCCTGGACCTGCCCTGACCAAACCTCCTGTACCGGGACAGCCCGCAGCCCACGCACAGCCGCAACTCCTGCTGACCCCCGGTTACCCCCAGGTGCTCGATAACGACAGGCGAGATCGCTCTGTTGAAAGACGCGGAGAAAAAAGCCCTTCCGTGGTTGTTGGTGGTGTAGATGATCACATCACACTGAAAGCCGAAGCTGCTGTCCCATCGGGCCACCAGCGAGGTGGGCAAGAGTCTCTGGACGCTCACGTTGCACTGGGACAAAGTCTGCAGGGAAGAGGCGTCGGGCGAGGCTTCGCTCTCCTCTACAGACCTCTTGGAGAAGCGCACGTCCACCTCCAGGTTGGCCATGAACCTGTTGGAGGAGTTGATGGGCGGCAGGAGGAGGTCTTCGTCGCTCCAGCCTTGGCATCGCTGGAGAAGTCCGGCCACCGCGGTTAGAGCCAGCAGGAGGGTCGGAGAGTTGTTCAGCATGGCACAGGGCGCGTCTCTCCTGCTCGCATGGTGCTGTGACGATCCGCAAGCGATGGACGAGGCGTGCAATGTTTGAAAATGTCAGTCACCGGTGATTTTTAAGAACGCAGATCCCGATGGACAAATTCAACTCCCTGCGCGACTGGTACAAATGGAAACGTCCAGTGCCTGTCACATGCACGCATCCCCCTCCCTATATAGATAATCTCCCTCTGACTTCTTCTTCAGATGTGCCCCGCGATTTCTTTACAGCAGGAGCGGACGGAGCAGCGCTGAGCCGCTCCTTCATCGCAGCTCTGAGCTTCACTCCCCCTCTGTCACTTCAGGTGTGAGCGCTCAGCGCCAAAACACAGAGGAGTGGTGAGGAGAGAGCCTCCAGTGCGCAGGAACAAAAACCACTACGGCGAAGCAATAATTAACCACCTCAACATACACGAGAAGACTATCATAAAAAACAACAGGCTATTCATTTGAGGTCTGGTTGTTTCTGTTGGCCTGATCTGCGGGGACTCACTTCTCACCACCTGAGCGCTGCGCAATTTCTCTTTTAAGAATGAGAAAAGACAAAGGAAAAACCAGACATAAGCGGTAGAGTGTATTAACTCTGCAAGAGCAGCCTGTGGCGGCACATTGGCCATGTTTATTAAGTAGCTACCTTAATATATTTCTAAAATCCCATGGCCCTGCTCACATCAGACATTTTAGCCCGTATCTTTTGATGGTGGTTTTGTCTCAAGGAAATATATTTCCCAACGCCTGTCAGAAAATGATGACAGAATACTAAAAGAAATGACTTTTAAATTAACTTATAACTCATCAGTGATAGTGTCCACACTGGGTCCTTGTGAGTCCAGGCAATATAATACATTCATGATTAGAGTAACTCGTTGTTCAACACATTTCTAAACTAAAAGGGAACGCAGCGCAGACCTCCACCAAGCCCAGTAGTTCTCCGTTTTGGTTATTGCATTTTCATTTTAAGTTCTAAGTCAGCCAGTGTTAAAGACAGTGAAAAACAATTCCAGCCTCCGCCCCTATTTATGGTTCTGCTATAATGTTGGATGGAGTTTGTCCTCAGCCCATGTCCGACCCTTCCGCCATGCGTCATGAAAATCGGTGCAGTAACGCTGCCGACAGATGGGAGTGATCATATGTGCAGGCGGAGGTAAATATATTTTGGTTTTGATGTCCCTATAGGCCGCAGTAAGCCGATCAACATGGGATTTCAGATGACAACAAGCAGCAGAAGTGCAGCAAGGTCACATCGACTTTATTGTTATTCATTATTTCATATGAGTGATTGAGGCAAAAGCTCAGAAATTAATCTCAATCCCATACAGGACAGATTAACTTCTGAACCTTTTCAAAGCAGAGTACGTTCACCAACCTGTGCCTGCACGTTGACCATTGAGCAGCAGCAACAGGAGCTCAAGATGACCAAAACAAGTCTTTCTGAACGATTTCCCTCTAGCCTGTGATACAATATCCTTGTACTGCTCCATCTTAGACCGTTTTGTGTGGTGAGTGTATTTACAAGAGAGGTACAAGAGTTACCATGGTTATATGAAAACAGAACAGCCTGTGTAAGGTCCTGAACTTTATCCTGAGACATCATATTATGTAATGCAGCAGATGCAGGGTTCAAGTGGAAAAGCTTTCAGCACGTGTGGTGAATTTCATATTCTGAAATGGGACTAAAATCTCTCTTTACACGCTTTCTCCTTTTGTCAGCCTCATGAAAAGCAAAAGCACAAAAGTAGAGCTCAGTGATTTTCTTATTCCTCTGAAAGAGTCTGTTTTGGCTGCACTCGCTGGCCTGTGGTGGTTGACAAAAAAAAACTCTATTTTTTTAGGTTTATATGTTTTCAGCTTCGATATATATATATATATATATATATATATATATAAACAAAACCAACAGCCTGTAATCTGCAGCTTGTTTGTTCATCTGTTCTCCTCGCTGGGTGCTTTCTGTATGTTGGTGCTCGTTTCTCTCGGTCGTATTGTGCACTCAGGGGCAGCCAGACACATCAATAAACATGTGCCTCCACTGTGCAGCAGCAGTAGGGGTTTTGTACACAGCGTGGATCACCTGCTCAGTGACACCGGCCTGGCTGCTGCATCTGAAACTGAAGAGGACACGGTGCTGCGCCGCTCTCTTTGGACTCCTCACTTTATCACAAACACCAAGTCTGATTACAATTACAGCTGGGGACACAGCTGCAGTTAGTCTCAATTATTGTAACAGAAGTTTAAATATTGGTTCTAGTGCTTGAACACCTGGTTTGTTTTGGCAAGAAGGAATTTCATGCTGCGGTCACCGTTAGCTCACTCGGGCTCAAATCACATCGAGCCCATTTCAACTTTGTCTCAGAACTGAAATATAGTGAGACTAATTTTGGAAAAATACCAGCGTCACCCTGCCAGCTAACGTTTTCCTTTAGTCTTCTTGTTTCATGTTTATTGTATCATCTCGAAAATAATAGCATTTGTCCTATTTTGTGAGATACGGTTTTTGAATGTGCAGTATCCGGATACGTAACGTTGACCTTTAATGTGGCTGTTGGTCTTCAATTTCGCAATAAATATTATTATTGCTAACATTTTTTATCTATTTACAATGACTTTTACTTGTTACTAGCGTTGGGAAGGTTATTCTTTAAACATAATAGGTTACAGATTAAATAGTGTAACTATTTTAATGACTTCATCAATAGAATATAGCGTGCTGTATTTGATTACTTTCTTGGTCTGGTCGGTTTATATTCTGCATGTAGTTTTTTACAGAAAGAAGGACGTAACCGCGTCACTGTAACTGATTACACTGACATTTATTTTATCTTTATGATGATGTTGCTACATATAACTTCTCCCCGACACCAGCTATTACTTTAATATTAACGCAGCAGTCTGTCCTTATAGATGTTGTTGGAAACCGCATTAAAGGTATACAACTGATCTCATAATGCATATTATACAGATGTTCAAAATGACCACAGAGTCAAATCAACACCCGCCTCACTGCAAAGGCAGTGTTTTCCTCATCCTTTCTTTAGAGAAACAAAGAAATCATCCCCATTTGTCAAATGCTTAACTCTTCTTGCTGTAAGTGGTGCTATATGTATTAATGAGTAAATGATTGTGCTTTTTTTTTATCAGTTATCTTTTTTACTAATGTATATACAAGGCATCAGAAAACATAATACGCTATTGACAGAATTGGATCATTGGTCAGATGCAAAATGGTGATGAATTATTCTCTTTCATCTTTGCCTTGCAGTAACTCTGAATGGCACTTGCATGAATTGTTTCCTTCTGTGCTGCTTAAATGGCGTATTTTGCTCTAGAGGCCTGCCTCTGTGTATTTGATGTGAGGGTCAGCTGAAGAGAAAGAAACCGTGGCCACAATTTGCTCCTGAAAGCCCTTGTTCTCTTCTCCCCTTTTAATTACGGCACTGTATTCGACTCCTTCTTTTGTTCCATACGCAGTGTTGTTTAGTTCCCCCCACACACACACACACACACACACACACACACACACGCGCTCGGACATATCTCGCAAACGCTCCCACACTTTTCCAAGGTCTCTGCGCATCAAATACGCTCTAGACAATGTACTCATGAGCCGAGCAAGAAAATGTAAATGACTTTCTTGTTCATTAATTATGCTATAAAATGTAAATTACTTTGGTGACAAAAATGCAAATGGGACTAAGATAAAAGTCTCTTGTACCAAAGGAGAATGTATGAAAGATTCATTTTTTCAAAACGTGGTTCTTTATTCAGGAAACTGAAAGGAGGACCTGTTAGTGGGTTCTGGCTGGCTTTCATCAACTCCAGGCAGGATCAGACACCATTAGTCTGACCCACTGCCTCCCGAAGACAACTGACTTAATTAGATGTTCAGGATTGGGTATATGCATCTTCATAGTGTTGAAGCTTTTTTACACCAGAGCCTTATGAATCTCCTGTCTGTCTCCGGAGTCCTGTCATACCAACAATCGCTGCCAGGACCCATCACCACGGCAACGAAACCACAGTTTCCTAGAAGCAGATGAGCAGTAGGGCGTCCACCACTGTACTGTCTATTGATAATAATAATAACAAAACTAATAACATCATTGTTATTATTGTCATGTTTTGTGCCAGTGCCAAGAATAATGCGGGACTGAGATCAAAAGAGGCATAAATATTCTCAATAATGTTGTTTTTTCTCTATGAAAATCAATGCACCGCACTGAACTGACAGCAGAGTCAAAGGTCTATTGATAAGCCTCACAGTCGGTACACTATGATTCATGTATCTGTGATGTATAGAACCATACCAAGCCTTCTGGGAGGCATTAGCAAAAATATAAAATCAGGAATTTAGTGGTGGAACAAGTATAAGTACCACAATTGACCTGCATCAAAAATACATGATGAAAAGTATAAAAGTGTTTAGAATAAAAAAAAAAAAGTCTGTAACTGCAAAAAAGAAATTTAAAGAAAGTAAAAAAGCCTTATTTCTACAAGGAAAAGTTACCTTGTCGAGCATGTTTTTCATCAGGAAAGTAATCTCATTTTAAGAAAATATCTAACTTTCTCTAAGCATATTTAAAATATTCCAGCAAACATTGAGTTACGTAGGTTTATAGTAACATAAAAAAATAAGAATAACATAAGGTATTGTAAGACAATGCTTTGCTTTACATCCCAGCAGAAGATTTTTCTTATGTTAAGAGTGAAACCACTTGTACAATGTCTCAATTTAAGAATGCTACATCTATCTTAATTATCTGTTTTTTTGTTGCTTGAAATAAGCACAATCTATGTCAAATTTTGACATTTTTTTCTAGTTTTAAGGGCCAGTAATTGAAGTGACAAGACTTTTATTCTAGTTTTAAGTAATCTAGCCAAGCTTACCCAATTGGCATTTTTTTCTACTTAATACAAGACAATTTGGTTATATTTAAATATATTCTTAAATATAAGCTTCCTTCTAGTAGGGCTGTTTTTGCTGTGTTGGAGATCCTGGCTCCTGGTTCCAAACTGTCAGATCCAGGAGCTCCAAGCTTATCGATTCCTTTCATCGATTCCTTTCATTGCTGACGGCATGTTTTCTTGTGGTTTTCCTTTGACAGGATGTTAAAAC
>JAPQRN010000009.1:9609779-9641158 GCA_037367275.1 Coranthus polyacanthus
ATCGATTCCTTTCATCGATTCCTTTCATTGCTGACGGCATGTTTTCTTGTGGTTTTCCTTTGACAGGATGTTAAAACCGAGTGTTATCACTATTATTAAATCCATAACAACAGACGCAGCTCCTGATGGGATCAAGGTTAAATTTGTATGATCTCAAGATTAAACGTTACAGTACTTATACCTAAGGCTAAGAGGCTCAAATTTCAACAGTGTGGCCCTCACCAACTCAGGATTGAACATTAGCAACAGTGAGGTTATTTGAGACGTTTTAACAGCTAACTGCTCATCATTATTTAATTGTTGACAGAGAATTTGTCTTAATGCGAGGCCAAATACTTTGATGACTTGTGTTTGCATTTGTGCATTCACATTTCAATTAACTTCTATTTGACATGTAGGAATGTAACCACAAATTTGAATTGGTAAAATCAATATGATAATCTCTGTCATGGCTATAATGCTGTAGGTGATATCGGACCAAAGCATGGCTTCGTTTTATGGAGAAAGAAGACAACGGAGCTGGTTGTGATGTCTGTAAAATGATCATTTCATGTAATGGTGGAAAAACCAGCAAATCTTAGCTCTGTTCTATGCAAGTGATATATGCAAAACTGACCAGGGATCAATTAGGGAAACGATAAAGAATCAAACTATTAAGCAGAATTGATAACGACACTGCTATCAGTAAAATCTTAGCAATTCCCATCCCTAGTCTTGAGTCCAGAGGCATCTGTAGGACTGAGGAGCTGTTAGTGACATTAATTAAGGATCTTCCCTGAAACCAGGCAAAGAGGAGTCGGAGCTGTAGTGAACATATAACAAATGCAGTTTTGTAGAAAGAAGCCTGTCTATTGCATTTTTGATCCCGGCGGAGTGAAAACCATGCAACAAAGCAAGAAAATGAGAAACAGGAAAGCTGAGGATAGAGAGTGATGCTGCTTGACATGTCTTCACAAATTCTGTCAGATGTTTTTCCACATCTGAGCTTCAAGTCTTGATCATGCTTTTTTCCACCGTGTTTCTCTCCGAGGCCTTTGTCTTCCATGAAGGCAGATAAGTGCAGGACACAAGGGGCTGTCAATGTGAGATAGGCTCTGGAAATAACATCACACTTATCAGGCTCTCTGAACATTGGTCAGAGGCGTGCACGGACCTATCAGCCTGCTTCTCCCCGGTCTCTGGGAGCCGAGACGGTGTGAGATTGCTTCTTTGCAGCCTCCACCACTGGCCGACCGAAGCACACTGAAGCACATTTGGATTGTGAATCACACACCCTTTTATGAAAGGTCACCTTGGACAGGTGAAGATATGCCATCACCCCGCTCCCCTCATCCGCTTTCTACCTGCTCCAGCAGCTCTTTGTGGTCGTTTGTCATCTGGTTCTCTGCTAGTGAAATGCAATCGTCCTGTGAAACGGGGAGAGGGGAGGTGATTACCATGGGTTGTTTGTCATGGTGGGAACAGGGAGGCGGATGTAAGTGGGAAAGGAGCATGATTGGGTGCTTTCACATGTGATTTGTTTGAAAAACAACAGAGGGCCTGTTTATACCTGAGACTCAAAGGCAATATGCCCGTCCAACAATTCCCAACTTAAATCCAACTACAAATAAATGATTAAAAGGATTCACCATTAAAGTGAGAACTGATGCCATGCATTTTTTTTTTTTTTTACTGTTAATTAGAGTAAAATATAACGAGGAGGGAGACAAAGCTGGCAACAGGAAAGAGGACGAGGCTTTCACAGAACCGATTCCATATTTTATCGCAGTGTGTTGTTTTTCCACATTTGCAGCAATAAACTGGATTTGCTCACTCAGACGCTCCCTAAGGACATGCAGCCTCCATCTGCTCCCGTTACATGATGCCATATACAATATATCACTTTTCCACATGTCATTTTGTTAGAGGAACATTATTTTAAAGTATTGATCTCGACCTCACAGCATTTAATGACGGGTGTTTTTGTTTTTGTGTTCACGACTTACATAACTTAAAAGCCTCCAGAGCACATTTTCTCAGTGTGCTTCCTGCATCAACACAATCTAATCTGAATATTTTTTGGTTCTTTTAAATGTCATAGTCCTGTGTTTCTGTTTTTATTGGTGTCCCTCCCTCTGTCATGCACCGTCACTGTACAAGTCGTGATTTGTTTTCTCATTCGTTGGCATTTTACCTTTTTGTGTTAGAGATCTACAGTTGGGATGCAAACAAAAAAGCAGGGATGAAAGAAGATTATAACACAAAGGTCATCCGGGAAACTAATCAGGGATGAATGGGCTATTCAGTATAATGAACTACCAGGGAAACAGATGCTGCTCTAATAGGAATTTAACTATATTTCAGTTAAAATAGCCCCACGAGTCTTGAAAAAACAAGTGATGTATAAATATTTGACTTATTGGGAAAAATATTGCGCTGTTCAAGGTTCCATGGCTTTTATTTGTCACATACAGAAGTAAAGTAAAACATGCAGTGAAATGACAAGGATGTTCAGCTCTATTTCTGTGTGTGAATCACAAGGTAAACGATTAAAAAAAAAAAAATAAGAAAAGAGTAAATACAATAGATAATAAAAATAACTACACTGTAAAAGCTGAGACTGGGGTGAATTAATACTTAATGCAACATTTACTTAACAAAATAGACCTAATGTAGTTTTGACAAATATTAAATTGAATTAAACAGATTTGAATAATTTATTGAAAACATTTGAGACACGTTTAGTAGATATATAGACTATATAACACTGAGCAGCATGTATTTATCTTACTTAAAGTAAGTCAGTCTCTGTCTCTTTTTTATTATTTAAATACTATTTAAAGTCAATGATTTCAATAATTTTTTTAATTGAACCTTTTTTTTAAAATAATATTCCATAACTAAATGATATTTTGATGATTAAAAAGTTATTTTGTGTAAAAAATGCAGATGGTTCATACAGTGAATTCATTGATGAGGTATCTGTAACATTTATATAAAACTTGTAAACAATGAGAAATCTCAATGAGTAGAGTGGAAATGAATAAATTGTGGCAACAAATGACATGCAATATTATTGGTAGATTTACATTTCCTGAAAATATGATTAGAATTTAGTAGTAAATCTAAAATCTATCAAGGTGCTGATGTGATTTAATTTATGTAGTAAATCTAACTAAAGAAAAAGACAGACTGGAAGAACCTGTTTTCCACAAACATCACTTTCCTCTTTGATTTCAGTAAATATATCAGCTGTGAAGGACAGATGAAACACCATTCAGAAGAACCCGCAGTCCTTCATGAGACGGGGTAACACTGAGTCTCAGGTTCATTCATCAGGGAGCCTCGTCTGCAGACACATCTCTGGAAAGCAGAGAGAGTTAGTGTCTCAGCTGTGTCAAAAACCCATTTCCCTCTCTCATTCCTCCTCCCCAGCCACATCCTGTTGTGCCCTGGGCGGAGGTGCCCACTTAACTCTGATATACGACGGCAGGACGGAGTAGAGCCCCAGGTTTAGATCGCTGACGTCAGACTGAGGAGCTCTCTCCATCTCCTGCTAATGACACCACACCATTTCTCTCTTCCCTCACTGGCTCTGACTTTGTTCCTCCTTCACTGTGACTGTGTGTGTGCACGTCAGATCAAAGGTGAGTTCGTGGAAAAGAGACTCTGATGAGACAGCACTCCTCCTCGTCCTCGTCCTCCACCTCCACCTCCACGCTCCACTCGGTGATGATGAAGATGGGACAAAGTGGAGGTGCTCTCTCAGTCAGCAATCAGTTTACTCTGCTAGTTTTAAAGAAGTCATGAGAGAAATGAGGATGCTTGTAGTGCTGTTGGCAGAAAATGTGTGTTATGAAATGATTGCAGTCATAATTTCTAGTCATCCTCCCTATGTAGGACAGTGAAGTAGGTTGATTATGTTTGGTTTGAGAGATGGATTAAAACTGTTTGCCTATATCAGTGGTTCCCAAACTTTTTCAGCTCAAGACCCAAAAAATCACTTTTATGACTCATCAAGACCCGAACTTACAAAAATACATCTTGAGTTATCATAATGTTTACATTTTTACCGACTCTTCCCCCGTCAAAACAGTGTCAGAAAGTCTCTATTTTATGTCTTTTATGTTGTTTTTGTCGATACCTCTTTTACCTCTTTTACATCATTTTCATCTTATTGCGTCTTTTACATCTTACGTCTAATTCAGAAAATTAATTCACATTTCACCCAAACAGCACCTAAGTCTTCTGAAAACCAAGGGAAAACAAAAAGAGAAAATGAGAAAAAGAAAGAGGTTCAACCAACACACTTTTAAAAAAACACTTAAAAAATAAATGTAAATTATAGTCTGTAGCTGGGCTAGCAAGTTTATTCGAATATATATGAAAAAAAATGAAAAAGAGGGATGCACCAATAAATCAAATATATAAATCAATATATATATAATCAATATATATATATTGATTTATTGGTGCACCAATAAATCAATATATATATTGATTATATATATTGATTTATTGGTGCATCCCTCTTGCCAAGGTACAGTCTATAATTTACAATTTTGAGATATATATACACAACAATTTAATAGATTAGCTTGTAGCAGTTATTAGTAGCTGTTATTTAAATGAGAATAAAAGCTATGACGGTAAAATAAATCACTTACAAAGAGTAGGAAGAGGGCTATTATCTTTTGAACCACTGTAGGTTCGTCTTTGTCAACGTAAGTCGTTTCTATAAAGTTTATTGAAAAGCAAGATGGCGGCGCTCATGGAGAAGTCGTGATCTATGAAAACCGGTCGTTTGCAGCGTTTTACCCGTTGGATATAAGATGTTTTAACATGTATCACTGGTTTTATGTCATTACAACCATAACGCGGATATAAAAACCCGAAGAATCTGGAAATAAAGCGGTAAGTCTCTTCAAAACGAAGGCTTTTACATCCTCCGTTTCCTCCTTCAGAAAGCAAAAATAATAGACGTAACGCTAAATCAAAAACGATGCTATTAAAGCATTAAATATAGATATGACAACAAACTAGAAAGTCACTGACAACAGTGGCACTTTTTGAAATCTGAAACATGTCAGGATAAAGTCTTTCAGACCTGTTTAAAGACAAACCTGACTTGTCATATTTCCAGTTTGATTTCTATTTCTTCTTTTATTTATCTGCTGTTAGTTTGCATGTATTGCGGGTGGAGTCAGTCAGTGCAGTCGATACACGTCCGAAAAAAAACGACAAAGTGATCCTCATTCGCCACATCAGCCCAAGGTTGTCTCTTCAAATGGACTTTTCTATTCCACAAACAATCTACATGAAAAAGAAAAGCATTTAATTAGAACAACAGAAGCTGCAACCTGTATTTCTTCCCAAAATAATCAGTACCTGCCAGTTTTTCACATGCAGTTTTAATGACAGGCTGTGAAACATGATCTTTATGTCTCATAATAGTGTATGGTTTATTCATGGTTGATGAATAAAGACTAATAGTAATAAAGGTAATATGAACGTATAACAGGCACTCAGAAGTGATTACACTTTTACTCAGCTGCAACTGCTAAATATAAATAATATGACTTAACTAATGGACACCAAGCTGGAAACATTATGTTATTATTACAGTAGAGGTGCAAGTAATAATTATTTTCATCATTGATTAACCTGCTGATCGTTTTAATGATGGATTGACTGATTCTTCAGCACTGAATATTGTCAGTGAATAGGAAAAAATGTTGGTTATAACAACCTTTAATCAAAGGCGATTTACTCAGATTCCTCTTTTTTTTTTTTTTTTACAACAAATCAAAAGCTCAAACATATTAACCATAGATATAATAAAGAAAAGCATAATTTCTTCACGTTTAAGAACCTGCAACCTGAAAAAGGACTGAAACAATTAGTTGATTATCAGATTAGTTGCAGTTGTATATTGCAGTATAATTTGTTGTAATATGCTGCTTTGATAACCACCGTTTTAAACATGAGTCTGACTAAGCGCTGCCGCTGTGTTCCAGTCTTTTCTGATGAAACATCGCCTTCCTCTGATTTGTCTGCTTACACAGCACAGGCCGCATGTTGTTTGCAGAAGTTTTCAGTCACTCTTTAGCAGATGTACCCGAGTGGATGAGCCCAGTCACCATAGAAACATTTTCTCAGTCTCTCGCCTCAGCCCACTCACTCCCAGCGCCAGAGATGCACGCAACCTTGAGTGCTCGGCTCTCCCAGCCTCAGCCTGAGGGAGGAGCGTTGGCTGCTGTGATGCTGTGGTTAAACTCGAGAGAATTTAGCGAAAAAACACATTCCCACAAGCAGGTGGGTGGCAGAGATGAGAGGAGAGCGGAGATCGTGTCTTGTTGGTTTTACACACATTCGTCAAAAAAAGGCTCAGTTATCCCCAAAAGCTGTGTACACCCTGATCAGTAAATCCTCCAGGCTGATCAGGTTCTTAGTACATGACGTGGAGATTCGTAGCTTCTTACATTTGAGTAGAGCTGCAAACGATTCAGTGATTAATTCCAATTGGAGCTGGGTGACATGGCCAATGTTCATATCAGTTAGTAAAAATAATTATCCCAATAAATGTCAAATCCTTATTTCTTTAAAGGCTGATTTTTTTTTTTCTTCTCCTGGGTGAAAGTTGAAGAAAGCAGATGGTTATTTGTGGCTTTAAACTATTCTTCAAGGTCAGAACATGACAAACACTTGGCAAGTGTTTTCTGACACTGACATTGTAAACAAGAAAGTGATGTTAATACCTTGCCTGGTAAAATACATGTTAAAATGAAAACAAAAAGCGGAGCATTTCAGAAGGGAAAACATTCAAAACGAGTACATTGCAATGATAAACTGTTTGTTCAACATCAAAATATAACGACGTAAAACAACAAAAAACATTGAGACATTTTGTAACTGTTTAACAATGTCAACAACATGAATCCTTTTATCATTTTATCACCCATCCCTAACTGCAATGATTCATCGATTGTTACTTGTCAACTATAAATGAACCTCCAGTTTGAGTAGTTTTTCAACATTGCAGCTTCTTAAATTTGAATACTTTCTTGTTTCTTTCTTCCTCTATGACAGTAAACTGAACATCTTTGGCTGGTGGAACAAACAAGACGTTTGTCGTCTCGGGCTTTGGCAAACACTGATTGACATATTTCGACATTTTCTGACATTTCAGAAATAACTAATAGATTAATTGAGAAAATAATCTACAGACGAAGAAGAAAACAGTCTTTACTTGCAGCCTTACATTTGATTTATGTTTCCTCTTTCCTTCCATTCATTTCCTCAGCTTCGTGCCACTCTGTTCTAATATTGAATTTTCTCATCAACACTGGATGACCTTTTCATTTAATTTTTCACGCCTTAGGTTATCAGACAGAACGTTTATTTACCTCATTTGCATTTTTACCTCGGTGTGGAGATGATCACTTTTTCCAGTCAGCGGCCATAAAGGTCTCGCTGTCTGAGATCCAGATGCGTCACTGCCGTGAAAATATTCTCCTGACAAGTCGGGTCGGCAGCAGTTGTCCTCTGCTGCCAAGAAAGCAGAAACTGTATAGACATTTCAGGTTACCTTGGAAACTGTGTTTATGTACATGTTTGTGTAAATGTGTGTGTGTATTGTGTAGGAGACAAATTTAGGTCAAATAGTTTTTCTTACTGTCTGACCTACATTTAGCCAGAGGGATGTCTTTGCCTCTTCACACAAAATACTTAAAGTCTAAGGCTGCAACTAACCACCTGACTAATTTTCTTGATTAATTGTTTAGTCTATAAAATGTCAGAAAATGCTGAAAAATATTAATAAATGTATCACAAAGTCCAAGATGATGTCCTTAAATGTCTTGTTTGATCAGTTTACTGTCTGTTTCCTGCACCTTATACTTCATTCTTCTTAACTTAATCCCGTTGTCCTCACTAGTAACTAGTGGCAGAAAAAGCACATTATATGGTTGAAACTACAGTAAGGAGCTGGGGCGCTGCTAATTAGGAAGTACTCATTCAAGGACATTGGGACTTAAATCATCACAAAGGTGTAGAGAACAAGGCTGTCCTGGGAAATGTTGTGTGCAGTGTGTGACATGTTTGTGCATCAAATCACACCGGGCAATAAATGTAACCGACTGGTTCTACAGACAAAAGTCCCAGTGAGGAGTACGGAGCAAAGAAAGTTAATTGGGTTACAACATGTCGATCACATCAAGGCTTTGTTTGCCATTTTTGTTTTTGGAACAGACGTGTTCAGGCGTTGAGCTTAAGAGTTTTATTCCGGTGACACGTGATTTTTCTCAAAAACTACTCCATCAAAATACTCATCAGGTTCTACTAATCCCAAATAGCGAGGAGGAATAAAAATGCATACACAGTAAAAGCTTGTGACTTAGCAGGATAGAGGAGGAAGGAAACCAGAAAATATTCAAATTTAAGAAGATGGAATAAAAGAATTTGGACTTTTTAAACTTTTTTTCCTAAAACATTACTCAAACCAATTGAACCACTAAAGGCTGATTGTTAATAAATCATGAACTAGTTATTCCTAGTTTTGTCAATCTTAAAAATGTCCTCCTTTCTACGTACCTGTCTCTACCTGTACGTACAAAGAAAGATACAAAAGACTCTGTAAGCTTTGTGTCCATCCAGGTGTGAACATCCTGTAATGCATAAAGAGCTTTACATGCACACTGTAGCTTGAAGTGGAGAAATCACACAATAATTACAAGTCAACTGATTGAAAATGTCATTCTCACATCTGAGCAGGCAGTTTAATAAGGACAGACTGTGCGGCAGAGCTTAATCACATCACACTGAATAAACCTCTTATGTCACAAAATCATGCTGTTGTGTGAATGACGAGGTGCAGGAGGCACAGACTGTGAAGCAGCAGTAGTTAAAAACATCACACAGAGGAGAGCTGTCAGTCACTCTGTTGTCACGGAGATGGATGATGTTTATCATCATATGGTCAAGTGTTTCTGTTGCTTAGCATGCGACTGGATTGACTTGTTGATACGTTTCTGTTTCTGCAAAGACATTCTAAACTCTCCTCAGTGGGTCACGGAAACGAGCTCAGTGTTTAGTTTACAAGTGAATCAGTGCTACATGTTTACCTAGCTTTAACTTGATTCATTTCCAGAGTAAAAATGGAAATGCTCTGAAGCAAGGGTGGGCATTTATGGACTTTGAGCGGAATCATATTATGGTGAAATGATCATGTACTACAGTATTGCAGGCACACTTGATGAAACTGATCCACTTGATGTTCATCATCTTCTTAGTACAGCAGAAGTCTTCTCTTGCAAATGTGTCGCACATTTTTTTTTTTTGCTCTTTTTCAACAGTTAACACAGATCTCATAGAAAGACCCAAAACTCTATTAGATGAACCGTGTTAAACAAAAGGAAAACATCTTTCCACAGCTGATAGCAATTACTTGCATAGTTAGGAATCTCTGATGCACCTGCGTGAAGCTCCTTTGCACAAGTATCTTCAATCATCCATCAGTCCATATCCGTTTATGAAACATGCCACCGTTTGCAAACATGGATCAAAGAGGTCAAAGGCACGTATGGAACCAGGACTAGGACCAGCCAAAAGGAACGCAGTACAATAAAAACGTTTGTTTCCGAATATTTCTGTGTTTGGGTGAAAATCACTATTGGTTCTTTGGCAAAGAAAGTACTACAAAAAATACTAATCATAATCATACTAATCATACTGACTGTCTGGATTTGTCTAGTCTAGGTGCTGACTTTTGGTCTTATATGTCAGAGGCAGTTCGTGGGCATGGAAACACCTGCACAAGAATAATATTAATGAATGAAGAAAACTTTCTTAGAAAACCTCTTTTATAGTATTTCAAGAGGGGGCCTCAAAGTATCAAAAGTGCAAGTGCAGAGTGCAGCCGGGTTCGTTATCTCTAGTAAAATCGTCTTTGGAATAAATAATACAATTCATGCTGCTATGTGTTCACTTGGCACAAGCATATAGCACAAGTTATGGTTGAACTGCTTCATATAGGAAGCTGTATTTTGAATTTTGTTGTCCTTTGTGTAAGGTTCTGGAAATATTCAATATAATATTCAATTGCAATATCAGCCCTGCAATTATATAATCGCAAAAGGCTGCAATTTAAAGGTCCAGATTTAGGAGGACTTATGTCGATCTAATTGCAGAAATGAAACAAACATTCCACACAACCGCTGTTATAGGTTGATATTTTGGATTAAGTGACAGTGAGCAGAGAGAGGTACTGTGTAAAACATGCAACATGAACGTCACTTTTGTATTTCTTTTAAGTTTTTGTAGATTTTTTATGCTAGTATAAGTTTGTATGTTTGACTTGACATTTCTAAGTGAGTAATCTGTGCATTTTCCTTTATAACCAAGCAAGCAGACTAAAATTGCAGTCGCAATATTGCCCACAATAATTGCAGTATGACGTTTTCACCAAACCGTGCAGCATTAGTTTTGACTTTCGCAAACAAAAAGTGTCATTTTGTTCCAGCGACTTTGACTAGATCTGTGTATGATATGACCGTTTTGAAAACGTCACTTCTAAACAGACAGACGTGTTCAAGCAAATGTGGAAAATTGTAATTTTTGTCATTTGTACATGTGGTGTTGAAGTAGTTGAACACGCTCACCTTTTGGATCTGCCTCGTGTGTTTGTCGTGTCTCAGGCGACGGAGCCATGCAGGTGTCGGTGAGGAGGCTGGTTCTGTATCCTCTGGGTGCAGCCCGGTTTGGCCCGGTCAGGGATGCTCTCCTGAGGCCTTCACCCCGCCCCCTGTCCCCACGAGGCCGCACCCTGTTCAGTGAGACAGGCGTATGGGACAAAGACTATCGAACGGAGACCCGGTGTAGAGTGGAGGAATGGTGGCATCCGCGGATCATGGCTCAGTGGCAGAAGGATTCACTGGAGCAGGTAAGAGGGCTTCGCTTTCCTTTTCAAACTTTTCAAACTTGGAGAAATCGCGATGACCTTAGTGGGAAAATCTCTGGGGGATGTTTTAGAAATGAATCATTTTTTTGTGAAGTTTGTTTTTGGTTTAGCACGGCGTCTTCAGCAGTGTCAGTAACATCAACATGTAAACATCGCATTAAGCAGCAGGAAACATTCACAGATGACCCCAGAGTTGTTCTAGTTTTGAAACGTTCATACATTTTTATTTTTATTTGGGCTTTAAGTTTGTTTTTTGATTACAGTTTAGTTTTAGCTTTACGAGATTTTACAAACTGCAGTTCCAGAAAAGCTGCAACGTTTTCTAAAAGCCATTAAAAACTGTGATTTGTTAATTGGTTTGAACTTTTACGTTAAGCGACAAAAGCACAACGACTGACTAACTTTATTGTTTTTTTTGTAAATATGAACAAATTTAGATTTTTATGCCTGCAAGACACTAAAAAAAAAAAGTTGGGACAGAGACCAAAGACTGAAAAGTTGAATTAGTTGGTAACAGATGAAGGGATCATGATTGGGCATAAAAGGTGGGTTGTGGCTCAACACGTAACATGTACATGCACTAAACATTGTGAAAGAGATTCGGGGAGTCTGAGAAAACCTCCGTGAGTAAAGGCCATTTTAGAAAATGTCCCACGTTTTCTGGAAATGGGGTTTGTAGTTTTGATTCATAGAAGCTGAAAAAGGTAACACAGAAGAATGCATGACGTCAAATATCTTCACCATTGTTCATTGCTTATTAAAAGTCCCATATTGTGCAAAGCACTGGGAAGAAGCAAAAACAGAGCAGATTTTCCCTGCAATCCTATTAAGTTTTTAGTATGTATTACATTATACATTGCACTTTTTATTTAGCTTTGTTTTTATACAGATCGTTTTAGGTTTAGTCTTGCTAACTATAATAACCCTGGATGCCATAAGACAAAATTAACAGATGATATTTACAAGAATGCTTCAGGAGATGAAGTGGAAATACTATGCGAGTTAGAGAGAGGTGCTTCATTTAATAGACGGCGTTGTCCACACGTCGATTAGAATCACCTTTGTTTTGTTTTGTTCATGTTAATTGATTAATGGGTCTTTAAGTATGCATCCAAATGACTCTGTTAGCTCTTACTGGAAGTGGTCATTGTAGCTGATCTCAGAGCTGCGGCTGATTATATAGTCTAATGGTCTGCTGGTGCGGCTGTCTGGGAGAGGCTGACATTGATTAAGTGCATTCATGATAGCCTGGGTCCTAATTAATTTATTGAAAAATTCATGACTCAAGTTTCCTGTAATCATACAGCATATAGCCGGGTGTAACCGCTACTTACTGCGTTGCCGTGGTAACTGTGTTGTCGCTGTAAACCATTCATAATCAGCGCTGCCACAGTTCAGATCCTGACACTATAATCAGACATTCTCAGTGTTATACACCACAAGTCTGTGTGCTGTCGCTGTGTATGTGATGAGTTAATACTCCTGTCCCGACCCCATCAGCTTAATGCAGTCTCTTTTATACCAGACTCACTCACAAAAGACAGAAAAATAATGAAGGAGAAAAGAACTGCTCGACACCTACACTATCGCTGGAGTCCTTCGGGATTAAAACGAGACACTAAAAATCGAGCTCTATGATCTCCTCAGCCAATAGCTTTTCTTTACCTGTGTGCTTTGTTTTGACTGTCTGTTGATTTTCAGGGTTCAAACAAGAAGAAGTTTTACGTCCTGTCCATGTTTCCATACCCATCGGGACGACTGCACATGGGCCACGTGCGAGTGTACACCATCAGCGATACTATTGGACACTTCCAGAGAATGAGAGGCCATCAGGTATTTTTGTACTTTTTAAAAATGATTTATTTATTTATTTTTTGTTTTGTTAACCTAAATTAAACTAAGCTTTATGTAAAACATTTATGAGCCGCTAATAGTATCTTCACATTAGGAGTTTACATTTAAGTTCTCATTTGTCGTTCTGTGTTATTTCTAATCTCTAAGCAAATATTAGAACATTCTTATAAATAACTGTTTTGGGGAATAACATTTCTCCAAATTGGTGACACTCCTTTTAAAGAACAGCCCACAGCCAAATATGACGCAAAGCTTTTAACTTTTAATTTATGCCGAGGTTTTCTTTATTGTTTGTTATCTGTCCTTCACCACAAGTATTTTTCCTGTTGCTGCCGCTGTTTTTGTACCTACATCGTACTCTTCAAAGGAACAGAGGAGCATATATTGTATTTTATTACGGAAATTGAAGCGCCTGAGCTTTCCTGACCGAGATAATGGCAATAATTAAAATTGCCATTCGCAGCCTATCCATGCTTCGTCCCGGCACTATCTTTCAATTATAAGACCAATGTTTACATTATCCTGGGAGCATTTAATTAGACTTTACTGTTCGGTGTACAGTATTTGATTATTAAACCTTTTAATGTCAATACATGTCTGAAGATCACGAACATCAATTCATGAACTTAATGCTTTCTCTTTGATATTTTTTTATGCTGCGTTTCCTGTTGCCCTCTTATGAAATTGTTTTATTTTGGTGCAAAGACCCCGCTGTAAAAAAGGTTATTTTAATGTTTTTTTGGGTCAAAAGATTGCAGCCACAGAAACCTGTGGTCTAAAACATATTTCTGACCTTTGAGACCAAATTTAACCTTTTCAAAATAAACTCTGAAGTGAAATCAGCCTGAATGCAAGGGCATGTTTGTCCTGTTGTTGGCGAAAATTGTGGTAAATTGGAGGTTTTATAGCCATCCGTGGTGATCCCTCCAGAAGGTCTTGGTCGTTTATGGTTTAAATGAGGTGTAAACAGGTGAAATCCATGTCTTTGACCCTAAGCACCCTAGTATGTTATTGATGTTACTCTGTTTCAAATCAAAGCGTTAGATCGATATTTAGCGCTCGGTTTGAGTCCACTAGAGCGCAGGGGGGCGATGAAGCTGTGACCGCTTCTTCTTGCTCCTGCAGTCACACTCACCTGACATGTTTAGTTTTTTTTTGTTAAATCTCTACCTCTGTCACTTCATCCCTCCTTAGCTTTACCCCAATGCCTCACTACAGTCTGTGCATGACAACCCCCTCCTCTCAACTGCTTTCTTTGCGTTTCCTGGTGGAGTTTGCGTTTGGATTTTTTGCATCTCCCTCTAAATAGAGTATCCCTTCTGCGTCTGTCTGGTATCTCCCCGAACAGAAACATGGTTTCACACGGCTGGCAACTACTTCCTGCCCAAGAGTGCGCTTTTCTCCGAGCAGCTGTCAGAAAGTAAACCTTGTTCTGCCGTATGCACACAAACTCACTCGCTAGTTAATTAAAGAAGCCACACTTTTGGCACAGGATCGGCACATGCTGTCTTTATTTTCTGGATTTTAGGGAGTATTTCATCTGTGAGATGTTGCTTTTTGTATCCTTAAAATCTAACTATTTTCCATTTGACCTAATGTTTCTGTTTACACTGTCTCCAAAATCACATTATTGGTTTCCTTATTAAATCTCTTATACCTTGATTGGCAGTAGGTTCTTTCTAACAAATAGGCTGAAAACTAACATTCCCGTCAGCTCCGTTGTACTGGTATGGAGGCAGATTGACCGACTGATTCTTTTATTTTCGTGTCTTGCACACAAAGTTTCATTTCATTGCAAGATTACAAGTTGTTTTACAGCTCGGTCTAAAATATTTCATCTTCTCTCCCAAGCTTGGCAAATGAATTCTGAATCCCAGTCAAGTTTTTCATAACGACCCAGCCAAAGAATACTTCTTGTAGGACTGCAAAACAAAAACTGAACCTCATTTTCACTTTCATCTAGTTCACACAACGAAGTCTGTCTGCCAGTCTCTGTGGTTAATGCTCCTACGTATGGATCTTTGTCTTTTGTTTCAATTACATTATACTTTACATATGGTCCTACACTGTACTTAATCTTTATCAGACAATAAGTTTTGTTTCTCCCAGGTATCATCAGACTATTTTCTTTATGCATTAGAAACAACTGACTCCCGTAGTCTCCTGAAGTAGCCTCTTCTGAAAAATGAGCAACAAATGTTCAAATAAAATAAGGATTTCAACGCATTAGTCCAGGGATGACCATGCAATATCACATTTAAATAGCTTTTTGGTTAGTCTCTGTCTGACATTTGCACAGGTCTATTTTGAAATGTTTGACATTTATGTGTGATATTTAATGATGCAGAACTCTTGGGCATGCTTATCTCAAAGCCTGGACAAATAAAAGTAAAATGGCAAATAGTAGTTTTACTACTAATAACGTGCCACCTAGAAATGATAAATTATACTCTATTCAAGTCATGCTTTTCCTCCTTGTGTCTCATTCTGCAGTTGTCTGAGCACATGTTGTCCTATAATGAATAAATTGAGTTCTGTCTAATTACAGAGTAAAACAACAACAGGATTTACATGAGGTCCTGTTTTCTTATCTTCACATTCAGTGAACACTACACCTATGAGTTTAAAAGACAGGCAATTATAAAAGTTTGTTTAGGATTAATTAGTGTGATGAGAAAATTGACAAATGTTGGAGTTACTGTTTCTGATAAAGCTTCCACAGATGGAGTGGATCTGTGTGGGTGGACACTTGCATGTAGCAGTGTGACTCTACATTCATAAAATAATTTCTCCCAGCAGTCGTGTCCTTCTCGCTGTCAAAGTGAGGAGGCTGGTGCCGTTGATGGATGAATCTGTCTCAGGTTGGCACTGACTTGCTCCACATTACAGCAGAAAGATCATAAGAAAGTCATAAAAAAAAGAGCCTTCTCTGACTCCCACGTCCATCTTCCACTGCCTCCTGTCACTCACACTCTGATATGAGGTGAGGAAAGAGAGGGACATAAGGAGAATTAGCAGGGAAATAATAATTTGTCTCCGCCACTTTCTTTGAACATTGAGGATGGAGCTGACAAACGCAGCCTGCCCATCACAGCTGCTGTTTAATGGAGTATTTGCACCGAATAAACACTGTAGTAGCATATCCATGCTAATGGGGTGCATGTTTTTCCTCCTTTGTTATTTGCATCGGCTGTCTTCGGATTCTGCCTCGCTGTATTCCTCCTGAGCAGTCACAGTGGTCTGTTTTCCCGAGCTCTTTTAGACTAAGACCATCCAGCACTCAGCTTTACAAATGAGGCCCATGCAGTTACCAAGGATACCGAATCGTTTGAAACATCAGATCCGTTAGAGTCCGTACAATGATCCTCTCCAGTCCTCGACTCCTTGTCACTCTGCTTCCCCTCCTCTTTACTCATGCCTTCCACCCCGAAGCTTTCATCTCATTTCTCTCTCAGTGAGCAGAAAAACGCAGCCAAGGAGCTAAACGGAAAAAAAGATAAGTGAAAGCGATGTCATCTTGAGTCGACAATGATTTGTTTCAAGGAGACTGTAATGCTGAGGGAATGGGAGAGGGCAGGGAAATGGATGTGGATTCAAAGTACGTGTGATTCTGTGTGAAACAACTTTACATCACTCCTTTTAGCGTTGTTGCATTGTAGTTGTATGCAATGTTCACGTCCCACCCCTGCTTTGACCTCAACCTTGTTCACTTGCTTTTACATTATGTAACAACCGCAGTTACATGAAAATCTGATGATCTGTCTGCGCGCATTAACCACAATGTGTAATGGAGTTGAGATGTCAGTAGTGAGTAAAACATTCTTTTAAAAAGGGTCGCTGTGTGCTGGATGTAACAATAAATTACACTGGACAAGTGGTGGGAGTTATTATTATTTTTTTTTTAATTACAGTTTGAAAGTGGAACCAAATGTCAAATTACCTGCTTGGAGCTGAACAGTTTGCAGACTTTTCTTTTTTTTTGTGACCTGTATTATAGGTTGCATAAATCCTATCGTCACATATCAGAAAAGTAAACAAAGGACAAAAAGTTGTCTCTCGGGCTGAAACTAACGATTACTTTCATTGCGATTAGTGTGCTGATTAATCGATTAGTTTGTTTGGTCTATAAAATGTCAGAAAATGGTGAAAAATGTTGATCAGTGTTTCCCAAAAGCCCAAGACAATGTCCTCAAGTGTCTCGTTTGGTCGACGGCTCAAAGGCGCTCAGTTTACTCTCATAGAGGACGTTTAACATACCAGAGAGTTTTGACTTCCTTTCTCTAAAATTACTCAAACCGATCGATTATCAACAAAGTCAACGATTAATTTAATAGTTGAAATCTAATTGATGAGTTGACTGGCGTTGCGGCTCTATATGTGTCTTTGAAGTTTAAGTAGATTGGATGTTAAGCTTGTCATGGACTGTATTAATGATTAATCTGCTGCTAATTTTTCCAGTTTCTTGTTTAAAATATCTAAAACATTTACAGTATCTCAGTCTTCATCCCAACTTTGTGTACATGTGTTGTTTACTAAATCTCTGCCTACAAATAAAACTTTTCCACAGCATACATTTTGACTTGTTAACTGATATCCTCAAAAATACTGCATCCCATTTTGGTGTATCACCTCCTGAGTAGCCAAACCGCTCAGCATCGCTATCTGCATCCACAGGTGTTGAATCCGATGGGTTGGGATGCTTTTGGGCTTCCAGCAGAGAATGCAGCCATTGAGAGAGGTCTCGACCCAGAGGAGTGGACTAGGAGGTATATGAAATATTACGTATATTATATTATTATTATATATTATTGAATCTTTTTCACTCATACATTAAACCCCAACGTTGCGGCTCTCTCTCTTCCCCTCAGAAACGTAGAGTCTATGCGGGAGCAGCTGGACAGTCTGGGCCTCTGCTTTAACTGGGACCGGGTGAGTCGTGACCTCAGATTAGTGCAGCTTCTCTTCTGGTTTGCTCACTTGTGCCTGTATATGACACTTGACTCTGGCTTTTCCCGACAGGAAGTGACCACTTGTCTTCCAGACTACTACAGGTGGACACAGTATCTGTTTATTAAGCTGTTTGAAGCCGGACTGGCATATCAGAAAGAGGTTTGCACTTGTCCCGGTTTTTCTTTAGAAGGAATATTATGACTGATTTAGACTTGAGGTCCGTGACTCAGAAATGATTGAAGCAGCTCGGCTGGTACTGTGAGACAAAAATGAAGGAAATGAAAAGAAGGGGGATTGGTAGAAACCTTTTAATAATGTGTAATGAAATGAGACGACCTTGAAATAAGCCTGTCAACTGACTAAGCTACCTCTTAAGATCTGTAAAAGCTTTGCATTTTCATTTTAACTGCGTATGCGTCTGCTCATTTGTTTGTGTGTCGTTTAGGCTTTGGTAAACTGGGACCCTGTGGACCAGACGGTGCTGGCTGATGAGCAGGTGGATGAAAACGGCTGCTCCTGGAGGTCTGGTGCTCTGGTGGAGCAAAAACTGCTCACACAGTGGTTCATCAAGACCACAAACTATGGCAAGGTACAGTTCTTAGGTGTGTGTGTGAGAGTCCTGTAGGTGTGTGTGATAGGTCTGAATAGCTTGTGAAATGCAGGGCAAAATGAGCAGAGCAGCCGACCTCTCTGATAGCAATCATGGCCAACACTTCAGTAGCAGCAGCTGCAGCCCTGCCTCTCTGCTTCTGCAATCAGACCCCTGGAGACCATCATTTGTAGCTTTCCCTATTCACAGAGAACTGCAGGAGTAATACTACCAGGCGCCCAGGTTGTCTGATGAGAGGACTTCTCAGCACAGAGGTTAACAGACCTGGTGCAGGCGGAAATGACCCCCTTTGGACACAAGGCACAAAGGGCAGGGCAGGTTTATGCATTTTAATATGTAAAACAGACATGGCAAGCATGCCATGCATAGAAAATGTTTTTGATTTGCTGTATGTCAGTGTGGAAAGCACTAGTTTTGATGATGGAAGTTCCATAAAAAACTCAGAACATTTGGTTAAAACTGTAAGAATGCCATATGTGTTGTTTTGTCAAAAAACTGCTATGAGGCAATTTGCCATGAGTGGGACAAGCAGAACAATTTTAGAGTTTCTGTGTAGATTTTCCAACCTTATTTAAAGACGTACTATGCAGGATTTTCTTAAAAGCAATATATGGACTCACAGAAAAATAATCCCTCTCAATCATCATTTATGACCCACTAGAAGTGTGTGGTGTATTTACCTCTGCCCCCTGCCTGTATATCTTATTTTCCTCCTGCCTTTGGTCAGTGAGTGCATACCTCCAGCCAATAGCAGCATCATGCAGGGTGTGCGGGCGGGACTCCACTGACTGCTCTGCTCCCGGTCTGTGTCTGTTTGCAGGGCTGAGACTCACAAACACATGCAGAGCAGACAGGCCACAGCAGACACGGTGAAGTGTGCGCTTTGGCAGCATTCACACAAAATCCAGCAATGTGGAATGTTCGCAGCGTTGCGCAAAGATGCGTGTGTGTATTTGTGATTGAGAACATAGTCACTGTGAAACAATCTGGGAAAAAAAAAACACTTTAGCGCAGCTTCCTCTCTTGACTCGCTCCAAACTACTGCTGCTCGTCTTCACTCTTGTTCATTGAGCAGAAAGGAGGAGCTGGCTTTGAATCACATACACTGCAAACTGCTTATAGCGATTACGTCTGTCTGGGTCAAATTGATTGCCATAAGTGGACGTTATTACAACTGAATCTTAAATAAATATTTAAATACATATTTTGGAACCTCATTACAAATTATATCTCTGACTCCAAATTAAAAATGGTACAGGTTTTTCCCACACAGTCGCTCGTAGTTATGTTTCAAATGATGTTTACGCAACAGAGCATTGGGCTTATTGTAGTGTAGCAGTTTCCCAAGCACAGAAAACCTATTAATCACAGATGTGGATGCATTTTCTGTATTTTTTCAGTAAGAGAAAATTGTTTCAAAGTGCACGAACCACTCAAGCATGAAAAAACCCCAAATGAGAAGATTCTGTCCCAGTGGTGTATGTAAGCGGTTGATCACTGTAAGTGATTTTCACTGTATTTACAAACAGCAGCCAACAAATACTCAGTGTTTCCTCTAGGATATTATTTAGCAGCGGTGGGAGAAAATGTTAGTAAGTAATTATTCAATTATTTGTTCCTTAGTTCCTTATTTCTCTCTCTCCTACACGCTCTGATGTGTTTATTTTAATGAAATCAGTAGGCTTTTACTGCACAAGCTCTAGCATGCACTCTTATTTTGAAGGACAGAAGTTCTCTTCAGGATGTACTAAAAGCATTTATGTCACCTCGGTCAACTCAGAAATGAGTTAAAACAAGCTAAAAACTCCACAAATTTTACAGAGATGACGAGTTTGAAGAGGACAAAGATAATGCGCGACTAAAACATTGGCAGTAGCACTCTTTTCCCAACCCTTGCCTCATTTTACTGGTATCTCTGACATCTCCTCGGCTGGATGTCGCCACAGGTCTCCACTTCTCCACCAAATGAAAAGCTCTCTGCAGATTCGTGGCGGCAATAATCCGCTGTCACTGCAAAATGTATAATATATATATATATATATATAAAGGAAACTCTACATATGCCACATATTATGCCTTTAACTCCATATGACTAATTAATGGAGCAGCCCAGTCACCAGAATAAAATGTTGCCATTATATGTTTTTGCAAACTGGATATGTGTAATCCCTCTTTCTCTCTCTCTTGTTTGTTGAACTGGGAGGAGGGACCAACTTTGAACGGTGTGTTTATAAACAGCAACTGGAAAATCCTGCATAGTATACCTTTAAATTAAAATAAAACCCTCTGGGTGTAAGGAAGGAGTGACAACAACCTGAAACCTCTGGCACTATACAAGCATTTGCAATAATGTCTACTACATACAATTTCTTTATATATTACATGATATAAATTTAAATAGCCTAAAATTAAAAAGTAAACACTGGCCTGGTGCTTTTAAATTTTTATTAGTTACATGACCGGTCTTGTCATTTTTACTTCATGCACTGTCAGGACTCGCCCAGCGCTAAAGTCGCCCATGCTCGTTCATGCCAGAGGTGTGAGCGGAGGTGGAAGCAGCCCACTGTGACAATGTGTTCCTGCATTTCTAATTTTCTCCAACAAATCGAGAAGTGGAAAGGAAGGAAGAGGAAGGTGTTAAGGAGTGAAGTGAGAAAGACAGATGGAGAGAAAGGAGGACAAAACGGAGCATGCCAAATGAAAGTGCTGTAATTGGACTGCGATTTTTTGCCTGTGCATTTCTTGCTCGTTTGTGCACGTGTTCGACTCTGTTAGACAACATTAGGTTCAGACAATATTTGTTCAGCAGTCATCAGTTTAACTGTCAGGATTGATATTGTACTGAAAGAGTTTCCTCATGAATCATAACCATATTGTTTCCTCCAGGACACAGATGACTGCATACTATTACTAAGATGGAGTTTTTGATGTGGAGTGTGCAGAATGTTTTCAATTTCATGGATAATCACACTTGTTGCACTCAGGCACACATGGCGCCTGATTATTACACTGCACTGACATCTAAATGATTCACAGCTCAGTGTATTGTTCAACCGGTTGCTTAAACATCAGCTTATTAATGTTCAGTGTGAGTACATTAACTACAAACCACTGGAGGTAAACTTGTGACCTCAAGGCTTGTGACCTCAAGACCTCAAAGGTTTAATACATTTCTTAGAAGTGTACTATATGTCTTGTTTACATAATATCCTTGGTTATTGCTATACCATACTCTCCATCTCAATCTTTTCTTCGTTACCATGGAGACGCCTGTCCTTGCTGTACATCTTTCAGTTATTTCTGGTTCTGTGCCAAACTGTATTCTCTTGCCCAGGAAAGTAAGAACATTGACTGCCTCTCACTTTAAAGACATCATTAGTTTCCTGTCATTGCTTTTCCTGCTTTTTTTGTTTACTGGTAAAAATCTTTGTTTTGCTGTGTGTCCTCCAAGAATCTCTCGGTCACAGTGACACAGAATCACATAGATTTATGTCTCGTATATATAGACGTGTGTGTGTGTGTGTGAGTGTATAAATCTTATTATATTTTCTGCCACTCTGGAGTAAATCCATAACTGACACACTTTGCAGTCATGACTATGCAGTGATGACTATAGCCAGTGTTTATGTTTGTATTGATGTTGCTGTGATGAGGTATGGCATGCTGAGAGTCACTATGAAGAGGATTGTGGGTAATAGATTGTGACAGAGTGAAAAGGAAATAGAGAGTTATAACATTTCTGGCCTCAGCCCAGCTGTGGCTTTTTAGCCTCAGCCTAGTTGATATGCATAGCTTCCTTTAATCATGCAGAATAACTGGAGTGTGTGTGTGTGTGTGTCTCTGTGTGTCTGTGTGAAAAAAGGGAGAGAAAGTGCACTTCACAGGCGACAGTGTTGCGATATCCAGGAAAGTGGGGCGAGAGGAGGTCAGGATTTTTGAAAATCCCTCTTTGTCTGAATATTGTGACCTGGTCGGCTCTGCTGCTTTGTCAAAATAAATTGGCTGAGCTTTAAAAGGGGCCACACTGACTTGGAGTCAATTGCGTTATCCTAGACATTATGTATTTATGAGGAACTGGTCACCCTGCTACAAAAAATCTCTCTTTTCTACAGTGAAGTGGAAAATTGGCTCCTTCTGAACTCGTACAAAGCAGTAACTTCAGTGAGTCATGTGTTGTTTTTTCTTTGTTTCTTCCTCCTCAGCCTCTTCTGGATGCCCTGGCAGACCTTCCAGAGTGGTATGGGGTCAAAGCCATGCAGGCCAACTGGATTGGCGAGTGCACCGGCTGCTACTTTGATTTCAAACTCAAGGTGAATCTCTGCTACTTCTCCTGGCTCACTTTGTTATTCATGCATCCTTCTTGTTTTCGTTCAATCTTTCAACCTCTTTCCACCAAGTGTTTCCCTGTTGCCTCCGCTTTTCAGCTTCTGCTTTTCATCTCTTTCTCCCCGAGCACTGATTACTTGCTTTGTTTTTCTTTGACACCTCTGTTTATGTATTTCTATTGAAAGTCATGTACCAAAACATACAAATCTCCACTTGCTGTTCACATTCTGCGGTTGCTCCGATCTATAAACAGCAATTTACCCAAACAGATGAAGTAAAGGATTAGTTTCTATTGAGTTTGCTGAGAGCCACATTTACAGTTTTTCACACATCTGTCATTTCAAACTGAGCGGTACAGAAAGCCCCCTTAGAGCGCTTTGAGCACCCTTATCAAGCCATTCTCCTTGAAAAATAATCAGTAAAATTGTTGCTCAAGTCAGTTGCTTAATTCATCATATTTCTAAAGGAAAGTGGGTTAGAGGATGTGAGTGCATTTGTGTCGTTCTCTATGGAAAGGATTTTCTTTTGCAGATCAATTAGTAAAAAGGACTTGGGGACATTTGTGTTATATTACATCATTATGTTACAGGGCTGAGCTGATACTCAACCTTTGTTTGACAGACAGTATGTACTAATTATCATTTGAACCTCAAGAATATGAGGGTCTATTGGATTTAACACATTATAGCCTTATTATGTATCCAAGAACTCTGTATAGTGCATGTTGGATTCACCACACGTAACAAAGGTGGCTTAATCCCAAGTTGCTTTATGATTTGTAAATCAGTTGTACAGCTGAAAACACATTGGTACTTCGTGTGACTTTATCATTACTTATAATCATTTATGTTAAGAAATATCAGAAAAAATCTATATTCTAGTGCTCAGTCTTTAATATTAGGCATTAGAGAAATTATTTACCACCAGACTTACTTAAAGTTAATAATAATAATAATAATATAACATTTCTGAATAAAAACATCCCAAAACCACTAGTTATATATTTGTGTACTTGAATTATATCTAGTGTTTCCAATAATGTTCAAATTCAGAGAAATCTGCAATTTTATTCAATGAAACGGCCCATTTTATTTCGTCTTTTCGTCTGCGTATTTTTGTGTCGGTGGCATCTCATTCCCTTTTTGGGGAAACACAATAAACACCACATACTAACATTAACACAGCAGTATTTAAGCTACATTCTATATTTTTTTTATTATTTACATACTATTTTGCAACATAATAATCCAGCAAAGTGCTAATTTTTTTTTGCTATATTTAAATATTGATCCAGTTTACTATGACGTGCAACCAACCAAGCTAATGTATCCAGTAGCAGAGAACAGCTAACTTACTATTAGATAAGACACATCTAATGTGTTAGTGTTTAGCCAACCTTTCTTTGCAGCTATTTCATTAGAATGAAAAAACATAACATGAATATACGGCACTAAATGTAAGGCGACTAAAATTTTAACATATTAACAAGTCTGTAAACATGATTCCATGTCAGAGAGATTTCATCAGCTATGGCGGTGAAAACAACAACTCCCATGATCACCTGCAACTTCATGACATCAATAAACTCCATGTTTTGACTGAGAGACCCCTAACAGCCAAAATTACATACTGTGTGTTTAAACATAGCTGCTTCTGTTCAAAAAAACACAAAGACAAGCATAAAAACTCCCAATATAACATGTGTCTATTTAGTGTACAGGGTGCATGTTATACCTTGTTCATACTTTGAAACAAAGCCCTCTGTGCAAAGGCCTGAGGAGACAGCGTGTTGTCCTCATTAATGGCTGTTGACAAACGAACACAGAGCGACGTCCACGTGTTTCTTTTCTTCTCTCCCAGGTGAACGGGGAGGAGACGGGGGAGACCCTGTCAGCCTACAGCTCCTCTCCAGACACGGTGTTTGGAGCAGCGTACCTGGCCATCCTGCCCTCCCACAGACTGCTGCATGGGAGCAGCTCAGTCCGCTCTGTCCTGGAGAAATCCTTTCAGCCGGGCAGAGGTGAGCGGATCTCCAGCCTGTGTGTGGGCTGTTAATGTACATTTGCCAGAGACGAGATTTTTGTATTTAGATTCATAGTGCCCACAGAATGTGTGCATATATATTCCGTCACCTGTTATGGATGCTCAATGGAGACTATGTGCACACATGTAAATATCTTCATTTAACCATATATAATCCTAATGGATGTAGTGGCTTCAGTGGAGTGGGTCTATGTTAATTGGGATTCCCTTGAGGCATTTACTGTCTCAGTGGGAAATGACTGTTGATAATAAGCCAAGATGGAAGGTTCTGGCACAACTTCATCTCCTAACAAGGTGCGTGGAGGAGGAAAAAACTAGTAGCAGGTCAGAGACTCCAGTAGCACAACTTTCTTAGAATTAGACCAACACGTTTCGGCTTGTGGCCTTGATGACCCTGATGAAGGCCACAAGCCGAAACACGTTGGTCTACTTCTAAGAAAGTTCTTCTGTACTACAACTGCTGCTGGAGTCTCTGACCTGTTGATAATAAGCCCCCAGGGGAAGCAGCGCTGCCTCTTTCACATCTTGTTCCCTCTACACTCTAGACTCTCTTACGGAGGTCACTGCTCAGAACCTGTTCACCAGCCAAGAGCTACCCCTGGTCATTTCACACAAAGACGCATTTGACGGCTATCTTGACTCCGTGATCGGTGAGTTTTTAGTCTTTTGGGGGAGGGGGGTCACAATCCCCTATGAACTGTAGTTGGTAATTCACCTATTTAGGCTAATACTACATAATCGTAGGGAGACTTGACCTCATAATCATGTCCATTGGAGAGGTAAATCTAGGTAAAAGTAATAATCCCTAATTACATTTATGCTAACCACAAATGGAGAGGAGGAAGCGCAGAGGAGATGAAGGTAAAGATCAGACACAGAAAGATGTTTTAAATTTGCAGATTTCACATTTCAGGTCTGGACATGTTGCTTCGGTTTGACCTCTCATTATAACTCAAATGCTCTTCATTTCTCACTTCAACTTCACATTACTAAGAGCCTTGAATTAATTTGGTCTCTTACTGTGCACACTTTGATGTACATGCATACCATGTTGTCGTCTATAAAGTGGTGCAAGACTGACTCATCAAGTAACAGCAGGGGGTAAAGGTTGTGGATCTATATTGTAAAATCCAATAAAGAGAACAATGATAAATATCCATAATAATAAATGTCCATAATACAAACTGATGATTTGATGCTCTCCCACCAAAACATTTTGAAGTCTTAACATTATTGTAACTGCTGTGTGTTTGTGATACGGAGTGGAGGTGGAACCTGAGGGATTGTTAATGACTAGTCACATCACCACAGGGAGAGTTTCGTCGCTCTCTCCAGAGATCAGTTATATGTAAGTTCATGTTTGTGTTTTTTTTCTGTATGTTATGTTCATGCTGTATTTGTCAGGTGTCCCCGACTGTAGTGAAGATGATTTATCTGTAGCCACAGCTCTAAACCTGAAGTGGATTACAGTTCTGAAAAGCCATGAAGACGGGACCCAAACGCTCATCAACTCTGATGAGGTCAGCTCTGTTTAGCATGAACATGTCACTGATTTCATACAGCCGCTACAACTATGGGAGTTAAAACTGTCAGCTCTGTTGTCCCTCTCTTCTTTCTGTAGTTTTCAGGCCTCACCAGAGATGAGGCTTTTCACTCTATTACCCAGAAGGCCAGAGAGCACAAGGTTGGAGGCCATCTTACCAGTTCTAAGCTCAGGGACTGGTTGATATCAAGGCAGCGGTACTGGGGCACGCCCATTCCCGTGGTGCATTGCGGGTCTTGTGGTCCAGTTGCCGTCCCAGAAGAGGAGTTACCGGTTACTCTGCCGAAGATGCCGTCGCTGTCAGGAAAGGGTGCGTCGCCCCTGGAGTCTGCTCATGACTGGGTCAACTGCAAATGTCCAAGGTGATGAGAACGTCATTATTTTTATTGAGATCACACATTTACAGGGCCCTCCGTGTTGTCATCAAGACGTGTTACACCATCAGACTTCAGCATCAACCCTCAATATTAGTCTCAGTGGTTCAGATTCATTATTTTAGTTTATTTTTGCTGTAGGCCATTTCTTGATGACATGCATATTAAATACAGCACTTGGAAGTTATTAGCCAATGACCATTTCTCTCTCTTCTCTTATAGAGCACAAGAGACTATATTTAGAATATTTAACCAGAGTTAAAAAGATTATTTACTTGTTAAATTATTTATCTCCTGTAGCAGCTAGTTTTTCCAATCAGTTGCAGCTCATTAGCTGGGAATAAAAACATGCTTTTGCAGTGTATTTTTTTTTGTTAAAGTTGGAGGTCACCTTGGCTCTGCTACGAGGTAATGAACTACACCAGGAGATTTAGCTTGTGAAGATATTTACTGTGTTAATTCTTAAAAGACAGCTCATTGGCTTGTTGCCTTTTACAACTGGATATTCTTTAAGCAGCAGACTCATGCAGTCCTGTTGTTTACAGGTTTTTAACTACAGGTTTTTTCTTCTATTGCCGGACAAGCCCGAAGTGACTGACAGAAAGGGAATTTAAAAAAAAAAGGATTGAATTTTCTGATAACTATGAAATCTTTCTTCAAATGTAAATGCAAGGCAGTGCCTCACGTGGCTTTAGAAAATCAGCTGTGTGATGTGCAAATGATGCAGAAGGGTGGAGGATGTGTTATTTCTTTTCGGCCAGGCATTTTGGGAAATGATCTGGCCCAGTGTGGTGTTTGTTGAGCGAGAATTGAATTATGTGTAAACCCCCTCCAGTGCCTCTTCCTGGTACTTGTACTGTATTTCTTCAGGAGATCAGCATCAACAAAATGAGTCAGGCAGTCTGAGAGAAGTGACACCATTACAGGAACACAGAGCATTGGGAGCGGGCCTGTGAATTGTGTGATTAATGCTTTTGTTCTGATGGGGTTATGCAATGAATGTGTCTGTGACAGCAGCAGCATGAGATGATGATAGAGGTTACATAAGCCAGCTGTGCCCTGAGACACACAAATACTGTACATGCACACCTTGGATAGAGCGTAATTACACACATACACACCGCTGTGTCTGAAAAGGTTTGAGAATACAGAATGCCTACTTAGCCACCGTCTCCAGAGTCCTTCGCTGACATGGGAATTCCTCTCTGAATAAGACTAATCACCGTCATGGCACCATGTTGATTAAAACAATGGCCCACTCAGTCGCAGATGGCACAAGTCATCAGATTGTGTTCACTCACTTCCACAACGCTACTATAATTCGTCCCATCAGTGGTGATTGATGGCTATAATCGCAAAGACGCCGTTATCTCCTCTCTTCTGTCTCCCTTCCATTGTTAAGTGTCTGTGGAAATTTGTTCTCTTCACTCGTCGACCATGTCCAATTAAAGTTTGACTGAACACAGACGAGCAGCGTGATGAGAGATGGGCGGCAGACACAGAGTTTTATCTGTCCTTGAGGAAGTCATTTCCTGTGTGCTCATCTAGTCTCTGACCCGCTGCAGCACTGTAAATTGGCCTGCCAACTGAACCCTGCTTCAGCTTAGGCTGGATGTGAAGGTGTGCATGATGCAAGTGTGTGTTGTTCCAGGAATTCTCTGGTAAAGAGTGAGTCCACATCGTTAGCACAACACACACTCACAAGCAATCACACAGACACACAACAGATGGAGAGCTATTTTCCATGAGAGCCTTTATAGAGTGGGCAGCTGCCTCTTTTGCCTCATCTGTTTGAGAGCCTTTTGGCTCTTTCTGGCTCATCCTGAAAACACACACACACATGATCCACACAGGTTGTTTCAGATTTAGGAACCTAGTTTTGTTGTTCAACTTATTTTATTAGTTACAAAAGGAACATCTCCAGAGAGAGTTGTCTGTGTGTTATCTCGTCTGATCTGTAGTCTAGTACCAGCTGTCTGTCAAATGACCACAATCTGGCCTCGGATTGGTTAGTCTGGTGGGAGAGCGGAGGTGAAAAATCCCACTTCCTCGAGCCGAATGTTTTATACTAATGACTTTCTCCATCTTGTGAGGTTTCTATTTTTGGATTCTTTTGTGATGGAAGGGGCTCCCTTATACTGCTGGATTTTCATCAAATGAAATAACACCTGGCTTCCAAATATTAACCTTGCTACACCTTATCCTTGTTGCTAGGCAACCTCCATCTCTTACCTCATCACCACAGCCTTATTATAGACTGGTATGATAGGTGGTCGAGAGGTTCTTGCCTCGATGTTTGAATCTTTTAGTGAGTGCGAGATCAAAAATTCTCACTTTAAGATGACTGTTTTTGTAAGTAGAAATGTTCGACAGGTAGACAGACACACAAATGCAGTATTGTCCCATAAGGTCCAGGAAATGATGCCTGCTCTGTTGCACATAGTAAAACCGAGCGCTGTGTGTCGGTTTATGTTTCTGGGAAGCTGATTTTGAACTCTTTTGAGACTCATTATCAAGTTAAAGGCAGATGCTTTCACTGTTCCATTAAGTGCTTTAAATGTGAACAAAAAACACTTCCCGAAAGCTCTCATTTCCCATGTCTTTTCGGATTGCCCTCTCCCCCAGATTCACATCACGTCCTAAGCGTTGTTTGGCTTGGATGGAAAGGGGCACGAGGTGGTATTTCCAACACAAACACATGATCATGTGTTAGGCCTGCCAGTTCGTTCCCTGTTAGCACAGCCTGTTAGTCAGGGCACAGAATGTGAGCTCTGGTGCCAGTCTGGCTTCAGCTGTGCTTCTCTACAGGGACATGACCCTCACGGCCAGATGGAGCTTTACACACATACACATACAAATCACCTAATGTGCCATTTTTCTAGCCACACAAACAGGGATCTTTCATTTGTTGGTTTTCTGATTTGTCAGCCTAATATTGATTTTCTCTTTCTGTCGACTCTCTCTGTCTGTGTCTTTGTGTGTCAGATGTAAGGGCCCAGCCAGGAGGGAGACTGATACCATGGACACATTTGTGGACTCAGCCTGGTATTACTTTAGATACACAGACCCTCATAACCCAGATAGGTACGAACAACCTCCTCCTGAGATTTTACTTTGCTATTTTTAGCCATTCTTGACTCAGTAAACCAATTAATTCATTATTCGTTATTTGCATCTTTTTCTCTCATGCCATGACAGATTTTTGTACAAATTATTATTCTTATTATTCTTGTCCAACTAAAATTAAACAAAGGCAAACTTGTATAAGCTTATCTGGCAATGGACAGATAGAAACTGTTTGCACAGTAAATTATTTACATTCTGCAACTGTTTCATGCATACTGATGACTTCATATATTATATCATGTTGTGATGCCAAGTGAACCCCCTATTAATTAAAAAACTGCCATAATCGTAAAGAATTCCATGATACAAAGCAATAATAATAGACATAGTAGTAGATGATGTTGTGATGATGTGAAGTATCATGGGTCATAGGAGTTCATGTGTTCATCACAATTGCCATTGAAAAGTTAAGCAGAAATATTGTCTCGAGATGAGATAACGTATTAAAGTTTTATTCACATCACATTTAATGATGTAAAGGAGTAAAGTTATACCACCCGGCACTACATAAGCCAAGTCATTTTTCGTTTTTTTTTTATAGCTTTAACATATTATAGCTTTAAGGGATAATACAGGTGTGCCTTTTGTAATCTGAGCTACCTATATAATATCTATATAAATGCAGACTTTATTCCCGGTCTTGCGTCTCACACAAACTGCAAACAATGTGCACAGTCAAATACATAATTATGCTCACTGTAAGATCACCCACTCTCTCCCACTTACCTCTATCAAACATGCATATATTTCCTGTGTACACATCACTTCGCTCTCTTTTCACACAGTCACACTTGTACGCTCACACATTTGCCTGAAAGTTGCATTTCCTGCCAACAGAGATTATGGAGGCCTGGCTGTCACCTGCTGGGATGGTGGTGATACCCTGGGCTTAACAAAAGAGATTAATTTCCCACTGCCCTGACCTAGCTGTAAAGCTGCTTTAAAAGAGAGGGGGGGATGCTCTCCCCATCACTTTTCTTAGCAGGACAGATTATGGCACAACAGAAAAAGCAATTACACTATTTGTGCATTTCAGTTGGCCTGCTGAGTTGGCCTGACGCCAACAAAAAGGCTAAATTATTTTCAGCCTTCTGAGTTCATAACTTTTTCTCCTGGTTCAATTATCCCCAGACGCCATCAGCCAGAGAGGGAGGGTTAGAAGCAGAGAGCTGTGGATGAGAGTAATGACTGGTGTGAAAGGTGACACACAGAGATAGCAGTCTGGCCTAAAAAGCGTCATTAAGTGAAATACCTGCTTCTGCTGAACATCATGCCAGAGAGAGAGAGGTTTCAGGATGCTACTGTTCACTTCATCCCTCGATCTTTGAGGATCAGATTCAGCCTGCCCCCTAGAGGATGTGTGTGTTCATATCTAGCAACACACACAAGAGGTATTTCAGATGAAAAACTGCTATGAACAAAGACATCATAGTGAAAATGCAGATATTTAACAGTCGGCTTTGCTTCTGCCAGTTTCTGTCAACCTCCTTTGTGATTTAGCTGGTGAGAGTGATCACGGCAATTACATTTGGTGTTTAAACATCTGCCGTTTCCTGTGAAGATTATTTGAGGTGATCTATTTGGATAGTTCACCTACAGAGAGTTTATCTTTAACAG
>JAPQRN010000009.1:9649698-9661794 GCA_037367275.1 Coranthus polyacanthus
ACACACACACACACACACACACACACACACACACTCTCACAAACATACATACACATAAACACACGCACAGACCATTAATTTTCAACCACTTCCAGAGACATGAGCACACACAGGAACTCTACATGTTCACTATGTGCACACACAACTTCTAAACATACAAGTTCGAGTGCCCTTCCCATACCTACCACAAACTATGTGTTGTAAGGTTTTACTGTATATGTGGAGGGAGAAGCAGAGGCTGCTATTATGGGACTTTTACGCCAGTACAAGAATACAAGTGCAGCTCGAGTGGGCAGCATTTGTGTCATCTACAGATGAAGAACGGGCAACAGAGAGAAGAACGGGCAGCACTTAACAGATCAAATTAGTAATTGGTTTCTTTCTTTTTCCCTTAGATAAACAACAAGGCCTGTGGGACAGTGACGGTGCCTGTACAGGAGTCCAAAAATTCGGAGCGGGTGCAGAAGCTGGTCCTGGAGAGTCCACTTGGACAGAAGCTTCTCAGCGAGCGCAGCATCAAGAGAGCCATCCTCTCTCCCAGGACCGCACTAATCAATTTCCTTATAGATGAGTGATGTTGGGGAATTCGCCATTGCTTTTGGAGCTGCTCGATTTTTGTGAATGCTTGTCAGCGACTTGGCAAGACTTTTTTTTTTATGTTATGAGTAAAAAACTGGGCGAGAGGATGAAAGATGGTTTACTGTTATAAATGAAATGTAAATATGTTTAAAGACATTTTATTTATATTTTCCAGTTTTTAATAAAAGATTCAAGGTACTGTGGGTTTTTCCTTTTTTATCAGTCTTTACACATTTCCATGTGACATGTAGCTCCCGTCTCTTTGACGTCATCCTCTTTATTTAGTTGAACCCTTTTGTCAATCACACATGAGCCCCGATACCACTTAAGATTCCACATTTCTCTCGTAACACCACTTTCAGCATCACACCCACGAACACAACCCCTACACCTCTCTGTCTGCCGTATGCCTGCCTGCTCAGTGTCCTGTCTGAGTCACACCCTCTTGATCCAGGCTTATCAGTGTTTTTCACCAGCTCTGCTTGCCACTTTTAGCTACATAGCTCCTCTGAGCACTGCTGTTTGGCTACTGGATCTGCCTCTGTGCTCTGTGAATCACGCCAACCTTTTTACAATTGCATTTAATCTTTATTTAGCCGGGAAGGTCCCATTTGAGGTATAAGATCTCTTCTTCCAGGGAGTACTGGTCGAGACGGCAGCACAGGCAGTTTAACTTAAAAACTATATCACATATAAAACGCATATAATACATAAAAGCATGGATGTTGAAAGAATGTAAAAAAAAAAGAAAAAGAGATGCCATTCGAGCGATACCCATAATCAATACCTCCTCAGGTCATAGATATGTAAATTATGTTTCCTCCATGGACAGATTGTAAAATACCTTTAAAGGTGTTCAAAGAAGCGAGTGTTTCTAGCGTAGGGACTTCAGAAAGACAGCTGCAAGTCGCTGAGGAGACTAATGTGGTAGAGGATTTCCCAGCTCACCACTGCATCACCGTGTTCCTTGTTGTAATGTGTTTCACACCTACCCGTGCCTATTTATCAGCTTGCTCTCAACTTTGGTCAAATGTGACTCAGCCATTAGCACTGTCCCAGCAGAGGACACATGCCAGCGGCACTGAAATGGATCTGTGGGACTGCCCACCGGCCTCTTTAAAGGCTGTGTGAGTCAGCGTTTATGTGATATGTAAAAACGGTTGTCTTTCATGACTTTCAGCGGCAACATAATCCAAGATTTTTTGATGCTGTATGAGTAAGTAACGTGCTGTCTAGGCTGGTATCGCTGTGAGAAAGAAAGGAGAGGAGAACTGTATCACAGTACATGTGTTTTGAGTTTTGCACAGTCAGCTTCACTACAAGGAAGTACATTTTTTTACCATTAGAAAGTCAGCTTATGACTGATTAAACCGTACTGTGACCTATAGTGTAAGTAAGCCCGGGCTAGCTTTTCTTCACCAAAACACAATATGACATTCCAGGATCGACGTAAAACAGAACATTCCTTTCTGATCCCCGTAACCTTTTTTTTTTTTTTTCCATATTTCTGCGCTCTATCTCTGACCATCAGGTGACAGGAAAAGACTCACAGGAAAGACAGAATAACAGGAAGAGAAACCACAAATGTATTGTGTCAGATTCTGCAAATTGTATCTTAACCAGATGCTGTCACAGCACAAAGCACAGAGTGTATAGCAGTATGAGTAGCTACTTGACAAAAATCTAATTTTTACCTTTTCAGCTCATCTCTGTATGTGCCATGTTTTCTTTCACACTTTCAGACTTGTTGGGCGCGTGTTAGATGATCTAATACTTTCTGTGATCTCGTTCCCTTTTTTACGTTATTGCCACAGTTCTTTTAACACCTTCCTTTTCCCTTTCCTCATCAGTAACACTACCTAAAATCCACATGCCTGAACTTGAACCGGCCCGAACAATAAGCTGCGGTATCATTGAAAAGTGCAACAACATATCCATTTTTAGGTGGGTCAGATATGTCAGGAAAAAAGTCCTCCCAGGCTAAAGTAGGGTATTTCTGAACGCCGTTATTGGCTAAATGAAGTCCGAACTGCACTGATGAATTTCTTCTAATAATTAATTTTGTCACTGACAGCCCCTGGAGTAATTTAACACTTTTCCTCAGCTCTACAGTTTCCATGACGACTAGGCTTATTGAATAGGCAACAGTGGTCCTCTGTGACTCACTTTCTCTTCAGAGCACAGCTATATTTCTTCCTTACACATGAGATGTACAGCACGAGATGTATTTAATGAGTTAAAAAAAAAAAAAAAAAATCACTCCCCTTCCTTTTCGAGTAAGTCTGCTGGTGGAAAAAAAAAAAAAAAGGGTGGAGCGCTGAGAGCAGACACAGTCACCCTCCGTCGCACCGGTTGAGTCCCTGGACTGGGCTGTTTATTCTCACAGGGGGGACTCGGTAATGCCACAGCTCATTATCTCAGGCTGACCTCAGGACTGGTAATTTGGTCATCTGAGGATTTTTTTTTTTTTTTTTTGTCTGAGCTCATAATATAAGCAGATTTTTACTCGTCCTTTAATTGTTCGGAGGATAAGGCTCCGAACAATTATCACGTCAAATGATGAGGCTAAACACTTGACGTGTGCGCACAAGTCAATTATTTATTTACATCACCATAGTAACTAACACTCGCACAGATAGACAGGCATAGTCCTCACTTTAGACCAAACCGTATGAGTTATGTTAGTTGTGTTATATGTGTCATATAAAGGTGGCGTTTCTTGTTTTCTAATCCATTCTTCTCCCCTCTGTTTACATTAAAAACATTACATCTATCTATCCAAACACAGGAGCTGCTGCTCAGTTGCTGTTACAGTTTTATTAATGCACCATCAGTTATTGACAAAAACAACATCTCAGAAAATATCAGTCAGTGTTTCGTTGTCTTTCTGCTGCCCCACAATCTTTTCTCTGCTTTTACTGGGTGTTAATGACTTTATTGGGCCAGTTAACAGAAATCCTGAGACCAAATGATCTCAAGTTTTCCAAAACCCCCGTTGTTACAGTAAAACCGTTACCACATCTTTAAATTCAGAGGTGGAAGAAGTACTCAGATCATCTACATCACAGTATACTCCTTTACAAGTAAAAGTCCTGAATCAAAGGACTTTATATTATTATAGAATAGTATATTATTCTGTTTTAACACTAAGATAGCATTTTAATGTTGCAGTTTATCAATGTGGCACCGATTTTCTATACTTTGAAACGACTGGATAGATTTGTAGTATAGTCATGCATCATATAACAATAGCGTCATATGTTTTTTTTTTTTATGTAAAATGTAATGCAGTGGGGTAAAAAGTACAACATTTCCTCCGAAATTTGATGGAGTAAATGCAGCGTAAAATGAAAATACCCAAGTAAAGTACAGGTGCCTCAAATGTGCTCGAGTATAAGTACATAGTACATATAACTTGACTATCAGACATTTCAGATATTGCAAAACACACGGATGGTTCCACGTTGGACGGGGAAAAAAAAGCATATACGTGTTACCTCGCTGTAACAGAAAGTGCATTTTGATGATTTATGCAAACGATCCTTTCCTGTGTGAGTTCAAATGTAGGAATAAGTGGTTCGCACGTACAGTGCAAAGGCACGTTTTGAGGTGTTGTCTTACAGTTATGGCTGCACTCGGATACTGTAAGGGGCTGTGTGTAAGAGGGAAGCAACTCAGTTCAGGTTGCAGCATATAGTAAACAAACAGATGGCCTCCATGCCTTTTAAAACAGTTGAACATCCAGCACATTTAGTCTCAAGCAGGACACAGGTAGAAGGTGGTGAGCTGTTTTGTTTTTGGTCCCCCCCCCCCCCATCTCTGCTTCACATATTCCACCCAGGGTCGGAAACACAATGTGTGGGTGTGGGTGGGTGTGGGTGGGGGGTGTCACGGTGTGCGTGTCCTGCGTGTGTTTTTCACGGGCAGGAATGCGTGACGTCATTCAACCAAAACAGGCCACGCGGACTGTAAATAGTCCCACTTCAGCCTAAATTAAACACACCGTATAAAATAGTTGTTACGTGGGTTTAGTCCTCCACTCTGTGAATATAGGCTCCATGTAATCAAATGGCCACGTAGGAGAAATGTCCAATATCTATCACAATTAACATTAAAAAAAAAAAAAAAAAAAAAAAAAAAAAATGTTCAGTAGTATAGAGCTCTATGTTCTATTCTTAAAATCAAACCTTTCATTTTATGGAGTAAAAGGGTTTTGCTGATTCAAAGAGAAGCGGCTGAGTCAACTCACTCTGGATATTTTTACAGATGACACATGCCAGTTCAAGCTGTTGCGGAACAGAGCAACCGGACGAATCTGCCCCCAGGTTCCGCTATTTTAAAAATAAAGACACGGCCACGGTTACGCACAGCGGTTTGATGCCAGCGCCGCGTCTCAACTCAACTTCTGCTTGTCGTTTAGACGCGAGCACTGCGCCTTTAAAAACAAACTGTTCCCGGACCTGTTTTCAGTCCCAACGTTTTTCGACCGACCGACCGGTGGCCACGTACGGCGCCGTGCTCCAAACGGTTAACCCGCTCGTCAACGGTACACTGATTTAGCTAGCTAGTCGTCGCGCCATTAACGACATATCAGCTATTTTAACTACTTTGAAGTACTTTTTTTTCTTTCTTTTTTTTTTTTTTTTTTTTTTGACAGCGGCGCGGAGAATAAAGTTTTGAATGAAGGTTCCCCTCTGGGACTGTAAAGCGGGAGGAGGGGGCAGTTTGAGGGGTCGTCCGGGCTATCGGATCTGGGATCTGCTCACATTTATAACCGCACAGACGGCTGTTTGTTGAGGGCAGAGCTGGGCTGGACGCACGCAGGGACGGTTTTGCCGAGGAAGACGCCGAGTTTCAAACTTTTTTTTTTTTTTTCCATCTTTACCTTGGGTCAGTAAAACGGACCGGATAAAAGAGAAAACTTTTAGCCCGGGTCTGGACTTTGGACTGTCCCCTGTCAGGACTGCAAACTGCGGGACGGCTAGCTTACATTTCGCTCTGGAATAATAACCCTTTTACAAACTTGTTGTTAGTTACGTTACTACTCGCGACTTTACGTAATTTCAGCAGACACGCTTCGAAATGGATAAATACGAAGATTTAGGACTCGAGGCAAGCAAGTTCATCGAGGACCTTAACATGTATGAGGCATCCAGAGATGGCTTATTTCGAATGAGGAGGGATGCGGGAAATAACCCTGACTTTGAAGAGACCAGGAGGGTTTTTGCTTCTAAAATGACTAAAATACACATGCAGAAACATCAAGAGGAAATGGCAAAAAACAACCAGGCAATGAAAATGAATGGGGGTCACAACAGCACATATTACACTAAAGACAGACCGCCCATTAATAGCTTCAGACAGTCGGGCGAAGCGGCAGCAAAGCCCCCGATACTTTCTGGCCCCGTGCCGGGCTCCACGGCTGGGAATCAGTACGCACAGTTTGACGGCCAGAAACACCACACAGGCATTCAGCCTGAACTTCCAGCCAGCAGGGCATATGGCTACGGAAACAATTACGATAACAAGGAGCGTCTAGAGCCTCATTCATACCAGCACAACACCCCTTCTCCCCCCGGCCCAGGAAGCGCCTCTCTCAGCGCGCCCACACATGCTCGTCACCCGGTCAGCCACTCGGCTTCCTGGGCCCCATCCAGAGAGAGCCAACTTTCCCAAACTTTGTCTGGGGGTAGCAGTGCATCATCCCAGCAGTCTGCGCCTCCCATCACCAACAGCCTTGCATCCCAGCAGAATCAAGCTGTGGCCACATCAGTGAACCGCACTCCCTCCTCCTCCTCCTCTTCCTCCTCCTCCTCCTCCTCCTCCTCCTCTGCTGGGTCACCCAAACCAGAGCCCATCCCTGCCCTGCCTCTGAGTGCCTTCACAGGAGGAGCTGACTTCCACGTGCGTCAGCCCTCCACACAGTCTGCAGCTCATTACACACCACCTTCTCCAACTTCTAGAGCTTCTGCCAGCCTGCCTGACCCTCCATATAATGGTCCTTTGGCGGCTTCCTCCCTCCTACAAGAAACAACCCAACCTAAAGCTCGGGTCACGTCTGTTGCTCTGAGCCCTGGCAGTGTCTCCAAAAGCACCAGCCAAGGACAAAATCACAACCAAATACCCAGCTGTGGACTGGCCACCGCTGCTGAACCTGAAGCCCTGAGCTCCCCCAAGCCTGTCCAACTGCCTTGCCAGTCTCCTCTCACGCAGCCCCTTGAACAGGGGCCCTCAGTAGCTGAAATAAAATTAGAAGCCCTCACTAAGCGGCTGGAAAAAGAGATGGATACACAACCAAAGGCAGATTACTTTGGTAAGCCTGTTTAGACTACCAACACTAACCAGGGGGATTTCTGACAGTTTCTTTCTGCTGTAGAGTCAGGGTAATACCAAAACACCCCTCCCACATTTCTGAACATAAATCTGCATGTGTTTGAACTCATATTTCCCAATGCACACGCTGTCTTTCCTTACACAAACTCACATTTCTCATGCATCACATGGTTCTTGATTGTTCTTTGATATTATATCTGATCTTATTCAGCTGACAGCTAAAGAGGCCTCCTTGTGTTTTCATTGTCCAAGCCCTCCTGGGGAATGCAGACAGAATGATCTTTTAATTAATTTCATCTTTGTTTTTATGAATAATTCTCTGACCTCTGATCTCAACAATGTTGAGATAAAAGGTGTCCTCAAGGCCAGAACTAATACTCAGCTTTCAGTGATTTTAATGAATTGACTTGACAATGATATAACAAGCATGTTGGCCAAATCAGATATGTGCTCAGTTTATTCAGAATTTTATAATTTAATGTTGTTTACATGATAGTTTTTTCTTAGAACTATCATGACATTCCGCTTTACTTTTTTGCAAGCATGCCAAGCATGTTTGTGCATGTGATACTCACAAGGCAAATGAGCAAATGATAATGAATAACAAACCTTTTACATAGAGCAACCATGGCTGTGAGTTTGCTTTAGATAAAATTTCCATAATTTCTTACTTGAGCTGAACTAACCTGTCTTTGTAGTTGATTAAATCAGGTTGGTTTCAAATGTTAGATTATTGTACAGCCTCGCTCAGGTCTTGAGATGAATTTAGAAAATCAGCAGAAAACCCGCCACCTGTAGCTATTCTGGACTGTGAGAGCACTTGTGGAACACTAGAAAAATTAATGCTGTTCTTGGACTTTTTCTAGATGTATTGAATGTTGTGAGGTGCATTTGGCTAGTTTTTCGAGGCCAAGGCCATTCATGAAAAGAAGGCACAAAGCACGCGTGTTACCGACCCACACACAGTCCACATTCCGCCCATGCGTTCTCACTAAAGGAATTTCCTGCTGAAATGTCACGACTGTAATTCACAGCCATCCTCAACCCCCTGCTGTGCTTACATTTGTAGGTAAGGGAAGATGTTCTGGCGTACGTCACTGTCACGACAAGGCTCATAAATAGCACTGCAATGTGAATATTTGGGATGTGTGGGTGAGCGCAGTGTGTAATCAGCAGGAGTGTAGGTTTTAAAAGTAATACAGTATATATCTTTTTTCACTCACATGTCCCACATAGCCCACACACAGTTTCTGTATGGAGATTCCCACAGGGCCATGGTTCATCCTCTGAGTCATGTTCTTATGCCAGAAAAAGTTGTGTAGGCTACTTTACTACACCGAACTTTAGCTTTGTCATCCTTCATAAGAGTACTCAGGGAAATAATAGATATGCATGTGGAGTTTTTTAATGAATTTTACATAAGGATACCATTTATGTTTGGTACTTGTTTTACTTACTGAAAAAAGCTGTTTCTTTGTGTGGATTAGGACTAAATGTAATGCGCTTTTAAATATCTTTTGCAATGCCATCACTCTTATCATATCAGTGAGCAGAACTGGGATCCGTCAGAGTCCCCATCAGTATAACGTTTGCCGATTGGCATATCTGCAGCTGGAAGTTCTGGGAAAATGAATCTGGTGCCAAACAGCTGCACCGGGGGAACACTGAGGAATGTCTGGAGAAAGACAGGGAGGAATTTTAGAAATGAGGTCTTAAGATACGAAGGGGAGGGGAGTCCCAGACGAGTTTAGAGGTGCTTGCGGTGCAGTTGAATGGATGACTGGACAAAGAGAGATTTAGGGGCAAGTTCGTGGATGCTTCTTTGTCCTTGGCCACAAGAGCTTGAGTGGATGAGAGATTTATAGACAAGTTCATCCAAGAAGGGGGAAAAGTGGTGGGACATCTCAGTTTTATGCCTTCCTTCTACCCCTGACTGTCACACACATACACACACATTCAGTTAAGTGTTTTGTGTTGTGTTAAGATGGAGGATTAATTTATCCCATCTGGCTGTTGAGTGGAAAGCATCTTAACTCTTCCCAGGGATTCTTGGCTTCCGCTCTGGCGGGTTTCTGGAGGCTAACTTTTATGTGTGAGAATGTTTATGTGTGTGTGAATTTGATTTCCTCTCATTCACATAGCTGTGCCCATTTGTTTTGAATATTATGAGTATTTGACTGCCATAGGTGACACAGATCCATTCATTAGAAATCTCAATGTGAATGACTCTGAATGCAAGTGTAGTTACAGTATTTGTAGAGTCGCTGTCTTCCAAGAACCACATATCTCAAAAAAGTAAACTTTTTTACGAGTTCGGAAAAACAGCTTTGTTTCAGATTTGAGACAGTTTCCTTGCTAATCTAATCCACAAACTTTCAAAATGAACGCATTTGGAGAAATGCGATTCTCACTGGACAGGAAGGTGAAAATTGTAACTTAATTAATTAACTATTATGTAAAGCTGTCAGACAGATAGCAAAAACTACTATGTATGCCTCTGAAATGTAGTGGAGTATAAGTATAAAGTTGCATAGAATGGAAATGGAAATACTGCAAGTACCTCACATTTGTTCGTAAAGCTGCAGGAGTCAAAATCAGGGTAAAAAAACACCACAATTTGAAAATACGCACCCTTCTTTTGCTGCTCTCTCCTCTGGGTCCAAATCAAAAGACTAAATATAAAATAGATAACCTGACAGTGTGACACTCTGGAAAAGTGAATCCATTATTCCAAGCTTCTGTGTCAAGCCATGGAGTAGAGCAGTAGAGTCACGTCTGATGGAACCTGAATGGTGATCTATAATGTGTCAATTACATATTTATCCCCCCTACCTCTTTGAAAACACCTTTGTGTTGCTAAAACCTCCCATCGGGAGGTAGATTTTCTACAGCCCAAAAACAGGCCACAGAAGGGGTAGAATTCTTTTTTCCCTTTCATACCATCTGAATTACAATATGCTGAAAGGTAATCATGGAGTTTTTGCCCAATGGCACCAGAAGAACTATCAAACGCTGCAGTTTTAAGTATCTTATTTGAATACAAGTAGTTAGCTACATTTCACCACTGGAGACTGAGATGCGATTAGACTCAATAGCTGCTTGCACTGTGTGACGCTGGTTTAGTTTGTACTCAGTGGCACATTCTGCAGCAAGCAGCCATCTATGAGTTTTGACAGCTGGGAAAGGTGAGGGGGAGAAGAAGGAGGGGTGATGTTTTGGCTCCATGTTTTGCTTCCCCTCCTCCAACTTAAAGCAAGCAGTTTTAGTCCCCTGAATAATCGCACTGTTTTGGAATATGGGACAGGGGCCAAAAACTGATGTGTAGTGGCCCAAACAGCATGGAGGTTACTGCATATACAAGGAATTTTGGCCCCAAACGAGAAAAGACTGGACTTTTACTGCATTTTGTGTTCATACAGGACTTATAAATGACAGCTGTAAAGAATTTAAAGGAAAAATGTCCTTGGCCCTGTTGTCGTTGTTGCATCGTTTGCATTGTTTATTTTGTTTGTAGTCAGCATTTACAGGAGAAAACCAGACAGAGTGGCCTGTCCTTTCAGTAATTTGAGGGCGTGGCTAATTTACTGTAAACAACATAGCTTACATAAGAGCAGCATTCCTCTTCTTTCTAATAATATCAGCCTGATATCTCTAAATCTTCTTTCCAGCCATTGGGGCCCCTGATGATGTGTTGTCCTCTGTTATGGCATTAGGAGAGGCTCAGTAAAAGTATATATAGCCCTATTGTATATTGTGTTACTGAGAGTCTACGAGGAGAAACATTTGAGGAAGGTTATTAAACGTAACAGTGTGTTTTTGGAAGAGGCAGCCGCGTGATGTGTGTTGGATACAGTGGAAACAGAAGTTTCTTTGTCAGAGTTCACCGAGGACCAGGGCTGATCTTGGCTGGGCTGGGCTGAGCTCTTCTGCTGAGCTTGATTTCTCTGTCTCAAGGGAGATTTTCTATAAACACGTATGCACACAAATAACCACACACATCGTCACACTAAAAGAGAAACTCGCCTTCATACTACTGCTATTGCCTCGTCTGTGGCTGCTACTTTAATCTGATACTTCATGACTGTATGGTCGCATTATACCGTATCTGACTGACCAGGCAGCTAGTTGACTCCCTATCGGGGTCAGCAGTGATGGGGATTATCACTTGTCACAGTCTATATGTCAGCTGTCATATCACACTATCTTATACAGTGCCGTTTTAGAGAGATGGGCAGAGAAGCAGAGGGATTCAATTCAATTCAATTTTATTTATATAGCCCAATATCACAAATCAAGGATTCGCCTCAAAGGGCTTTACAGTCCATACAAGATACAACACCCTCTGTCCTTAGACCCTCGGTTCGAGTGAGGAAAAACTGCCCAAAAAACCCATTGGAACCAGGGATGAGAAATGAAGAAGGTACTGTAGTAGTGTTGCTTCTTAAAAAAAACAACCTCTAGTCACACAGATACCACGTGTTGTTCATGGGTTGTCCAAAGTCAGAGGAGAGATTATGTAATTTGACATAATGTTGTACTGTTATTCTCCACCCAACAAACTGGAGAGGGAAAAGTCTTGTTTTTTGTGCTTTAGATTTTGTTAAATTTTGTTTTCTATATATATATATTATTATATATTATTTATTTATTTTTTCAGTTTTTTGTTTTTTTTGTTTTTTTGCTTGGATGAGTTGATGATAGCCACTGACTATGTGTGTTGATAGGATTGAAACACTTGATTTTTATCAAAGTCTTAGGAACAGATTTCTCCGTCTGTGAGCCAAGTCAAATAAGCAGATAGGGATATATTTCCCCTTTCAATAATACAGCTCGCTAACCACCTTCCTGTCTTTTGAGGAGTGTTTTTCTTTCTCTGTTTCTATTGTTTTGGTCTGGTTTAAGCTGGATCATAGTATCCTTGCCTCTTTACTCCCCTTTATTCTGTTACAATAAACTATTAATGTAATAATATCACTCATACAGCAGCAGATCAACTAAATGTGTGTCTTCCTGTGACTTTTCTGACTTGGCTGTATGTTTTTGTTGTGTTCCAGGAGCCTGTGTCAAGTGTAACAAGGCGGTGTATGGCGCCAGCCAGGCCTGCCAGGCTATGGGTAGCCTCTACCACGACAGCTGCTTCACCTGCAGTGCCTGCAGTAAGTACAAACACACACACACACACAC
>JAPQRN010000009.1:9681606-9698906 GCA_037367275.1 Coranthus polyacanthus
TGTTTCTCAGTTCATTCGTTGCAGTTTGTGTATGTTTGTCAGCTGGGAAGCTACTGCTGCACAGCGTTTTTTTTTTTACACATTTCTAGTGCGTTTTCTCAGCGCAGAATGGTGTCTTTGTGCGTGTCTCTTTGGCAACAAAAAAAAAAAAACACCCTGGGTCTGTTGTGTTAGCAGAGAGATGGACGGGATCGGGAACACCATGCAGAAGAAGGCTGCAGAGCTGGAGCGCCTGGCCGAGGTCCTTGTCACCGGAGAACAGCTGAGGTACAGTATGTCCGTGACCCCAAGCGCGCTACAGGTCACACACTGTTCAAGGGGAGCTGGGGTTTTTCTTTTCTTTTCAGTGGTGTGCACCCTGACCGCAAAATCAATTGTATTTATGTATGTAATTAAACGTTTAATTGTGTGAGTGTGGTTAGTGTCATTTCTCACTCATGAAGAAAAGTCATGACTGGACATGACAAACTAAATGAGAACGCTGAGTTTTGCAATCGTGTTTGACAGGAGGCGAAATATCATAAATGGGTATTGCTCTCACTCTGCAACCTGGCACAACAGGCAGCTCCTCTTGGGCATGTACAGACAAACAAAGGTGCCCGCACTTAGAACATCCTCCCTATGCAAACTGTTGCTTCTCACACAGTTTTGTCTTTAGCGTAGTAGTTTCCAGAGTTTCCCCAAAGTTTTGAGAGGGCGTAGATTCTGTCTTAGTTACAAAAACAAAACTTGCTAAAGGCGTGCACTGGGGGCCAACTGTAACCATTCTGTCTCTCTATCTTTAGTTGCCATATGCTTTGACTTTGGGCAGTAATATTATTTCATAATTCTCTGTTTGTAGCCTTCTCCGACAGTTCAACACACCCCTTTCCTCCAGCTTATCTTTCAAACTAGACATCCAAAGTATTCTTCTTATTCTTCTCCTCTATCTTTCCTGCCAAATTCTCCAATTCTCCTTTTCTTATCACATGACCTAAAAATCTCATCTGCTTGATCCCCAGCTCGCAAACCAGCTTCCCGTTCCCTTCTGTAACCTGGTTCTCATACTCATTTTACAATTTCTGAAGATGTTATCCAGCTTTGACAGTGCAGATTTTGCAAGGTGGATCCTTCTTTTAATCTCCGTCTCACATCTGGCGTCCTCCGCGATTATACTCCTAAGATAACTGAACGAGGAAACTTGATTGATTGTTTGGTCTTTCACCCTCGAGTACATCTTGGACTTAATTTCTCTTTTTTTTTTCTTAGGAACCACCAAACATTCTGCCTTCCTACAGTTTACAGTCAAACCCTTTCTCTCACTCTCCTCAACCGCTACGTTAAGTAGTCTATGAAGTAGTCTATGAAGGTCCTTAAATGATTTCTGCAACCCTTAGATCTGGAAAAAGTCATTTAGTTAGTTTAATTTTCCATTCATTTGGCTTATGTGGTTCCCAAAATGGCTTGGATGCTGCACCTAATCCTTGGTCTTTAAATTCTGTGGGATTTCTTTTTTTTTATACCTCATTTGCATCAGTGTTTCACAATAGATCACGTGAGTAACTTTCATGCCCCTGTAATAATGCCCTTTGAGCTGCACAGTGAATGATGTACCTGCTAACCCGATGTCAAAGCCTGCCCATTCATCCTGTCAGGGAATTGAACCACTAACCCTGGCGGCGGTGTTGTCGACATACTGTGCTCTTTGGCCCACCATATGTAAAGAAAGGCCCCGTGGCCCCGCTGGCGTTCACTGGCTGATGCCAATGAATAGAGGCTCAGTAGGTAAAGCATGGCACCAATGCCTGGAATTTCAGCCCCCCACTGAGATGAGGAAAATAACGCAGCTGAGCTCTGTTTTTCAGCTGAGTGTGATAAAACTGAGTTGGCTGTATCGGAAGAAGTACAAGCCGTAACGTTGCCCTGTTCTGAAGAACTATAATAAGTAACACTCAAGTCATCACCTCAAGAGATTAATAGTTAGTGTCTGCACTTACTCTTTGGTGTATTCCTGGAGCAGTGTGTGTTTCTGTGTTTGTCATTGTATACTCTGTGTGTTTGTGTGTCAGTGTCCCTGGCACAGCTGTGTGCTGAGGCTGCCAGCTGGCTGCGTGTCTGCTGTCAGTGAACGTAAGGTCGGTGAGTTGGCTGGGGTGGCCGTCCCGGAGTCCTTTGCCTCTGAGGTGCTGCTGTTCTGGTGGAAAGGACTCAAGGTTATGACATACAAGGCTCAATGTCGGCCTCACTCTCTTTCAGCCTCTTCTCCGCGCTGCAGTCAGCTTGAGGGCTGTTTACTTAGTGTGGCATAAGACCACACTGGATAGATGAATGATTTATGTCCTGTTTCAGTGTTTTACCATGACTCTTCGCGTTGGTAATGTCCTTCAGTCTGACATGGTTCCTAACAAACGATGACTTGTACAGCTGGATGATGAAAACTGTGATTATTTTGGCAGCTATTGCAGTTGCTGTATCAGTCACACCCTGATGTGGAAATGGTCATTTTAAAATTTCATGTCATCACTGAAAAAAAAAAAAGAAGTGGAGTCTGGGGCTGGTTATCGTTCAAAAACATTCAATGCTGGTACAGACACTGATTCTCTGGCTTTGATGCCAGTTCCTGAATGAATGCATTTTACATCACATTGCACATTATAGAACAAAGGATTTATTTTTCACCTCCTTGGCATTTTTATACACAAAGCAGTTTCATAGCAAAAAGTGAAAGCTTAACCTAAAGCTGCAAGACGCAGAAATCAGGGGAAAAGACGGTAGAATTTGAAAATATACACCTTCCTTCTTCCTTCCAAACCAAAAGACATATATGTCTTTACAACAGGTTTCAGCACCCTGGCATTTCTTCAGTCAAAGCCATGTCAGAGCATAAAAAATAAACCTGGTGTGTTGTGATGCATTTTACCTTTATCAAAACATCGCCGCTCCTGTGCACTTGGCCATGTTGTGATTTTGATCATTTGACATGGGAGAATGAGAAAGTCAGTTATTTTGTGAACTGTAGTATTAATGACAGTACATTTAGACCCGATATCACCTGATAACGCAGCCATTGTAAGCAAGGAGTGTACCTAACCCACACCTTTGTTTGATCATTCTATCTCAAATCAAGCTCCTGAAACATGAGTGACCTTGTTTCTGTTACCGATAACACACACCGGCTGTTTTTCTTTTTTAATGGCTTATCACACAGCTGTATGCTGTCGTGTCCATTGCTAATATCTGGGAGCAGACCTGTTTTGGCAGCAAACAGACAGACAGACACATAGAGCTGCCACAATAGGCCTTGTGACCAGTTTGCAGTTGTGAATAGACAGTTTGTTTCACTGCTGCAGCAAATATAGCAGACTATAGTGGAGTGTCATGTAGAGTGAGACTTGTGTCTGCTCTGGGCTCAGCAGCGTGAAACGTATGGCCACTTCTATCCAGGAATGTGTTGAAATTGGCTGAAATTAAAAAAAAATCTTTTATTGTGAAATTTCACATCATTGAAATAAAGTAGTTGGACTAACAGAGGGGGATATATATTGAAATGAAATGTTCAGAATTGTGGAGAACTGAGTCTGAATGCATTTAGCCAAGGTGAATGTAAGCCTCCGACCTCAACTGTAAAATACATTAAGTCGGACACCCGATCCTGATTCCAGGAAACAGCTAGATGGATGGCTTTGCCTCCACGCACATGTAAAATGATTGATTGGTAGATTAAACGGAAAGGAGCATCATTTATTGAAGCTGAGGAGAAAAGACAACGCTAAACCTGTCCCGTAGTCTGTGATTTGTTCAGCTTGCGTTGCTTGTTCATCTCCAGTCTTGGCAGAACAGAGTGCGGGTCTTGCTGGGTCGATTTAAACCGGGCTGTCATTGCTAATCTGGGGAGATGCTAGCCAGCTGCACACAGACTCCGCGTTGAGGGGAACTAGTTAGCCGCAGGAAGCTCAGCTGAGGCGGCTCTTTCACAATACGCAAGTTCAGGAGGAGGTCACCTTGATTATGTGAAACCAATATTTAGGCTGCTTGTAGTAAGAGATTTGTCACGTTATCATGCTGTAGAGAGGCATCGTAAATCTCTGCAGCTGGTGTTTGATTATGAGCCAGGACTTTTTTTTTTTTTTTTTTTTTTGCATAAATCTTATAATCCTTTGTACATAAATCAAAAACGTCGTTTTCCTTTTTTCTTTCCAGGCTACGGCTTCATGAGGGAAAGGTGATCAAGGATCGGCGCCACCACCTGCGAACGTACCCAAACTGCTTTGTGGCTAAGGAGCTTATTGATTGGCTGCTTGAACACAAGGAGGCCTCGGACAGAGACACGGCCATCAAGATCATGCAGAAACTTTTGGACCAGAGCATCATTCATCACGGTGAGGCTGAACTCTGTGTGTGCATATATCAACTGTGTCGGTGTCTCCCCCTCTCTCTCTCTCTCTCTCTCTCTCTCTCTCTCTCTCTTTGTTTCACTCTTGACATTTTCTGGGAACCATCTCTGCTTCTTAATATACGAGTCTCCCCGTCTCCCGGCCAATTTGGCTCCATTGTAGTGTCTCAGTACCTGCTTCACGCTTGACCAGACACTGAAGACACAGACAGAAGGACATGACTGCTTTATACAAACAATAAATTGGTTCATGCAAGCATAAGGTTTTTTTTTTTGAGTTTGATTTTCTTCTGCGATGAATTACATCCAACACTTAGTGAATGAAAGTAAATGGACAAGTGAATTTTGCAGTGGTGGAAGAAGTACTCGCTGCACCATGAAAATACTCCACTGCAAGTAAATGTTCTGCATAAAAACCTTACTTAAGTAGAAGTATGTTCGTATTATCAGCAAAGTGCACTGAAAGCATGAAAAGTAAAAGCAGCAACTGTGCAGTAAAATGGCCCCTTGTCAGTGTTTCATATTCATATTACTGGTGCATTAATGTGTATGTTGGATGTTACTGTAAATGAGCTCATTTTAACTCATTTTTATACGTGACGTTTAATCTACAGCAATGCATCATATTCTATAAGATCGTCATATGTTTGTAGTGTCGCTGTCCTGTGAGAGTCATGTATGTTTCACGAGCTCAGAAAAACAGGCCTGTTTTCCGTTTCCAGCTAATCCAAAAGGGTTTTAAAGAGTTTATTTAACCTAAGAACTAGGAGAATTAGTTTTTTTTTTTTTTCAGTGAACGAAGGGAAGTGATCCGAAATCTAAAAAGTAACGAAAGTTGTGCTGAGTAAAAAGTAGAAGTGAAGTCGGAACGTAAAGCTGCATGGAAATGGAAATAGTCAAATACCTCAAATGTCACTGAAATTCAAAATATTTCCTCTGCATGCGTGTGTTTCTAGTGTGTGACGAACACAGGGAGTTCAAAGACATGAAGCTGTTTTACCGCTTCCGAAAGGACGACGGCACGTTCCCGTTGGACAGCGAAGCCAAGGTCTTCATGAGGGGCCAGAGGATCTATGAGAAGTATGGACACACAGCAAAAAAACACATCCATATTCATCCAGGTTCTTCCATTCACTACACTAGTCCTCTGTCTGCTGTATCTTCTTGTTATTCACTGATATACTGATTGCTTGCTTGTCTCTTTCAAGATGGTATGTGAAGCCCGCTGCTATGATGCACGGTAAACTTAACATTATCTGATGCTGTTTTAAACTGGAGCTTGATGACGACCCGACAAGCTGCAACACATAACGTGCACGTATTTCCTGCCTGTCAGAAATGTCAACCCCAGTCATTTTAAAAAGGCTTATTTTTGTCACTAAATTGCACGGTTATTAGATTAGTTGACCGTGGATAAAAGCCAACAGGAAAAGGAAAATCAGAGAATTTTTAGTGTTTGTCCAGTGACAGGCTGGATTTAGAGGAAGGCGGCGGACACCACTAATGGGACTGTTTTTTGTTTATCATCACATTTACATGAACGATGCTGCTTTTCCAATAACGAACGGGGTGTGTGCATGGTTTATATGCACATTTTGTTGTTGTGTTTGCAGCCAAATATGTGCTGAAACATACTTTTTGTACAAAGCGGGCTCAGCGCGACTCCCCTTTCCTGTCTCGCACATTCTTCCACCTCTTTCTCACATGAGCGAGCTGTATTTCTGTACATCTCTTAACACGTACACAATGACATACCGTTATAAACACAGGCCTATTTTCAAGTCTCTGTCTTCAGAACATACGCAGCAACACACACACACACATACGCACACACACACACACCCACACACACAGTTGCATAAGAGGAAGAAATAGTCCAAGGGGAGACATCTGTCGTCTCAACTCTCAAAGCTATGTGTTTATGTAATCGCCATGGTGCAGCCCAGGACACACACACAGAATCATAGGCGCACACACACATGCACACACACTTACATATACCCCTCGAGCTTTCTCTGGTGGCTGCTTGCTTGAGAAGTTGGGTTGCTTCACTCTTCCACTTACGGCATAAATAAGAGTTCAGTAGCGTAAAAGCCATTCATCACCCAGTCCTTTGCGCCGTTTCAGGGTCGGATTCTTTTGATAAGCAGTTTGCAAAAAACATAACAAAACTGCAACAGACCTAAACCTAAATGAATGATGTTTTTCTCTGGCTTCCAGGAAGCAAAAGAACAAATGACCTCAAATGTGAAAGCTCTGGCAGAATGAATGAAACGTACAGCACAACGCGAGTTTTTAATCCATGAATGTTACTTTACCTTCAGCGTTGGACACGGCACACTACAGGTCATTACCGATGGCTCTTGTACATTCACATGTTTTGAATTCAGTTTAATGTTAGGGATAACGTGCATGTATTTAAGTGTAATTATTGCGAAATAAACTCAGTGATGCAGGGCTGACTAACCCTAACCCTTACCCTAACGCAACAAGAGAAAAGGCGAAAAGTACTTCTACTTTTACCAGTCTTTTTTCTTTTCTTTTTTTGTTTCACACAAGTATCTGTACTTCTGCTTCAGTAAAGAATGTGTATACTTTTGCCAACTCTGCTGAAGGGGCTTTATTTCGCAATAATGAGCAATTCTCTGCATGTTATCCTGTGTATTACAATGCTATTACAATGCTACGCACTGAAGAAATCAGTGATTTGGCAAAACATATTGATTTTAAAAATGAATTTATTAATTGTATTGAAATAGATTTGATTGTTTCTGATAAATGACTGTAGAATGCAGTCATTGACCAGTATCAAGCATTCAACCAGCCTTGCAATAAAGACGCATATAACTCTGAACAAGTCCTCCATGAAATTAGAATATAACTGATAAGAAATAAATAAGATAAGATATTGTGGTGCGAATCTTAATGATTTAAATTAACCTCAGTGTTTTTAAATTAGTAAATTAATTAAGCATAAAAACTAATTAATATGTGCAAAAACACACATACTGGAAAAGCCACGTGACAGTTAACTCGTTAACTATCTTCTCAACAGCCACACTTTCACATCTGGTTTTTCCATTGGAAAAATAAACTGCACCACATACGCAGGCCTCGCACATTGATCTCCGATGCTGTTCACTGTCGAATCAGCGTACACACAAGTCCAATAAACAAACCACGGGGATGCATTTCAGAGTGTTGTTTTGACAGCGGTTTCTAAGCGACAGTGTTCACCAAAGGATCGACGTTTTACGAAGCCTTTTAAAGTATTGTTCACCGCGTGTTTACTGCAGGCTGTGGCTGGACGGCATGCTCATATCGAAACATCTAATATAAAAAAAACAACCATTTAAACACTCAACATTCACAGAGAATGAAAGCCATGTTTTGTCACTCACAACCAGTACAGGCAGTCTTTTCTGGTGCAGCTGTGGGTGTCTAAAGGGCACCTCAGCAGCAGTGCCATGAGTGAGCGATGCTCCTTGCACCTTGCATTCACTGGCAGAGATTTCACCACCGCTTTGTTTCATGTTTTGTAGACGCGAACTAGAAAAGACGCCTGTGTAGCTGCAGCTTAGAGCTATGTTACAAATGATAATAATACCTGGCCTCAGCTGTTTTTTGCTGCTTGAGAGTAAATCCGGATGTTTCCATGTGACTAGAGGAATGTCTGTTAATACTGTAGGAACGTATAGGATTAATTACAAAGGTAGTCTTAACGTAAAATCATATTAAAATCTAAGCAAGATCAGCTCAGAGTTATGCTAATCTGTACTGAAAGTCACAACTGTGTGACTTTAACTCTGAGCTGATCAAATAAGACAGGATTGGTATGTGGAAGTTATTTATCATAGAAAATACATAAAATAGAAGTCGGAAGATGTATTTGGATATATAAACATTCTGATAAGTTGGGCATAGAGGTATGAGCAGCAAACTTACTCTGTATTTTGTAAATAAGGTTCCGATTGTGGAGCAGTGTTGTTTATTTTATATTTTTTTACATTTTTATTTCTTATTTCTTTATTTTTTAAGAAGAAATCCCAACAAAAGAATAAAAAAGTCTCTCATTCAGGGTAGTAGCTTCTCCTAAAATCAACCATAAAAGCTAAATATTTCTTCAATGGATTCATCTAGTCTGCAAAATGACTTGCGTTGTGTGTTAACTAATTAAAAATAAGACCTAAGAAAAGCCTCACATTCCATATAAACCTCCATATTTTGATGTATGCATTCCTGATGTTTTTTGTTATTCCTTTTTAAACCTCTGTCACACATGTCTTCAGATTAAAATATTCAACCCGTTGAAATAGTTTTCTTTCTTAAAATCTTCCCTAGCACTGCTTTATGAAACTGCGATTCACTTTGTGACCTTTTTAAATGACCCTCCAAGTCATATGTTGATTTATGTTTTAATTGTCGCGTATAACCCTGGAGAGTCCTCGAGTAGCCACCTCTATGCAAACCAAACGTGAAAGCCTGGTTATCCTACAACCACGTCTCAGTGGACACCACTCAGGCCCAGTTAGACATGCTGACTGCACAACACCACATACGCTGAGTGCATATTTAGGTCAAAGCAGCCTGCCTGATCCAACATAAACGTATGATACATATACTGTATATACAGTCTCATATATATATATATATATATATACTGTACAGTCAGTCTACTGTGTGCATAGTGTACAGTAATGTTCATGTAATACTATAATGAAAACCTTGTGCAACAGTGCTTTATTCAGAGTACAGTACTCTGAGTCAGTCCTTTTTGAACTAACACAGTATGATCTGTTGACTTTACGTGTTTAAATGGATTAAAAGGCATTGTGTACACAGTCAGGTCTCACGGAACATTACGTCCAGTTCTTTCAATACGCAGCATTTGGATTGCGATCGTGCCCTAAATCCATCAACATTTGACATCTCATCGAGTCATGTGTTAGATGTGTGCGTAGATTTGGCTTTATATGATTAAAGGAATTAAGCAGTACTTGTATGCACACAAGGGCTTCAGATCGCTCTCTTAAATGGATCTAATCCTCTGTTATGTACTTCTCTCAGGGTTATAGTTTGAGGAGGGCCTGTAGTTGAGTGGTTACAGTTGTCGTCCGTGAGCGATTCCCGGTCTCGGTGCCATTTGTTGGATGTTATTCCTATGTTTCACTGCCTTTATTTCCTGTCTCCTCTTCACTGTCCGCTATTGAATAAAGGCCCAAAATGCCCACTGCCGCCACCACCACCAAAAATTTTTTTAAAAAAGCCCAGAAACACACTCCGAGTTTTAATGACGATATAACTCTTCTCTTGACATGTGGGCCTGCAGACGTCTGTGGGTCATCAGTTAAGAGTTTAATGTTTCATCATCACTCATGGTTTAATGTTTCATGAAACTGTGAGGGGATGGCGCTGGCAGAAAGGACTTGTAAGGACACAAAGCTTTTGATTTAGGCTTTATTTAGTTTGAGCTCCCATTTAACTTCTTGAAATCAGAAGCAGTTCTTCTCGGGTTTCAGAGGTTTTGCCAATAATGTTCTGAATTTGTTTAGTTAATACTATAGCTCTTCTTGTTTTTCTTTTAGCTGCTCTATATTCTAATGGCCTTAATTATTCTTAATGGTTATGTTGTTTTATCGAATTACCTTCTATGGTTTTATCACCACTTTACCCAGGTTTCTTGCAGTTCCTTCAAGTTCATTTTTGAGGCTCATTGTTCTTGTCCACCACTGTGTTTTCTCGGTTAAATTACAAATGACATCTTTACCTCAATATATTCCAAGATTGAATAAAGGTAGAATAATTTAATCTAAAGTTCTAAAGCTGTCCTCCATCAGGTTTTTCAGTTGGAAGTCAATTTAATCTTTTTACTAACTGACTAATCCAGTAGGGACTTAGTTGTGACTGTCAGACATTATGTGAAAAGATTATTGCTTCTGTGCCGCGGTTAATACCAGACCAGCAGCCTGGTTCTTCTGCATTTGCACCGATATGTTTCTTAGACCATACCTTAAATCTTTTGGCTGCAGTATGTATCTTGTGTTCTTTCCATAATTCTAATAATTATTTTGTGCAATTTTCTGTGCTTTTCCACATATCCAAGCTGCTATCATACCCGCAAATGATACGGTTTGGTTCTGGTTTGAAGTGTTGACAGTTCAGTGAATGATTGATGGTGATTAAACAGAATGTGGCAATATAAGGCGTCAGCAAAACACAAAAGTTACTTTGTACACTGACAGTACGTGTTTTGGCATGAACAGGTAGACTGCCTGTTTCCAGGTCGTTTAAATGTGTCAGTATGCGGGAGTGGATGTGTGTTTAAAAGAGGTGCACACGGAGCAGGTCAGCAGTTCTGTGCATGTGTTCACTTGTCTGTTTTTTTTTTTTGTTTTTTTTTGTTTGAGTGCGTCTGTGTCGTCTGGTGTCATCCAGAAGAGATCGCGCAACCGACGCCATGTCACCTTTTGTTGTGGACTGTTCAGGAAAGAACGCAGAGTTTTGCTGATAAGTTTATTAATTGGCGCTAATAATAATCGACCCTGTTTACTTACTGCTGTAAAACTGACTGAGATCATAAAAAGACAGCAGGTCTGGACGGTGTTTCAATGTAATGACTGGCGTTTTACTAATCTGACATGCAGTGGATGCGGATTGTAGTTCTGCAGACGCTTTATTTTCTTCAATTCCGGCTCAGTTAACTTTTCGCAATAACCCCATTTTAACTGAACACAAAACACTCCTCTCGGATAAACAAACAGTACTCAAACGATTATTTTGTCAGCGTGTTTTCTCGAGTGATGAGTCGAGAATATAGTATTGTGAAGTTTGTTGGTCTTTATGTTTAGATTGAATAGATTTAACAAATGTTCTAATGAGCATAACAAAAAGGTTTATCTCATAGATACCAAACATGAGGCTGGAACTAGGCTCTCGTATTTTATTACCATATCATCACCATCTTGCTTAGGCTTAGATCTACAGCTGTAACGTAATGGTTGTTGAATGTGTGGCTGATACGCTCCACAAAAAAACACTCCAAGGAATCTAATTTAACTGTAATTACCCAGTTCATATATTATATTGTACAGAAATATATTATGACGCAGATGTTTGTTTCTGTCAAAAACTGTTGATATTCACATAATTGTCCCATTACTGAAGAATCTGACAGCTGTGAGGCTTGTTAATATAATCCTCAGTTCTGTCAAGTTCCCAAGAAACATGGACAAAGACTTTGAGCCAACGCGTTTCTCCTGCGATCTGCCGTTTTTGTTTTATTCTATTTTGTTTATCTGCTCTCTTTTCTCTCAACAGGCTCATGAACACAGAAAACAACCTTTTACAGACGAGGGAGGAGGAGGGCGGGGCTTTTGAGCGGACGTTGGTGGCCTCTGAGTTCATTGACTGGCTGCTGCAGGAGGGGGAGATGCCAACCAGGGAGGAGGCCGAGCAGCTGGGACGGAGGCTTCTTGAACATGGCATCATCCAGCACGGTGAGTGAGGACTGGCAGCGGTTTATATCGTGGCCGATTCTAATTCGCTTTTTTAAAGGGATTATACATCACGTCATTAAATAACAGCGCTCATTCATTTTAAGTACAAGGGTGAATGTGGTATTTCACAGCTGCGTCATGGGTTGTGTGCAGCATTGATGTTGCTAGGCTAGCGACTGTGAGTTTGTGGTGATTCTGTCACCACTAAAAGGGTTCAGTTTGTCCACTTTAACGTACAGGAGTTTGTGCAATGTGATTTGCCGCTACAGTTCTGATCGTCTCCTGACTTTGCTGCAGGAAAGAACAAAAAGAAAATGCGTCAGACGGCCGAAGAATACAGGTGTCACAGATGATGAGCTCCATGAATTATCAGAGTAAATGATTTTGAGAGGAACTGACAGTAAATCAGTGAGCTGCTGGTGGTTGCAGATGTCGAGCAGCGTTAACTTGATTACTGACCGGATTTGTTTTGCGCTTCCTCCAGGTATTGTCTAAATATTGCAATGAGATCAGTCCATAATTATGCAGAAATGCGTAGTTTTTAATCAAATAACAACAACCCCAACAAACAACAACCATAAGTTAATTCTGATACTTCCACTATCCTTGTATCATGATCTGAAATCTTGAGTTATGGCCAAAAACATGTTTTGTGAGTTTCACAGCCTCCTTGACCTTTGACTTTTGGCGACGTAAATCTAATCAGCTCACCTTTGAGGCCGAGTGACTATTTGTGCCGAATTTGAAGAAATTCTGTCGAGCTGTTCCACATATTTTGAATGTAATGGGGCCTGAACGATGGGCAAACCTTCTTATAGAGATGCATCGACGCATCTAAAAAAAAAAAAAAAAGAAATGCCTAAACCCTCCAGCAGCCAAGGATAAACCCTGTTATAGGCTGGTTGTAATAAGCGTACATTTTACAAGAGAAAAAAAAGAAACTCTACTCACTCACGTTTATTACCTCTTGCTGTGTATTCCTGAAGCACCAGCTGAGCGGCGTAACGTGAACGGAGGTCAGGCTTTTGACAGATTGATGATCTGTGAATGACCCTCGGCGACTGTAAATCTACTTGCTGTGTAGGCATTTCTGCCCCGTCTCGACATAATCCTGTCAAAAGGTACATCACTGTGTATGGCTCTGGTATTGAGTTCAGACTGGAGAGTTCACACTTCGGAGACTTTACATTTGTGCTGAGCAGTAAATTGTATTTTCTTTGTCATTGTGATATGAACATGCACAATACACGATGAATAAGAAGAATTATTTTATTCAGACATGCCCTGCGTTCTTACTCAGACTGCAAACATTGGACCTATCAGACGGAGCTAAAGATACAGAGGCCATGGTGACCATTGGTGTCAGTTTAGTGGCAAGGTTAACTGGTTTATTTAGCTCAAGTCATAACATCATCGCAGCATGTTATCGCGCATCGCTGATTTTCCGTGCGTGCTTACTTCCCATTTACAGCATTTTGTTACGTGTGTCCTTGCTCTTTGGGGTCTTGCAGTTCGATAAGTGGTGTAGACATAATTTCTTTTTGTTTACAGTCTTATCTGCACTTGACTCCTTTCTAAAAGTCCTTTTCAAAGTCATGTCCGTTCAGCCTTAGCTTCCAATAGTGTTGACGTCAACATCATAGATTTGTTTACGTTGATCTAACCTGGATTATAGTCACATTTACACATTGAAAAAGGCTTTTAAAATATGTCAAATCCTCACACATGACGCGAAGGATGTTAGCATAGTTTCTGATGGCTAAATAGGATCTTTAAGTAGACACTGTGTGAGGACCCTTTGTGTTTCTGTTCCACTCTCATTCATGTCTGTTCCTGAAACACATTACAGCTCATTCTGGATTTCCAGCAGTTGTGAACCAACCCAGATTGTATCTCACAGTGGCTGGGATTGTGTTTTACTCGTCTTGATTTGTGTCTCCCGTGCCTGACCTGACCTGACATGGCTCAGGGCTACGTTCAAGAGTGTGTAGAGTTACAGAATGTTATGAGTAATAAACATGAGTAAATGTCACATGAGCAGGAGGTCAGTAAGCGTTACTGGCTACAGGGTTAGAGATCGAGCCTATCGGGTTATCTGTGCATTGAAATTTGACTTTTTATTTTTATTTAATCTTTCGGTTTTGATTTCCGTTTAGTTTTATGAGTGCATGAGAAGTTTTAGGTAAAAAAACATTTTATTCTTGTTCACGTGAACCATTAACATTGGGGGGGAATGAAAACAAAGCTGATTTTACTTGCTATTTAATTTTAGTTCTCACTGCGTTGTTCATTGTTGTTTTGGAAAGCTGTTGCTTTTGTTTTTGTTTCATTGAAAGAAATGATTTTTTTCACTGCTAGTTTTGGTTTTAGTTTGATGCACATTACGTGTTGAAGTTTTAGTGTCATTATGAAAGTAAATAAACTTTAAAACAGTAGTTTGATTATGGAGAAATGCTTCACAATAAGGAAGATTTCTGTGTTTGGCTCTTGTGGTCTACATGGAAAGCGAGAGGAACTGAAAACCAAAATGCTTTTCTCATTAACTTAAAATCAGCATTAATGCTTCTGCTTTCTGTCGAGTCCAAACAAACACGTTATTTCCAGGTGTGAATCATTAAATCGGCATAATTAGATCCAGCTGTTTGAAATCTCTGGTTATCACTACAGACACAGCAGAGTGTGTCTTTTGGCTGAAAATGTCTCAAACAGATGGGTTAGAAATGTTTTTAAAAAAAATACGTCTAAGTGTTAAAACAGGAAGTGTACATTTACCCACATTAGATTACATACAGTGAGATCTGTGTTTGCCTGTGGGGTTTGTTTTGCGCTGGACATTATTCTCCTCCACGACAATTAAATCAATATCCTTGAAATATAATGAACATGGATCCTGGTGAATGAGTTTCTGTTTGTGGCCCACATGACATGAAATTTGATTTTGTGTAATGTCTGTGGTTTACACCCATGACTGATTAAATTACTCTGCATATTACTGCAGAGAAGTCACGAGGTTTTAGCGCTAAAGTTTTTGATTTTTTTTACCTTTGTGTAAAGTATGTGCATTACACAAAGTGAGTTATACTAGATGCATATTTTTATTATTATTATTATTGAATTAGTGTCATTTCATTAGATACAGCAATACATCTTGTTTTGATTCACAGCAGAATAAATCACCTTAATTTGAGGCACTGAATGCGCGGTCTGGCGTTCAACGCAGCTTGTGGTTTGTATGTGAAACTGTTCTGCTGCGGGTGATGTGCTGTAAATGGTTGTTAAGGAACGAGGCATCCTTAAATTTCCTCTCCGGACATTTTCCCTGCCAGTATTTGTCATCTAAATAGTTTGAAGCATAGACGAAATGATGCCCCATAGAAGAAAAAGAAAATGTGGAGAGAGACAGTGAAAAATGAAGAGATGGTTCATCATGTGATAAAAAGCAGAGCGAAAGTTATTTCTGTCCTTTTTCGCTTTTAGCTCTCGCTTTTCTCTTCTGCCTGGTAGCGCCTCGTCTCTTTCTCTCTCTCTCTCTCTCTGGCTTCCTCTGCTCCATCTCTCACGAGCAGTAATAGAGCTGAACATCTCCAGGGCTGAGGAATGTGCCATGTTTCAACACACACGCAGACACACACTGCAGCTCTGTGTGTTGTCACTTTACTTGGTTAATGTAACACAGAGCCTCACAGAGACTTTATAGTGTCATCCTCCCTGTGGAAATAACCACACACGAGTTATGCAGATGATATCACATGGACTCTGTACTGTAAATATTGTCATATTCCCTTGTGTTGCAGTAGAGAGTGGTTTCACAAAGACATTAAATGGATAATTTGGCCTTCAGCTGCCATTAAACAAACACACTTAACCGAAGAGATAACCAGCTTGTCCTCATTCCTCACATTCATACAAGAAAAACCTTGTCAAGAAAGGCAGATCTGGGTGGATCTGCACTGTATAGGGAAGTATTTCCATTGTTTCTCTGTACATCCAACCAGTAGAGACTGGCTTTAAAATATGCCTACAGGTAAAGGCAGAAAGTGCATATAAGTAAAAACAGACAGAGTTACACACTGTAATCTGCAAGGTTTTACAAAACCTAAACTGACCTCACCGTTCTGTCACACAGTCTTTCTAAATTACCTTAAATGCAACCAGAAAAACCAGCAGTTTTAAGTTTAGTTTCATCAGTTAAAAGCACAGAGTTGAGTGAAACCTGTTGCAGGCTGGTCCATGTGTCGGTGTTTTTTCTTTTGTCACATGTAATAAAAGGATTTTGTGAACTTGACAATAGCTCAGTCCCATAGAAACACATGGGAACTGACCACAAGCCAATGTGTGTTTACTCTACTTAACAGTATTAGTTCACTGTTGAAGTGTAACTTTAACATATCATATAAAACACAATATTTTCAATTGGGAGATGTGTTTATCTTCAGATTTATATCTTTACATTTATTTTTCCTTAGATATGTCTTTGCAGTGTGGTGTTTTATATTTTAGTAAGTTGAGAAGAGCTTTGATATTATTTGATTTCTTATTCTCTGTGAGTGGTCCTAACTAGTCATTTGGACTTGACATTACAGTGAATCCGATTTTAGGGAATTGCATGATTTAATCAAAGGAAATGAACTGGGTTTAAGTGGGAGTTCTGCCTCATAAATTGAGTTTGTTGATTGGCTTACTTGTGTATTTTCTGTGGTAATTGTAGCACATTTCATGCAAGCTATCATTTTTAAGTCTTTTGAAGGAAGTGAACAAACAAATGAATGAGAAGCAAAGGAAATACGAATGGTTACATAACAGATTTAATGCTGAAGGAACGGTTAAAGGAGGTTGAATCTGTTTACTTTATTTGTTTTTATGGAACTCATTTGAAATGACTTGACTGGGTTGAGATTAACTGTACAGTTTGGGAAACACGTCAGAGACAGTAATAACATTTTATGTCCCAGATTCCACTCTTTATTATACCTCTGATGTGTGTTCTCCTGGTCTTTTCGGCTCAGGTCGATGCTCTTAGAGGTCAGTCTGTGTTTGTTCTCCACAGGTGATCTGCTCTGTTTGTTTAGTGCTGCTCAGTTGAGTTTGTGGAGTCTCAGGGTCATTTGAATCCAAGTGAGGTTAGTAAACTCAATCTGTCAGGGATTTAGACGAGATGGACTCTGTCTCACTGTAAATGTGACATATTAGGTCCTGACTGAGAACTAGAGGTCGAGTGATGGTGGATTTTTAAAAGCCGATATGACAACGATTGTCGGCGCAGGAAAAAACTGATATCACCCGCTCCTCACACGGAGGAGCGGGTGAGGATGTTCAAATTTATTAGTTTGAACATGTAAGTCAAACTAATAAATTCCTAAAGAAAGAAAGAAAGAAAGAAAGAAAGAAAGAAAGAAAGAAAGAAAGAAAGAAAGAAAGAAAGAAAGAAAGAA
>JAPQRN010000009.1:9709087-9728075 GCA_037367275.1 Coranthus polyacanthus
CCAAGCAGAGTCCTTGACAAGAGTCTCTTTGTAGCATCTGAGCACCTTCACACACACACACACACACACACACACACGATACACAATGAATGAACAGGAAAAGGAAGGCAGACACACAAACACACACATACACTAACACTAAGGGCATTTCCCCTTTGCTTCATATTAACCTTCGTAATTGTACATGGCACATAAATGAGTCCAAAAATATAAAACATTTGGAACATTTTCCTGTGTCTCTTGTAATTTCTGTGGGAAATTATGGAAGTGGTGACAAAGAACAAGCTTATAAAAACAAGTTGGATCATCATTTCCGCAGACATTTGTAGACATTTCGAAATCAAGGAGAGGAAAGTTCTCATATTAGAAGCTAATATGAGAAGCTTTGGTCGTCATTTGAATATTTGATGCTTCACTTTGGCACATTCATATACACTGTTTCATAGATATTTTCTTTTTCTTTTCTCTTCCTGTTCAACATCACCATATGATCACACTCCGCTCTAGATAAATGCATCCACACCTTTTCTAAAGTATGAGGTGCTAAAATGAAGGCACTGCATTCGTGGATTAAAAAAAACTTGTGTGAAATAATTTAGAGTTTCCAGTATGTATCTGTTGTTAATACATCTATTTGCAGAAGTACAGTCCAAGACACTTCGATTCGTCAACGTGTTTTTGTTTGCATTATTTGAACCAATTTATGACAATGATTAAAATGACTTTTAAGACAGTAAAGTGCAGTTAAGTCCTGTTTAGGGTAAAGTTGAGCCGAGTAAATGTAAGAGGAAGTTAAAGAAGGGGACAGGGTGAGAGCTATACTGTTTCAGGAAGCAGGGAGCCTCCAGGCCTTGTTAGCATGTGACAGACGTTAGCGCTTTACACGCACATGCTTTTACATTGTTATGGTTGTGTGTTTTTTGTGTGTGTTCACGGCTGTTTGTGTGTGATCATGCCAGATTGTCATGGCAGCAACTAAGATTTTCTGTCGTGTTGTTTTTTTTTTCTCAACAGTCCTCAAGAGACAAGTGAGTCCAGAGGAGCTCCAGACACCAGGAGGCCCGTTTCTAAAGAAGACATTCACTGTAAGACACACACAAACTCTAAAAAGTCAAATCCCTATCGCACACACACACTTGTAAATGTCTCGAGTCATGTGCGTGTGTGCAGCTCAGGCTTATACAAACTCACTCACGTATAGAAAATACCATGCTTCCTCAAATAAAAACTGTCCGGTCACTATTTGAGGAAATGATGTAAATACACTAAAGGTAAACTATGTAACAAAAAAAAAAAGGTTAGATTTTTACATTAATAATCCTTCTAAATCATCTCTTATGTCCCAGTAGAAGTGTGTGGTGCTGTATTATACATATATTGTTATATATAGCTTCAGAGACCCTGCTCTCTGCCTGTATTTTTGTATTTTCCTCTTTTTTTGCTGTGTTCGGGACGTTTCTGGAGGTGGGCCTTTTGGCAGTGACCTTGTACCAACTCCAACCAATAACAGCTCAGCGCAGGCTATATGGCACACACAAAGTTACCGAAACCTCCTGGTCTCTGACACAGACAGGAGGAAGCTTCATTCACTTAGACTACAGGGGGAGGGTTGTGCAAAAGTGTGGGTGTGTTTATTTGTGCTTGAGAACATAACCACTGTGAAACAACCAAAAAAAAATATTTTATTTCTCGCTGTCACAGCTTTTTTTCCTAGCTAACACCACTCCCTCTCTTCATTCAAACTTTAGCTTGTTTGACCATCTCTCCCTGTTTTGTTGAGTGGAGAGGAGGGGTGAATTTTACAAACAACAAGCGAGAAATGTTGTTTTTTACCTTTTTAAAGATGTAGCTGCAGTGCAAGGATGTTCATTACTGACTTTTGGGAACAGTAAATGCCGGAGAAAATATAAACACGCATTTCCACTTACTGGCTATGACCACAAACCCATAACAGAGGCTTTTTTTGGCTCACGTTGAATATGTAGTATATGTAATAAATATGGTGACCCATATTAATATTTCATATGTTCTTGTTGTTGCTCAGATTGTAGGTGATGCTGTGGGGTGGGGGTTTGTCGTGCGAGGCAGTAAACCCTGTCACATCCAGGCTGTGGACCCTGGTGGACCTGCAGCTGCTGCGGGCATGAAGGTAGGAAGGGGAGTGATGTTTGGAGAACTCTTCTTAATGCATTTGTTTATCAGATTGTGTATGTGTATGCATAGCAACCATCTTTCACAGTACTAGCTGCTGCAGCTGCAGTTTAAACTGTAGCTCTGCGTGCATTATGTAATACACTAGAATTAGAAAAAGTAGTATGTGGTTTGCCAGTAGCTTTTTCACCAGTTAACTCATTAAAGATTGATTTTTCCAATATGTCGATATTGTGAAGAGATGCATCAGACAGAAGTTAGTCTCCATGACGACGACGGTCAGGACGGGAGCAGAGATACGCTGTAAAAGCAGGAAAAACAGTTGTGGGTAGAATAAAGAGAGGAAGGAGGAAAGCAGGATAAAGGTGGCTGTGCAGCCACAGCTGGCATGAAAGTATGTAAGCAGAATGGCAGCAAGGAATTCTGGGAATGTGGAGTATAGCAACTTTAACCACAACAGGAGAGAGCACGGATCAGAGAAAAGTTTGACTTAAAGGAGAATGTTAGAAGATGAAACACATTGAGTTATTAAGCACATTGCAGATTTGCTTTAAAAGTCTTTGAATAATAATTTAGGATCTTTACATTTGCAGCAATATAAAAAAACAATGTAACCTTGAAAAAGCAGAAAATACTGCAGAGCGGAGGCACAGCTCAGCAAGAAAGAGGAAACAGTCTAAAATAATATAACTTCTGCTTTGGTTACTGTTAACTGTCATATTTTATTGCTATGGAAACGTGTGTCATCGTCGGTCATAAAGGTATGTGTGCTCATAAAGTGTGTTCATGTCGTTGTGTGCGTGATTAGCCGTGTTAACCTGAGGGTGAACTGATTATGTGACCTACATCTGGACTCTGAGGACTTAAAATAGCGTCATTAATCTTTATGTGCGGAGTAAATTATATCCATATAAAAACTAAGCTAAAGCTATGATAATAGATTTGGGACATAGTTTTTTCTTTATTTAGGCCTGTTTTTAGCTGATAATTGAAAATGCATCTATTTTTTTAAAGACACTGCCCTGCAGTTAGAGAGAGCATAAGGCATGACGTTAAACTCTTACATTATCTCTTGAAAACAATATACATCCTATGCCATTACATAGCATAACTATTTACATTCTGTAAAGAGGGAAGGATGGCAACAAAGACATGCATCAAAATTGAAAAAAATAGGTCAAGACACCTTTTCCTTAGATAGTAAAACTGTGTGTTATTATAAAAATGGGGCAGAAAAACCAAACAGATCATAACAGCCGAGGACTTATTAATAGATTTTAATTTAATCCATAAAATGTATCAGAGAATAACCCATTTTGACCATAACTTATTAAATCAATTCATTTGTAGTGGAAAAAGTAACTGGGTCACAGTTTCTTCATGCAGTATCATCATTTCAAATTAAAAGTGTAATGTGCAGCGGTGTGTGCTACAGCTTCACTGGTTTATTTGCCCAGAGTTTATTCCACTCTCTGCAGTTCCTAGAAGGTTAGTGCTGTTTGACTTCACCTGAGTAGTTTTATTGACATGTAATTAAGCAGTAACGCAATCCGTCAGTGGAAATGTTGTGCTGTAAGGTGTTGGCACTGCAGTCAGATAAGAGACCAAAGGGGATAATTTACACCCAGTGAACTCAGGGGGCAGGTTGTAAAAGCATCGCAGGACTCTTCACAATTCTCCTCGTATACATGCTTTCAAACACTACATGTGCGTGTGCCAGTCTGTACCTTTTTCCATTAGATGCATGCATCAGCATTATCCAGACCATAATGGAGCGCAGCACTTATGTAACTGCTTAATACATTGCTCTCAGAGCCACTTCGAATGCACTTTTGCGAGACAGCAGGTAGAGCAGGATGTGTGGGTTTTTTGATGTTTTCATCTGTGCGAGTCTTTCATACAAAGGAATTAGAGATAATGAGGTACAAATAGAATATGAGGTGCTCATTATGAAGTGGCACAACATGATGACGTTATTAAAAGGGTGTCAGATAACTCTCAAACGGTGGAAAAGGACGTGGACATAGTGATGAAATAGGACACATTCGTTCGTCCAGCTGTTTTTATACAAGTAAATGGAGACGGTGACATTATGTAAAATAATTGTGGTTAGTTCAAGTAACTGCAATAAGGCGATTTTGTAATAATTGTGGCCTAGTGCTTGTCTGAAGCTTGTTGAAAATAACAAAGCCGACTGCACCTTGGGCGAGGTAACGCTTAAATTAGGATGGTTAAAGGCAGCAGAGTCACGTGGGAAGTCAGAAAAACATAAAGCCAGAGTAAAAACCCACCAACAAACACCTGCCATCACCCAATATTGTTCTGTATTCACATCAGGAGCATCAGAAAAGTCCTCAAGATATGAAATACTTCTTAAATAGCATTCACAACGGTCTTCAGTTTAACTTGCTTAAACCCGCAGAAACCCTGATTTATGCCACACATTCAGTCTTGGCTTTGTGTGTGTTGATTGTGCCCACACACAAACGTCATGTCCACTATTAGACAAGCAAAAGCAGATGTAATGGTTCAACTTTAGCCAGAGGATAAAAAAAAAAAAAAAGAAGCATTTTCAGTTATTGTTACTCTGAGTTTCTGATTCCTCAAGGGACAAAATTTAAACAAGGCCTCGGCATATCCATCAGCTGAGCGTTTTTTCATAAAGAAAGAATAACCTCTATATTGCATGCAGCTGTTATCGCTGCATGAAAGTTGAATATCTCTGCATGGCCTCTGTGCTTCTTTCTCTGTGTGAGAGTAATTTTAACCCTCTCAGTGCGAGGAGCCATTCAGTCCAGTTGGGCCCCAGCCAAGAGTAACAACCTCCGAGCCTGAAAGGAGAGAAGCATCAGTGGGAGAAATGGAGGGGGAGGTGTCGGAGAGAGTGAAAAAATTGAAAAGAAAGGTGGGAAGGAAAGAGAAGTGAATAGAAGCTGAGAAGTTGAGAAAAAGGAGTGTGCGAAGGACAGCGCTCTGACTTTCCTGCAGTAGTGTAATGTATGTGCGAGATGTTTAAATTACAGTGAGAGTCCAGCATTCCTCTGCAACACAGGATTAACAGTCTGGACATTTTTTTCTTCCCTCTATCGCTCTTAATCTCCATTTCCCCCCACTCTCCTTTCTGCTTATTTTGATCGCTGCATCGGAGACATTAGCTAGAAGTACCGGAAAAAACATTTAAGAGTGATTACTGTGAGGAAAAACATTTCGGAGTGATGCCCGTGAGAGCAACCGAAAATACTGATCTGTAGCTGCACGTTGTTCAGTTTTGTTGGTAACTTCAGAGGGAGGATTAAACACGAGACGCATCTGGGGAAAAAAAAAAAAAAAATCTATATTTTTCTTTGATCATCAGCATTTCGTCAGTTTATGAGCACTATAAATATTTGGATAATGATGGGAGAAACCCTGCTGCTTCTTTGTCGTCTCTTATGCTGTTTTGCATCTCGCGGAGCTTTTGGATGAATCGGGAGTGCGCATGCATGAGTGAATGTGTGCCTGTAATAGCTTGCAGAACCAAACCAAACCACAGCAGCCTCATGTTGCAAGAGCAGCAGCTAGAGGTTTTATTTTTATCAGAGCTGCCGTGTTGGAGCAGTGGTTAAATAACGATAAAGGAGGCGGAGTTCAGGCGTGACTGGGGAGTGATTGGACTGTGGCTGTTGTGTTGTACTCTTGTGTAATTATGCTACACTTTCTCAGTTAATGTCTGTCTATCTGTCAGTGTTTTCTTGTTACTTTTTCACTGACCATGTTGTGATTTATGTCCAGGTTTACTGAAGCCTTGTTGTTCTCGGGTACATTTTTTGTTTTTTTTCAGAAGTTTTTTATTTTTTGCAAAAAAATAGCCCTGGGGTTTTGCCTGCTCTGCCCGGTTGGAAATCCATCCTTAGACAATAGAGAGAGACACACAATAACAACAACAAAACCACCAAAACATATATAGAAACTTCCAAAACCAAAGCTGAAACATAATCCAACTCTCCACTGCTGTAGGTTCTGTCTGTTCCCTACGTTCCATAACGGTTCTAAAAACAGAACTAGAGTTTGACTAACTTTATAAACCACGTTAAAGCCTACTTATGATGAGTAAATTATATTCACACAGGTTTATGTTCTTATTTTTTGATATCATTTTCCAGTGGCGGAATGTAAATGTACATTTGCTCAAGTTAAATACAAGTTGGAGGTACTTTACTTCAGTATTTCCAATTCGTGCTTCTTTATTCTTCTACTACACTACATCTCAGAGGCCAATATTCCAACAGCTTTAGCTACTTTTTACATTAAAACACTCATACTCATTCTTAAGTAAAGGATCTGAGTACATCCACACCCACATCTGCCACTTCCCTCTTACTTCATTTTACCACGATTGGCATTAAAGTTAAAGTGTAGCTAAAATGTCTCTGAAATGTGTGTCCGTCTCTCTCCAGGTGTGTCAGTTTGTGGTGTCGGTGAACGGACTGAACGTCCTCTCTCATGACTACCGGACTGTCAGCAACCTGATCCTGACTGGACCCAGGACAATCGTCATGGAAGTGATGGAGGAAGTGTAATTTTGAGGAGCTAAACCTCATAAATGAGAGGTGTGGCAAGGTCGACTTTGAGAGCGAGGACTGGAAGGATTAACAACTTGACCTCAAAACCACAGCGACAGAGAAATGTGGATCACTTGGAAGCGCAACTCACACTCTGTTTAGACAAGGTGGATGATGGAGAAACCATGTGTGTTTAAGAATGTTGGTCGTCGGGTCAAGTAAATGATTCAACTCTTGGATGAAACAATGCAGGTAGTTCTGGATTTTGAGGGAGAGAGCAACGTCCACAGATTTCTCCACAAAGACTGTGAGTCTCAGTGAGGTTGCCCTGGCTTTGTGTTTGGAGTAGAAAACCGTTTTTTTCCCCCTGTTTTTGTTTGAGATTCAAACCAGAACTGACTCTCATGAGTCTGAGTATACAAAGACGTCCAAGTGTGTCATCAGAACGTGGAGATGAACAAGGAACAATAAATCGCATGCAGTGACCTCTACCCCACTTAGCTTCAACTATCCAGTGAGTCGGCCCTGCGCTGCCCTCTGCTGGTAAGAAAACCAAGACACAGGGAGGAACAGAAATCTGTTACTTATGTAAATGACAAGTTTTTGATTTTAAGAGGCGTCGCTTTTATTTTCTTGGTTGAGAACAACCATGTTAAAAAGAAAAAAACAATGCAAAATCACAACTAAAACTGATACCCCAAACATATGGCTGCAAAAAAAAAAAAAAAGCCATGATAAACTTTATGTGGCATTAACACGCACAGTGTATATAGTGAGTTACAAAAGACAAGGCTGCTTCAGTGCTGAGATCAGCTCCGTCATATAAAACTGATTGGCCTGTATCTCTAATGATCTGATAAGAAATGAAGAAGTCAGAGGCTGAGTCGTGTTATTATTTCAGTTACTCTTACTTCTCAGCTCTGAAATCTTCGTCCCACACCAGTGGCGTTGCCAAATCAATCCTAAACTATAATTGGAGTCGTGCTGTGCTTCCCAGAGTCAAGAGAAACGTAACATGCGGAATCGTTAGAATTTAGACGTAGTGAACAGTAGAGTCTGATGACTAAATACAGAGGTTTCATTTTGATATTCTTAGACGACTAAGCACTGTTTTTAATCGACAAAGCACTTGAGTAACTAAAGCCTCCTTTTAGTTAAACATTTAAAATTTGGTTTTATATATATATATGTACATACAGAGTATATAACTTACAATCAAACATCGCTTATTTGACCCTCCTGAGTTTTCCCCACATATCTTCCATTATCTATAATATGTTCGATAATCACATGTACAGTAGATTCATGTCCCATGTGATCACTGCAACCAGGTCGTTGTACAGATAAATTCCACCAAATTACAAAATCCTTTTCAATTAACCCTCAAGTTCTGCATCTTTTTTTTTTTTTAGATTTCTGTCTCAAAACAAAGAAAAGTGAAGTGAATTTAGTTTTTTTTATATATATATATATAAAACTATTAAACATTTTCAAGCTGTGAGTTTTAATTTGAGCTACTCTCTAGTGAAGAAATATGGAAATCTGTTAAGTTTATGTTTTATCTCAGACGTTATGCCTGGAAAGGGATCATGCTTTAGAGTAATATTTTTTTTTTTATTTATACATATAAACTACTTACGTTGATTACTTCAGATACCGCTAGAGGTAAGTGACTGTTTTGTAATTTGAGTGAACTGACCCTTTAAAATGCCTGTTTGTGTTAAAGAAAAGTTAACTGGATTTAAACCGGCTTGAGCTTTACACAAGTAGATTTGTACGTTACATTAAAAAAAAAACACTGTATGTTTATAGACTGTGCCGTAGACATACTAGCATGGAAGGATAATATTTAAAGCTGTAAAATACTCAAAATAAGAGCATGGATAAGAACTGCTCGTGTTGCGTGTACATGTCTGAAAAACCTGTAGTCGACTCAAGTAAACACTCGCTCAGTTGTAAGTAAAACGGCAAAAAAATTAGTTCGATATGACAAAGTTATCCCTGAAAAACTAAACACGAGTTCTGTAAACGGAACCTTTTTGTGGTCGAGGTTAACCTTTATTCAAGAGTAGAATGAACCCTGTCACAGTAAACTGTCTGAAGTGAATCATCTCATTGGGTTTAATCAATGTTCTTCGATGTTGTAAGCAGTGAAATGCATGATTCGTGTTAATCTGTGCTCATGTAGCTTCTAATCCATCGTGTTTCTTCATTCACCGGCTCCTAGAGTCGAGTTACCTGACAAATCATTTCAGACGCTAAGTAGATTTGGCCATTTAGACGTTAATGCGTAAAAACAAAAGAGAAATAATGCCCCGATGCCGTCATTAGGATGTAACTGTATAATCTTTTAGAGTAAAGATGTTTTTGGGGATTGATGTTTTTTGATTACTCTGCTGTACGATTATAAGAAGCTGCTTATGTCTCAATATCCACCCATGATGGTTTTCATTTTTAATTCTAGTCACATACAGTTCATGTTTGCTGTATTTGATAAAAAGAAACTAATGAAACCCAGACACGGGGTTAAATAGATATTTTTCAATCTTTTCAGGTTATAGTAATTTAATTTCTCTGCCAATTTTTTACAGTAAACGTGGCAAACTAAAAAAAAAAAAAAAGATTTATAACAATATCACTGACTCAAGAGATTGTTAGATTTTTAAAGGTTTTCATTAGGAGACTGCAGATACGTACAGTGTGTCATCATTAGTCATTTCTGATCTCGGCTTGTGTTCACTTTTCTTTTAATTAATAACTAAACTACCTGCGGTTTTCAGCTGTGTCTGGAAATTAATTTTGGGGAAAAAGGGTTGGGATTCTGGAAAAAAAAAGAGGAAAAATGTTGCCTGTGACTGTTTGCGTGAAAGGCAGTTTGTGAAGGGGACAAAGGTTGGTTATGCTCACGATGGAAGAAAATATAAATATGCAGAAGTGAGAGTGACGTGTTCCCTTCGTCTGTCCAGACAGGGTTCGCGTGTATTAAAGTGTTCGAGAGGGTTCTTCATGGAAACGGGTTCACTGACTGTTCAGCAGTAAGCCTGAAAACATTTGCCTTAACAACTTATTTTGCTGCTAATCACAGTAGGTGGCCATCTGATCTCTTGTTCTCTCTGCTGTCTCTGTGTCATTTGTAGTGACTGTGTCATGCTTCAGAAATGCGGACAATCAGTGTTTTTTGCCGACGCCACCTTTTAAGAAGCACAAGAGCGGTTTCAAAAGTGAAAGCAATGGTCTGACAGAATGTATTTCAGCACTGTTAGTATCATTTTTATATTTTCATTTACTTGTTTAATTAGAGGTGTTCTTTGCTTTATGTTCACCTTGTGAGGCCATAGTTTCATTTTTAGCAGGTACTGCTGTGTTGTTGTTTTTTTCTTCCCCCTCTGCTACCAGACTTTGAATGTTGAGTTGATGACAATAAAAGCTCACAAAACCACAGTCTGTTTTTGACAAAGCAGCTAAAGTTCATTCTGATGTTCTAATGTATTAAAAAGTTGATTAAGTGTTTAATAAACAAACTCATTCAACTATGTACCTGTGGCTTTATTTTAAACTTCTCTTTCATACATGCACTACATCAAACCTACCAGCAGGGGGGAGTGTTGGACCATACAGTACATTCTGTATAGCGTTTTTCCTGCCTCAGCAAAGTATTTTCATCTTTTTGGACATAGTGAGCAACATTAGAGACGTTTTGATAGTTTCATTTTCTAATAGTTAATTTAATGATTTGCTCAATGCTGTTTCGTAGTGAAAGGTCGGGTGTTAGGCTGAACAGTTATTCAAAGTATTATAGAAATCTGAGTGTGGCCAAGTGCATATCATAGTTCTAAGCACTTGTATGTATTATAGTGTGTTGTTCATCTTGACTTGATTTTTATTCTTTTTCACTTTCAAACAGTGACCACTTATAGTGACTTATAACACAGGGATTTTCATCTTCGCTTACTTACTTTGATCACGTCATCAGTTCATTCTAATAATGTTTTATAATATTATTATAACACATTACAACACTGAGAATTTTAATACACTTTGATCCATGCAAAAATAGTGAGTGATCAGCAAATATTGAAGTATTGACACCTGACATTGTAGTCATTGTTTATTATTTCATTTTTGTTACCTCATGTGTTATCGATTGTTATAAAACAGTCAGAATATTTATATATGCGCGTTATAAGCATGTTCATAATACATTATAGGCATAATAATGAGTCATGATTGTTATAAAACATTACTATAGGTTCATTATGAGACAGTATAATAAAGTACTAATAAATGTTCGTAGTGTATTATAATGCGTTGTAGACGTGGGCTTCGTAGAAAGCGTTACCCAACATATCATTACAAAGAAGCATTGTGGGATGCTTCAGCCCACCAGTCGTATTCTCCAAACATAAGGGAACAGACCCCTTCACATCTATTTCTATATGCTTTCTATAAAAATAACTGCAATGTGATTCATCATCATTCAGCCCAGTTAGGTGTGAGTTCAGCCCAGTTAGGTGTGAATTCAGTCTTCGGGAATGAAAAGTATCTGCAATCTAGTGGCAGAGAATTCGAGGTTCACATTGCTGTTGTCATTTGATCTTCTTTATTTACTCTTATCTTGATGGTTGTTCAGAACCGGCCCTTCCACTGCTATTCCTAATGTCATTAACACAGACTTGATATAACTGTAAAGGAAATATGATAATTTGGTTAAAAAATGGCGAAGTATTCAACTAGCTGTTTGCACATGTGATTAATCTTTACCTACTAGCATTTTGCACTGACACACCCTGCTCACAAAGGCTGCAGCCTGGTCCGCTTTTTTTTTTTTCATTTTCTACCCTTTTATCTTTTAAGAAGACTGACAGATACAGTAACCAGAATGGGCCTCATCAGATAAGGTGAGACCGCTACCTTTCATCCTTTATCCACCTCTCCATTTATTCATCTGTCCTTGCATTGACACATCCTTTGATTAGCTCAGCAACTGTCTTTCTTACCGCCTGTTATAAAGAGTCACACATGCACTCAGGAAATTAGAGTCTGTCGCACGCGCGGAATCACGAGAGCCACAATTCAGCGATTCAACTGATCAAAACTAGTGACTGACAGCAGAAAAGAGGAGACACAATGCTCCATATGTAATCGCTGTGGGCTTCTATTTTTATATTAAATTATTCAAAGTTCTGTCTGCGTGTGGCAAACAGTAAAGATGTTTTTGGGGGAGCGATGAGCATTTTCATTAGTGAATTGTGTTCCGTTCATGGGCCCGTAGAGAATAAAGTGTTGACACAACATGATGTAGCTCGGCGCGTACAGAAACTCCACAAACGCGCTGCCAACGTTACGAGTCCAATTCTTACTGAAGACAGCTCACGAAAATAAAAAATGTACACGCTCTGAGAAGCTCTGGATGAAAGCATTCACCAAGTGGCATATATTATAAGATCATATTAAGGTTTGAAAAGCCCAGTTGGCCCAATTAAGGCAATGCAGAAGGAAGGAGCCAAAATCAAGTAATTAATATCCATGAAAAAGTCTCTCTCATGACAGTGACAGCGGCCAAAATAAGAGATAGCAGCAGAGTGGGGAGACATACTGTACATTTAACACACTGGGAACACTGACACAGTTGGGCAGGACTCCATGCAACATTACATTCAATCAAACAGGAATTAATTTATTCTGATTCATCCATTTCCTTCAGTGTTTCCCCTTATTATGATGAAATGTGATGGAAATTCTCCCAGTGCCAAGCCTCATATAAATTAGTGGCTATTACCAAACATAAATAAACTTAAAATCCTGCTTTAAAGTTTGACAACAAATCTTACAAGATGTCTATCATTTTGTCTCAAAGCTCCAGAAGGTCCAGGAGTTTTATGGAGACTTTATTCATTCATTTCATCTTTGTCACATTGGAGCTTCAATTACATGCAGAATAAAGCTCAAAGCCTAAAGCTTATTACTGGTACATCATGCAAAAAAAAAAAAGAGGGGGGAAAAAAACGTTTTTTTGAAATACATCATATTTATCCTTATACAGGGTGATATTAAAGATATGGTTTCAGGCTACTGTTGTAATATTATATTATACTTCTTTTTTATTATGTCCCTAGTATGACAGCACAAATAATGTGATGCTGGGAAAAATTCAGTAAAATCATTCAAACACGAGATCCTATGGTGTTTAATTAGCTTTTGACTCCGTGTGCTTATTAAATAAGGTTATCAGTGGTATTACTGGGGGAAAATAAAGTGGCTTTTCAATATTACCTTGAAAGAAGAAAAGAAAAGAAAAGAAAAGAAAAAAGAAAAGAAAAGAAAAAAGAAAAGAAAAGAGCTGTTACTGTAGCTTAAGTAAAAGGAATGTGCCAGTGGTCCCTCAGGTTGATGGGCTGAATGCCTTTGAGGCATGATTACAGTGTTTCAGGTGAATTGCCTCCTGTCGTCCACTTCCCTTCTTACAGGCTTCAGGCTCAGGACAAGTCACAGCAAGCAGAAACACTAGCCACTTGCCAAATGCTTCGTGAGCTGTGGCTGCCAGCTCTGTGAATTTGGCCAGCTACTCTGGCAGGAATTTAATCACCTTTTGTTCAGTCAGCATTTTGTGTTAAAACTTATTTTTGCAAGCTAAATGGCGAAACAGGCCCCGGTCATAATGAAAACATTTGATACCAGAGGGATAATGGAAAAGAGATCCAGAAAAATCTCATTTACAATTATGGCAGAATTGAGGTATTTTCTTTTCTTAAATAAGATACTGCACTCATTTTCTGAAGAAAGCCTTGATGTTCCCTGGTTTTCATTGTCTTGTATTCAGCAACAGTATCATATCGTTGAGCTGTGGCCAGCGAATGGAAAAAGAAGAAAGTGGCACGTAAAAAATGTTGTGCAACCTGGATGGCTCCGGTGAACGTACCGTGCATGTCAAAAATACCTTTGGGTGTAAGTGCTTAAACAGCTGCCTCTGACCTTGTGGCTTTTTTTTTTTTTTAAACATAAGTTACAATATTCCCTGAATTAATAAAGATGTTTCATAATGCATTATGACCTTAAGAGCTGTCAGGTGAGCGATGCTCTGGGAACGGCTGGATTGGTACTAGATGACAAGACGAGTAATAACCGTGTCTAGTCGGACTAATCAGAAGCCTGGGTCACTTCAATCCACCGCTGCCCTCATATTAACCTGCTGCTTGTTATTAACACGCAGCTCAAGAGCAGCGTACGTGTGTGTGTGTGTGTGTGTGTTCACATGTCTGTATGCATGGCGTGTCAACTCTATTTGAACTTTGCAGGTCTTTGCTTTAAAGACAAACAAACCATGTTTCTTGGGCTGTTTTAAATGCAGCTCATTGTGTGTGAATGACACTGTGATCTGTGTTGTCTGTCACTGTGGCAGAGCACTAAGCTAAGCCCCAAGCCTCGGGTTATCTGTGCATCTTAAAAATGTAGGGCAGGGGGGCTTCAGGTGTGTGGTTGCGTGAAAGAGAAAAGAGGGGGGGGGAGGAGGAGTGTGGCTTTAAATATCAATTTAAGTGTGTTTGCAGATTGCAGCTTTTCTTCTCTGACTGGTACCGTGCAGTAAAAACTAATCTTTCACCTGCTTCACGCTTAAATATGTGTTTTTATAAAAAGCTGATGAGGGGTTCCTGTTTCCAGGGAGAAATCCTCTCCTGCTCAGGAAATGATGGTTTGCTTATTTCAAAGCAACAATAGTGGTTCGCCTGTAATAATTATGGGTAGGTAGAAGAAACACAAGAGACTGCAGCGGAGTTTGATCATCTTTATTATTACAATATGTTGGTTCAGTGCAGCCTGGGAGTACTAAACACACTGCAATAACTACTTATTAGGAAAGATGTCACCAAATACAGGAAAACAGACAGGAAAAGGCTCCTGCGGTAGGCTTAGTTCTACAAAAAAAAAAAAAAAAAAAATGAGGAAAAAATAATGTAATAAGTTATGACGAGTTTTGTGCATACAATTTTTAAAAAAAAAAGAGAAAAAAAAGATGAAATGTTTTGTCAGTAACATCATCCTAAATCTTCTCAGTGTCAAGCAAAGTGTAATTGGCTGTCAGAGTTTTTACTTTTTATCAATAACGTCTCAAAATCTGTGAGCTGTCACACATCTCATAATGAGACAGCTGATCTTAACTGCACATTTTTCTCATTTTTGAGGCGCATTACTTGCCAAAGCTGCCTCTCCACCACATTTATCTCCTTAAAGTTTTTCCTGTAGACTTCTATGTCATGAATCACAGGGTGTTTGTCACTTTTTTTTTTTTGGGTAGAGGGTTTTTTTTGTTTCCTGTTGTATTAAACAATTGTTGCACGTAGTAAAGCTGAAATCTCCCAGAATCCAACCTGTAAACCTCGGAGAGATGAGTACCTGCAGTATAAACAGTTATTTGTTGCTCGGCAGCAAAAACTTTATGAAGCTTCACAGTTGGACCATATGGTGCTGAGCTAAATGACCTGTGCATCAACTCTACCATGTGACTGATGCATTTATTCAACAGGAGCAGAGTGGGGACGTACGGTGGCGACGGAAAAGCAGACAGAAGGAGGGTGAACAGTCGAGGAGCAGGGTGAAGAGAAGGGGAAGGAGAGACGCAGGGACAGAGGAAGAAGAAGGAAAAAGATGTAAGGCAATAAAAGGCAAAAGGGGACATAAAAATGGGAACAGAGAGAAGACATCAAGGGAAATGAATGGATAATAAAAGAAAAAGAAAAAGGCAGGGAGGACAGCAGCATGGTTCATACATGGGGCAGGTCTGTAGAGGCGTCTGTAGAGAAGAGCTGTCAGTTGAACCCCAGCACAAAAAGCATTATACATTTTCTTTAATAAAACATGCAGTTTCAGTCAAACATACTCCAAAGGCATTGGTCATTTTCGGAGATCGTGACTTCTTAATTTGTTGCCATGCTTTGAGTGTCATCTTTCTTTCTCTGCAGACTTTAACCTGGATAAAAGACGTAGTTACCATTGGTTTAAATCACCACGTCCCCACATTTATTCATACACGTATTTTATAATTCCTGAGGATACAGTCAAAACTATATGACTGGACATTTTAATATGAGTTATAAAATATTTAAGCTCTTTCCATCCATCCATCTGATCTGACCAAATGAATCCAGACATATGACTCCCTGTACTTTTAATTGGATTAATCCATTACATCATGATCTGTCGAGAAAAAAAAAAAATGTTGAGATTTAAGACTAGAACTGAAAGTAGCCAATGAGAATTAACATCTTTAACAAGTAAAACTATTTTTATACAGACAAAGCATGTGCCATACCATACTGGAAGCGAGCCAAGATTAAAAGAAAGAAAGAAAGAAAGAAAGAAAGAAAGAAAGAAAGAAAGAAAGAAAGAAAGAAAGAAAGAAAGAAAGAAAGAAATTAAATTGTTACAAGCATCGTTATCCAGATGCAATAATTAGCTTGACATTTGGTAATGGTAACGCAGGTAATGGTAGGTAATGTCCTAAATTGTACACACTGGCTGTCTAGTGGAGCATACACATTTATTTGGTGTGTGGTCTGCTGCAAACGGGCAACAGATGAAGGAGAAGAGGACGACAGAAGGACAGGAAGGGAGGAAGAGGCTGAAGGAAGAAAGAAGAGGAAGGAGGGAGGAGGACAGGGAATCCTTTTCCACTCGATTATAGTGTTTATGGCATCTGGACAGTTGTTTGGCTAAGGCGTTATGTGTGTGCGTTATGTGTGTGTGTCTGTGTGTGTGTATAGTGCCCCAGGGACACACCTGGAGTGTAACTATTCAGTGCTTCAACACAGCCAGCCACTGGCACATTTCAACAGCCTCTGTTTCTCATGACTCCCATTCTTCTGCCCTCGAGGCAAGTCACCAAGTCTACTCGACAGCAGAGGAGCTGAGTGTATAAACAGGATTACAAAGTGCACAAGACTTTTTCTCAGCCTGCCAGAAAACCAGTACTGGAATTGACCAATCCCTTGTCGTACTCGTTTTAGTTTACAGTTTACACTGGAAGCTTCTTGATTTGATCTACGTGTTTCTATTTGCAGGGAGAACGTTGCAGACACAGATCCCGTGCTTTTAGCCGTCTGATCAGAGCTGTTAAGGTAACAATCTTTAAAAACGTCACATGAGCCTGAAAAGTGAACAAACGGGCAGCTATCACTACCACTGTTAATGAGCAACCAGTGGTCCAGAAGCATGTGTTTATGGCACCATGTTCATCATCTTGATATATTTATTACATATCCCCTCCAGTCCGTTCATTTTAAGATATTTGGTCTTTATAAATACATAGAACATGCTTGAGTAATTCTAATGCAGTAAAATAATCAACAAGTAAAGTAACAATCTCAATTATTTAGGATCATTTCACATAAAAAGGAAAACCTCTGTTGCAGTGTTTTGATAGAAAAGGGTACAAAGAACTGGAAAAGTTAGAGTAATCTGCGATGATGGGATCACATCAGCACATTTCCCCAGCTGTTCCCGGTCGTATTTTTTGATTCTTAATCAACATTTTTACTACAGTGTAGATGTGATGTAAAAATATTTAATGCGGCTTTACAACTACAGTCAGATTTCCTTTGTGAAGCCAACTTTCAGCTGAGGTGAAAACCTGTGTCATTGCGCCTTTAACATCAAAGCTCGCAGCGCAGCAGTGCTCGGCCAAGCACCTGCTCAGAGCGCACAGAGCCATTTTTCACATGGACTTTTCCACAAGTCAAACACGGAGTTTCGTTGATGGTCACGTAGGCTCCTCTAAAGCCACAGATTCCGGATATGTACCTCCGACAAGTCCCGTCGTGATCGCGGAGGCGCACGTAAAGGACTGACGCCGAAGTGAAACCTGCAGGTTGGCGGCGGAGGTTTTGCGCATCTCTCTCTCTCTCTCTCTCTCTCTCTCCCTCTCTCTCTCTCCTTCTCGGATGAACCGGAGCGAAGGAAAGGGTTGGGACAGGGAGGAATAGCTGGAGGGAGGGATGGCTGAATAACGAGGAGAGAAACACCCACTCCGGACTGACCGAATTGTATCCGGAGAGGAGTGAGAGGAAGAAAGAAAGAGAGAGGGGGAGAAAGAGTAAGAAGAAAGAAGAACCCTTTGGGAGGCAGCAGCAGTCTTTGGTATTCAGAGGATTTCCTTTGGGGATAAAAGGACGCCTTGAATTGATGACTGGAGAGGTACGAAAAGCCATTTCATTCATTGTGCGCGCATGTCATTTATCTCAGGTGTGCGCTGCTGAGGGGTTTGAACGCAACGAGTTCATCTGAATCCATCTGATAGTTTCACCCAAAACCTGTCAGAGAAACTTGACTGAACAGCAGCCACCACTTTGAAATTAACAACGAGCACAAACCTCGCCTACAGTCAAACTTGCAGTCTCACAGACAGGTGTACAAACGATTTTAAAATATACTTGATTATCTCATAGAAATATATATATATTTTTAACTTAGCCTTTGTATTTATTCATTCGTTAATTTTTTAAAAATTAATTTAACGGTGTGTAATACGTGGGCATGTCTATAATCCGCCTACAATGAGGTTATAGCAGATTGTACAAATATCCCGAAGAGAGGGACGCGGGTTTTGAATTGCGCTTAACCTTTGGTTTTTTTATTAACCGATTAACTAGTTTCAAAGTTGCCCTCTGGACTGTGAGAAACGGGAAATTATAAGAAGTGAAGACAGGAGAAACTTTTGGGCTTAATGCGATTTTGATTTGGCTGTAATTTGCGTTTATGTTTTATCTCAACGATCGCGGTTAACGGAAGCAGTTTAATTCAATCTCTAATTAATGATATAAATTCTCGTTTGTGCGTGCGTCCGTGTGCGCGTACGTGTGCGTCTGAGAGTACGACACAGAGAGGGAGAGAGAGAGAGAGAGAGAGAGAGACTATAGGCATTGTTGAATACTTTTCATTCCCCTCTCTTAGTACCATGGGGACGATCTATGAAACAATCGCTCACATTCCCTGGAATATGTTACGCTTATTAATGTGCGCTGTCATTTTTCTGACCTTTTTGACACCTTTCTGAATGAAGGCTTCTTCTATGTAAGACAAGCGTCCGGTCTGCAACAAGTTTGTTGCCTGTGCTGTTTTATTCATCATGCTTTGATTGAATGGCCCTGTCTACTTTAGACTACAAAGGAGGTGCAGAGATGTAATGGGGAGAGGATCAGGAGAGGAAGATCGGGGGGTGGCTTTAAACTTAATGAATTTTTTACAATTATTGGCCCATGTGCTTTGAATCTTTCCCTGTTTTTTCAAGTAGATCGGAAGAGCGT
>JAPQRN010000009.1:9737737-9752301 GCA_037367275.1 Coranthus polyacanthus
AAAAAAATGTATTACAGTAAACTACTAGAAAAAACAAGGTTAATATAAAAAAAACCTGGAGAGTGTTAAATGAAATTATAAAAAAGGAAAAAATAAACAAAAGCTATCCATGCTACTTTTACTCTAACAAAGATACGGTTATCAGGGAAAATAAATGGATAGCAGACAAATTGAATGAGTACTTTGTACTATGTTGGAAAATTATTAGCTGACTCCAACCTCCAAGTAACAAAGATGGAGTAAATACTAACATCATGAACATAAATGCTCATACAATGTTTATTAGAGGAACTGGTGAAAAAGAAATAAAAGATATTGTACACAAATTAAAAAAAAATCAACTGACTGGAACGGTTATGACATTAATTAAAAAAATTATTGACTGTATTATTAAACTGCTAAATTATATATGTAATCAGTCCCTGATGGCAGGAGAATTTCCAAAACTAATGAAAATAGCCAAGGCTATTCCAATACATAAATCTGGTGACAAACATGTGTTTACAAATTATAGGCCTATCTCACTGCTATCTCAGTTTTCAAAAATTTTAGAAAAGATATTCGTAAAAACGGCTAAATTACTTCCTTTCCAAATGTAAAATAGCAGCAATTGAGGAAAACCCGCACCACCTCACTTGTACTGATAGACTTTGTTGTACAGAGAGAAATGAATATACTGTAGGGATTTTTCTGGACTTGTAAAAAGCGACACTATTGATCACAATTTCTTATTATTGAAATTACAGAGGTATGGTGTCAGAGGACTGGCCCATGATTGGCTAACAAGTTATCTAGAAGAAAAGCAGCAGTTTGTCCAAATGAATCATGTAAAATCAAATCTTTTGAATGTTACATGTGGTGTGCCACAGGGCTCAGTACTTGGACCTGTACTTTTTGTTTTATACATTAACGAAATATGTTTGGTTTCAAAGTCATTGGAGTGTGTACTTTTTGCAGATGACACAACTATTTTTGGTAGTGGGGAGCACTTAAAACACCTCCTGGATGCAGTGGAGAAAGAACTACAAAAAATTAAAACATGGTTTGATGCCAGTAAACTATCTTTACACATACCTTATCTTTACTTGATTATTAGTTCATTGTGAGAAACAGGAATTAATGTTACATTTTGCATTAATTCAGGCGCTGAATCATGATGAGTCATGCATTAGTGAAGCTTTACTTAAATATATGATGTGTACCTTTAGTATAAAGTGACATTGCCTGTTTTTATTTTGCAGTGTACTTAACTTAACATACTTAACATAGATTTTTTTATGCTTTGTGTAAGAATATCAGACTCTACCATTTAAATTGCATTTCATCCTTGTCTAATTTCTTATATCTACTTTATAATTCCAGCAGAATTAACAATGTTTGGGATTTTATGCTGATACTTTTTCGCACCTTTGGTTGGCAGCCATGCAGAATATTATGGTTTCTTTCATGAGACTGCACATGAAGAGGGATCATCCTGCAGACTCTTAATGTTCAGTCACTCTTAAGAGAGATTTCATACTCACATACACACATCCTTTCCACACACAATGCAGCAGAGAGATAAGTGTGGAGGGAAAAGGCATCGCTTACACAGGTAAGCGAAAGGAAAGGTAGAAAAAAAGGCATTAAAGCCACTAAAGGAAAGGAGTGAGGGGGGGAGGTGGGGGGGAGGAGGAGGTGGGATAAAAGAGCAGAGGAGAAGGCAAGGGGATAGGAGGAATGAAGGGGAGCGGGTTTAAACCCAAGGATAAGAAGAAGAGATGTGATAAAAGAGAAGAGCGTTCCATGAGAGCAGCAGAGGAGATAAAAAGAGTGGAGAGGTGGAAAGAAAAAGGCAGAGTGGATTTGGGTTAAGTGCTATCTGGGTGAGCAGAGTCGTTCTGATACCAATGAGACGCGGACCACATCAAACAACACGTGCTGCACCGTTGGATAGACACTAAACACACACAGACGCACACACTCACACACTCGTCTCCTTCATGTACAGTAGCTATCTTGTGGTGACAGTGCGAGCCAGCAGTTGTCATCCATAAATCCGGAGCATTAGTGGAACTACTGTAGCCCGAGCGCTCACAGTGGAGTCAGTACTAGGCTAATCTGAAGAGAGGAGGAGGAAGACAAGGCATTAAAAAAGAGAGGGAGGATTTGAAAAAAAAAAAGAGTGAAAAGAAAGAAAGAAAAGGAGGAGGAAACAAAGACTGGATGGGGAAAAAAAAGGAACAGTGGAGCACTGAGAAGATAGAATGGATGGTAGAAAGAAAGATCACGGATGAGAAAGAAGGGGGAGTATGAGGAGAGGCAAGAAGGGGATAAAGAGGAGAGGAGAAGCAACTACAACAGAGAAAAGAGATTGAGGAAAGCTCAGAAAAGACAAAGAGAGGAGCAGCGATTCAGAGGAAAAAAGAAGAGGGAGATGATTGGGGAGAAGAAGAACGAGGAAAAGTGAAGGAATAGAAAGTGAGCAAAGGGCTCGACCTCAGAGAAAGCTGGTTGAAAAATGACAAACATAGATGAGAAAGGTGAGCCAAAGCAGGAGGTGCAGAAAAAGACGAACGAGAAACAAGCGACGAGGGGGAAAAACAAAAGAGGAGGGGAGGGATGGACAGAGGAGATGAAGTGAAGCAGAGGATTGGGCGATGAGCATTTACTCATCTACCAGGAATTCCTGCTAGTTTTCACTGCTGCTAATCCAAGGAAGAGTCATCCCTTCTCAAAGTGGGGCGCCATACTATGCCTGTATCGCTCTAACCCAGATAATTCCAGTTCATACTGGGCTTCCAGTTAAGACTTTTCTAGTTGTTGCTCCCTACAGAGTCAGAAGATTACGGCAGATTAGCCCCTTTTTAAAGCATCTTTCAGTTAAGTTCGAAATGTGCAGAAGGAGAACATGTTAAATATTGTTTTCGAAGGGATTCTATAATTTTCTGGCACGAAGGGGTTTGTGATTTTTTTTTCGTTAAGGCTTCGGTGACTCAATCTATTTACCGCAGCGAAATTTTGTTGCTAAGCAGTCATCGCCAAACTTCTGCCAAATGACTGGACTTGCATTTAGTACCTGGCAGGATGCTTATTCAAGGCTCTGTCAGGAGCTGTTGGGGGCTCACTGATTCCAGCGGTATAACTCTTTCAGATAAATGACTCTGGTTTGTGGAATATACTGCGCTATACATGAGCACGCTGCTAAGTTTAGGGGAGAGTTAAAACCATCTAGGCGTAGGTTTCTAATGACAAATTATTTCACTGAGGCATAAGTAGAGGGAATAGAAAAGGAGCTTGGCTCTCAGACTTAGAGAAATGTTGAGCTTTGATTATTTTCTGCTTCTATAAAGGTATATAAGCACAGACACACCTATTTGTGAAGAGTCATTTCTATCAGAGGCCCTCGTGTTCTCCCACCTATTGTAGCTATTGTGCCCATGTTCATTAATCATAGTTGCTGTCTCTGGAATTGCTGCCAACTTGTCAATTTTGACATGCACTCACGGCATAAAAGAGGGTCACATTTGGTTTGTTCATCTTTTTATTATAGCTCAGTAGCTATGTGTGCGAGAGAGTGTTCATTGACATACAAAGCAAAGATCAAGGTATTCAAGGCAATTTCCACCCTGTTATTAGTACCCTCCCTGCCAAACTTAATTCACCTACTATCAAGCACACATTAAATGATACGAGAGTAGTAATCTACCCAGCTCTATCGTAGACTTAAATTATTCATAGATTCTTATTGTGCGGTGTAATTACACCGTTTCATTCCATGCATTTTGAGTATTTGAGAGGTGGCACGTTATGGTTACTTAACACCATGGGCAAATTGTAAAACTCTGAAGAGTTGCAATGTCAAACAGCATCATGAAACGTTTAGAAAGTTGTCCTCGCTTGACAACTTCAAACTGATTTTTTTTTTTGGCTTCTTTAGGAGCTCTGACTTGTCATGAAACTGTGAGATCATACCATGACTAACATTTTAGGGAGGTTTGGCGACAAGTAGTGAACGAAAATAATAAGTCGTAGAGGGATTCACTTTTGAACTTGTAACCGTGATAATTGATTTGCACAGAGAGAATATAAAAATGTAAAGTCAAAGTGTGTAATATTTTCCTTCAAAAACACTATATAGACTCTTACAATAATCCTTCTCAATCATCACTTCTGACTCTCTGTCAGTGTGTGGTGGATGTATTTACCTGCAGAGACCCTGTCCTGTATTTTCATCGCACGCCGCACAAAGCGTGGGTGAAACAAATAAAAACGAAGTGACTCTGGTTTTTGCAGCTCTCAACTTTCTGCTCTTCTCCCTCGCTGCTCAGTTCTGTCTGAGAGACAAAACACACACATACACACTTTCAGCGTCTAACAGACCTGTCAGTGACACACACTGCAGCTATGAGGAAGCTTGTGCTTTGGCTGTGCATTGCCTCTGGAATATTCCTGTAGAGTTTTGCAAAGGTGTAGGTGTGTTTATTAGTGTTTTTAGAATATAACCGCTGTGACAGAATCGGGGACATAATGTTTTATTTTTCTATTTTTTTTTTTTCTCACTGCGCCGCTTACTCTCGCCATTCAGTCTATTGCTCGCTCGACCACCGCTCTCACTCCCTCCTTCACTGAGTGGAGAGGAGGTGGAGTTTGAACAGCAAACACAAGCCAGAAATGTTACATACCTTGCCTTTAAGTGTAATATATGCATCAAATACATTATTTTTTACACTTAAGTTGTAGGCCTAACCTGGATCGCCCTTTCTTTTTCACAAAATGGTCAATGTCTAACAGAAATGCAATAACAAAAAGAAAAAAAAAACATTGTCAGTTCTAATATGGAAATTATGGGAGCAAAAAATCGTTCGTTTCTTCCACCTGTAACTTAACACTACAATATAGAACATACAGTACTCTCAGGCCATGGCCTGAATGGGATTTTCCTTTGAGAAAGATGGATGTCTGTTCTCATCATCGAGTGAAAATCCTTCACAGTACACTCAGGTTTGTCAACATCATATCACCTATTTATTCTCTCATTAATGCCTGATGTACTGCATTCACTAACCGACAGGTCCCCAGTGTTTTTAACCCTGGCCCTGATAATAAACTACAGCAGTGCAAAACATATATGTTTGGGAACATATTCCCAGACATATATTCTTTGTACTTAAACTAACATAGAATAATGCAGTGAAATGGTGATATGTGTGGTAGACATAAGGGTTATGTCAGCGCCTTCTGTGTTCATCTGAGGTGAATGTGTAGTATTCCACAATACTACATTATGGTCTCTGTGTTTTCGTTCTGTCTCTAATGTTTACTCTGGTGCAGCTGTCCTTTCATTTCTTTGTCTGTAGATTTTGGAACAGTCAAATTCTCTTCTGCTTCTCCACCACCTCCTCATTTGAAAAAAAATGTGCTGTCTAACTGTGTTTGTAAGAAGCTTGGACCGCACACACACACACACACACACACACACACACACACACACACACACACACACACACACACACACACATGAACACCCAAACACTCTTGCAGAGAATGGCTGCTGTCACCATCTTTAACAAACCACAGCAGAGCAGTTTTTACTGAGAGGCGGCTGCAAAGTATAGCGAGCTGTGGATTCTGCTGCAAACCAAAACATTTCTCCACGATATTGTATAGATAAAGAATACACAGGCAGTCGCGCAGTGACACAAACATCTGCTTTTTGAAGTTTTTCTTACTGGCTTGCAAGAGAAATTTCAATCATCCCTCCTCTCATCACTTTTCCTCAAAATGTATCCCTAAAGAGAATTTGACTGGAAATAGTTTCTTCTAAATCTGCACCTTCTTGAACCCATTTCATCCTAAGTTGAATTGAATCAAACTGAAGCTGAGCCATGTGCTTCGTGTGCTCTCATGGTTGCAGGAAGCACTAAATTGAATTTTAACTGTCCCTCAGTCTGTCCTTCTGTCCATCCATCTACTTATTACTTCTTTGAATTAAAGGGATTTCAGGGTGTTTTCGGGTTTTCACACATCACGTTAACGTACTGTATGTCAACTGGTGGCTGGGGCCTTTTTGAACATAATTTTCATCCATCAACATTTACAATACCTCAGTGGCTTCTTTAAATATTAATTTAAACATTTCTGATTGGTTTTCAGTTCCAGTTCCGAGGAGGCTGCGCTTCAAAGTGCTGAGCTCTAACAAACTCCTCATTGCATGGAAGGAGCCCAAAGGAGACTTTGACAGCTATCTGTTCCTTTACAGCAGCATACCAGGTAGGATCATTTGCACTTTAAATACACTTTAACACACACAAAACACACAAACAAAGAAACTTCCATGCCAAAAAAAGTAGGTTTTCCTTTAGGAACCCATTATGACTTGGATTTTCTGTCTGTCAGGAAGGATTATGTAATTTACTTCTTATCAAAGCCGCTCTGAGGGGATTACACTCTTGAGAGATGTGGAAGACTCAAAATTTGTCCTGCACCTCTGCCAAGTTTGAAACAAAAGAGTGTTTTTTCTTTCCTGCGCATGTGGGGCCTGTCAGCAAATTTGAAAAAGAATTTGATAGTCCCTGCAGTGGCTCGTGATGGAGCTCAGACCAGGACTGCTGAATGACAGTGGCGGCCACAGCAGTCATTCGTTCAGCAGTGTTAAACTGCGTTATCTCCGTATGGAGTTGTGGTCACGATGGACGCCTGACATCCTGCTTTGATCCTGCCGGCTGTCAATCGTCAATCAGTGTAAAGAGACAGGCCACGACCTCTCCTCTTTCTGAGCATTCACCGTATAGTCGTAATCACCCTAATTACCAGTGAATTCTCCTTCATCATGTAATCACAGTGCACCTACTGTACCTTCACAGCTATCCATCTCCTTCACATCAATCCCTTAACTATTGCCGCCCCGCTGACTGCATTTGTTCCGTATTAATGCTGAGCTGAACACTGCAGACAATTCCTTCACAGCCGTTGTAAAAATGAATAACTAGGACTGAATAAGCACTCTGTAACATAAAACTTGTTTCTCGCAAACAGCCCTTTGCTAGAAACGCCTCGCCTGACAATTTCTTGCTGCCTCCGACAGTTGAAGAGAGAACAAAAACTGAAATTTATGGCCACTTTGCTTCCAGTGAGGAGTGAGAGTGCAGCAGCAGCTCACTGCCATTCAACAAATGCAGTAAAAAAATTGGACCTCCACAGTGTTCTTACTGTATCCATGCACTGAAAACTGATGATTGTTACAGTGTCACCCTGGTTAAATAAAGCTTGGGTTTGATGAAAAGTAGGATCAGGACAGAAACCTTTCCCGAAATGATGCTTCTTTTTTTTTTTTCCTGCCTTCAAGTGCTGCCTTCTGAGTCAGATGAGGTGAACGACAGGCACGGTGAAGGCTGTTAACACCGGTAGCGGTCCTTTTGTTGGGACATAAAACACCATTTTAGATCACAAAAGAGGCTGTCGGAGTGGCAGCTATCCTTTCAGCTCAACATAATATCCCTTTTTCTCCTCACAATTTTTATAAAAAAGGGAGCAATAGATAAGGATTCAAGTTTAAGAGCAAAGCAAATGACTTATTTTTCCAATAAGATAGGCTAGCGGAATGTTTCTTTATGTTTATGTCAATAACCTGTTTGATTATCAGGCTGCATCCTGCTACAATGTCTTCATCTCATATTGCATCATTAAAGTGTTTAGCTTCAGCTGCAGTGCTTTGTCCTGTGGCTTTACTGTCTCTATGACAATGCATGAATTAAACTAAAATAAGCACTTATTGGAGGTCTCTTCAATAGCCTGCCAATTATTCTGAAATTCAAATAGTGCGGGTTTGTCTGTGTGCATGCATGGTTGTGTGTTACTGTAGTCAGCGCAGCCAGATGTCTATATTTACTCTCTTAAATCTCTGGAGATGAAGCCACAGCCTGCACACTACTACTAAAAAGTTCATATTTTTACCGTATGTAACTGCAACTTATTGTCACAGTGATGCTGCAACCAATTAGAGGAATAATATGGTATTGGAAAGTATGCTTGCTTTTTAAGCACTGGAAGAAGCAATGAGTGGTAAAAATAAGTCGTAGTATTTACAGCAGGAAATGAATTCAGGATGTTTGAGAAGTGTTATGAAATGTTTATATGTGCTGTTCTTTACCATCGTTAATATCTAGAGGGGCTTCAGAAAACCAGCCCTGTGAAAAAGTCACAATTCCAGTGTGTGGTATGAATTATGTTTTTGTGTAATTCATGAATATTCAGACAGACGTGTGTGCTTTTTGATGGTTGCACCAGGTCTGCTTTAGATTTGCATTATGATTAAGCAGAGTGCCACAGAATTTAAGCCAACTTTTCCTATTTATTGTGGTTTGAAATGATGCTGACAACTGTTAGAAAGCAACTAAAGAATCAGTTGTTTATTCATATTTTCCAAATATATTTAATTAAACTTAATGTGGGGAAATTACAATTTTTAATGAGTTTTCCACTGTTGAGTCAAGCTGTTTTTGAAATGGAAGATTAAAGATTAAAAAACGTTTTTTAGCCGCGCTGTGCTCTCAGTGCTCTGCAGCAGTCCTACGGCGACCCAGTCTGGGTCCTGATATGTCCTGATGGTTGACTGACAGTAGTTTGGTTCCAGGTTTTGGTTTCTGGTAGGAGCACTGATCCGTGCACTTACCTCATCTGACCTGCCTTCTCCTTCAGTGGGATTTATCTGCTCACTCCTAAAGGCGTCATTAGTCATCACCCTGCAGGGACAGGGAACAGAAGAGCTGAGGAGGCACACACACGCACTCACACTCACACCTTATTGATGGCCGGATTGATTGCAGGGTCAAAATTTAAATGGGTTGATAATGTGACCTGTTGGCCTGATGGGGATTAACTGCTGAGGAGAGAGGACAAAAGCACATACACGCCCTTTTGTCTGTGAGGATCGACAGTTTCAAGTCCTATTTTGGTACCTTCCCGGTGTCAAATCTTTCATACTTCCCCTAGGGCAGGGGTACTCGGCTTATAACCCCCAGGCCTGTTTTGGCCTGGCGTCAGTGACTGTTTTCTAATTCATGATAGTCTTGTTTCCATCCAAATGCATTGCAAATTTTTTCCAAATTTTCTGAAATTCTGTGAAAGAAAACGTGATTTCATGTGCTTTTCCTACTCTCTACTGTTATGCCAATACTAAGATGGTTCTTCATCATCATTATGTAGAACTGCAGATTGTAGATGGTGGATGTGATATTTCAGACACTAAGCTGTTGATTGAGGAGCCGATAGATGTAAGATGGATATTGTCAAAACCCTGAAGCTGGCTTTAGCTTTTACCCCCTGAACCAAACTGGTCTGGATCATTTTTCAAACTCCTCCACCTGCTTCTCAGAATTTGCCACAGTTTGTCAAAGCCTTTGTCAAACATTTGTTTCTGCGGCTCTTCGTACTCAAAGCCATTTTGTTGCATATGGTATTTATGTTTGTTTATTGTATGAAATCAATAGAATCATCGTAGTCTCCTTATTGGTCCACACACACATTTCCAATGCACTTATTTATCCGTACGCCAACTCTCCCAAGTGTAAAAACTTTTTGCAATATCTCAAGGTATTTTTATTTTTTTTTAATTTTCGCTCTGTTTTATTTTATGCACAACTTGAAAATGTGATTAAAAACAGCTGGATGAAAACACAACCCATGGAGAAAAAAATGATACACACTGGGATTGTTCTAACACTTTCAAATGCACCCAAAACATTTACTACTAAGATGCCGTTGCAGCTATTAAATATGGAGACATATTTGAATTATCTGTCATATAGACTTAGTTACAATCCTTCTAACAAGTTAATTTAGTTAATAAATTAATAAGTCGGTTAATTGGAAGGAAGAAAGATGAATTATGGAGCATGTAATGTTTATTCATTTCATCTGATAATTATTGTTTCTTTATTAACTAACCACCTATCATTTTACAAACGTGGCCTTGCCCTAGGCTTTACCAACTAGCACAGAAATTATTTGAAGACGGACGTAAAAGAACATTCACACTTACAGATAATCCGTTGTAAAAAAAATAAAATGTTTAAACCTCGAACTTGACATGACTTCATAGCAGAGCATTTTAATAAGCTGTTCAGCTGAATGAGCTTCATGCTGGCTCTTGACAAGGCTAATATTTTGCTTCCAAGCAACAAGAAACGAACAACACGGATTAAAATAGTACCTGTGTGCAATATGTAACCCCTGCTCCTCTCCTTTTTCTCCTGCGTCTCTGCTTTTTAGGTGTTCAGAGGGAGATCATTGTGCCGAAATCTGACAGTAAGGTGTTAATAACAGACTTCAACCCTTCTAAAGATTACACCGTCAGTATCATCGCTGTCAGTGGAAGCCAGCAGAGCAGACCTCTTCAGGGCAGATATAAAGGTTGGACAAAGCATTTTACTTTACTTTTCTGTTACATTTTACTCTGCTGTACTTCATTGTGTAGCTCCATATTGTGCTGATCTACTCCTGTCGGCTGAAGCTGCTCTACAGCACTGTACTCTACTCTGGGCTCGACATGACGCTACCCGAGCTTTATTTTCTACTGAAATATATTCTTGCTACCTCTCATGTATCTGTTTTTCCTCTCCTTCCCTTTTTGATCCTTCTTTTCAGTTTTTCTAATAAGCTCCACTGTACTCCTGTCTAATTTCCGCTCCTCTTGTTTCATTCATTTCATTTCAGTTTTTTCTACTGTTGTTCTTTCATCTTCTTTCCTTTCGTGCTGTAAGACGTCCAGCATTTCCTCTCCTACTGTTTCCTCATCCCTTCTTCATTTCCTCTGCTCTCTTGTCTCTCCTTTCGTTTCCTCTCCTCAACTCACCTATACTTCTCTGTGTTTTTCTCTACTAAAATCTACTTTCCTATACACCATTCACTTCAGAAGGGTAAACTCAAGTGTTAATGTATGTGTATTCCTTATCATAACATGTAATTCTGATAGGATCTTAAGAAATCTCAGCTTTCTGTCCTTTCCAATTTTCCAACCTTGTGATTCTCTGTTTTATCTGCTGCAGCTGAAAGAGGTGAGGCTAGCGGAGGAGACAAGACCGAACCCCAGAGGCTGACTGATTCAGTTGTACCTCCTGAGGATGCCAATGAGATCTCTGGAGGTAGGACAAGGACATACAAATACAGTTTCCAGGAGCAGGAGGCTATACACAAATCCCAAGCTTACATAAACGTAAAAATAAAATGAATAACGCTGTGTAGGGCTGCACTTAAAGAGTCCTCCAGTCTGTTGTCATAGTGATGTTTTGAGGTAGGAAAAACAGCCATTGGTGCTGTCTGTAGCACCACATCCATAGCCTGGAGAGCCAATAATTTGAGCCTGGTCCATGTCCATTTGGATCCGACTGTGAAGTGTTTCCTCCATGCAGAGTTTGTGTGCGACGGTTAACAACAAAATCCACCTTTTAAAGCAATACAGACAGACGTCAGCCTGGTGGTCTGCTTACCCACCAAGTGTGAAGAAAGATGCCAGAACCATCCACGCCTTACTGCTGAATCATTCACCTCTTAGTGCTTAGTGGAAACTGTTTAGCACACACAGTGCTGGGTGATGATAGAAAAGACTACTGATACGAGGCGATGAGTGACCCATACTGTTCACATGTGTCAGTGTGGTTGCTGTCGAGCCCAGCTTCTCCTCCACACCAAGCCCGTCTGGCTTTCTGTCCCCACTTTGTTACTGAATCCAAAATATCCCTCCCGTTAGCAGTCTCAATGTCCCAATATTTAAATGCCTAATATTTCAACCTCAGCTCTGTGAAACATGAGCAAAAAAGGAAGGCTTTCTTTCTTTATTGAGTCGGTGTGCACAGAAACGCAAACCCTCCTATTGGTTGATTTCTTTACCATAACTGTAGCATCAGCGGGGAATCTTTGGCTTGAGAACGACTGATCATTTATTATATACCGTGTTTATGTGTGTGATAAAGATGTAGCTGAACATTTTAAGACTCAGACATGAATAAAGCTTGTGGCTGAATTTAAGACGCTCTAACTGCTTCTGATGTGCGAATATTTTGCAAGATTTAAGAGTCACTTTCTGTGAATTTTCCATTGCTTTCCAGCCTGAAATGTATACAAAGACAGAATCTCATTACTTGGTGGGCGTTTGCTTATTATTTAAGCACACTTGCTGTAGGGAGGCTTTTATTATATTCCTGTGTTTTTGCGCACAGGGTGATCATTTATCATGTGGCTAGAAGAGAATATGGGGTCTCAGAAATATTCAGGAAGTTGTGATTATTGAAAATAGTTTAAATAAGTCCAAACTCCATTTACTTCTGCTCTACATGCCATTATTTTATGGACTGTAACCCTTATATATTATTTGCAAAATATAATTTTACTCCATAATGCTATATGTGCACTTTTTATTTGCTGATGGAGCAAGAGAGAGAAAAACATGCACACGAACAGAAAAAGTGAGAAGGAGGGAGAGAGAGCATTACGGAGCAATTAACCATGTTATACGACTTACGTATAGACATTTTGCTTCCGTGAAAACCTGATAAATAGGCTCTTAGGTGCAGATGAAAACACAGCCATAGTAAATCAAAGCAATATTCATATTGATTGCAAATTCTGGCAACTCTTAAAGTGCCCATATTAGACTGTATTACCTGCATATCCAGCTGGGAAAAACATTGGATTCTGTTAAATTTAGTTAATTTAGATGTGTTTTTTTTTTGGGGGGGGGGGTTACCGCCAGCTACCAGCTCCCACTGATTTCAAATCAGGCAGCGCAGTCAAATTTCAGCATCATAAATCATGCTGTGACCTGCAAAAACACACGATGAAACCGAACCATTTGTAGTTTTTGTTGTAAAGAGCCAAAGTTAGTTTTGATTCGCGTGTTCCTCAATCATTGGTAGCAACATGTGGAAAGTGCAAACTGATTGTTTTGGTTGTACAGCTGTGCATCCGGGCCACACATCTAGAAACTAAATGATCAAAAATGTTTTCTTTAAGCTTGCACAGTGAACTGGACTGATTGTTTCAGAAACTATAAGAGTCCACAGCAAAAAATAAATCCAGCAAAGTTTTTTATTCTTCTTCAGTATGTTTCTAAATTTCAACCCACTGTTCAACCCAAACTGAAAGCGTAACTTCATGAAACTAAAAACTCTCTAATTCAAATTTAGATCGCTGATGCCATTTTCTTCGTGTTCGCTTCTCTGTCTCCTTCTCTGCTTCCTGTCAGTAGGCAGATTGTGGAGCTGATTTCCTTCAGTGTGTCGTTATCAGAGCCACTCACCATTCACTGTGACGGAGGTGACCTTGATCGGTGTTCAGCCTTGTACCTGTTGGGGATTATAATAATATCCTGCCGTGCTTCAGTAGACTTTGTGAATGTACTGTGTGTGTTTGTGTGTTTGTGTGCTGTAGTGATGATGACAATGTCTGACTGGATCAGTAGGTGTGTCTTTATGGCGTACAGTAACGTGTGACTGCTTCTCTCTGTCCTCCTCTCTATCACGCTGTCTGTGCGAGTATTTATGGGCCACAATGTACTATCAATGTCCAACTGTGCTACAATGACATAGTGCTATTTATTATAAAGTCTCCCTCTGTGTGTGTGTGTGTGTGTGTGAGCAAAGGTAATCCAGTCCATCGCTGCTTTGTTCCACAGTAGTATTCTGCTTGCTTTTGTGTTAGAGTTGGTTGTTTATTTCCTTTCATTAACAACTCCAGCTCATATCCTCATCTTCTTCCTGGTGTGTACGTGTGTGTTAAAAACAATCGACAAGTCAGAAACACACCATACATTTGCAAAGAAATTGCTGCTTTTCACTCTGAGATAGATTCAGTATAACAAGAAATTGGATTCTGTTGATGTAAAATAGACTGTAAAAAAACTGTGTTACTCGACATTTTCTAGCATCAAAAACTTTCAGCGTTTTCGTTTTGCATCTTACCTTGACCAGAAAATGCTGAAAATTTAGAATGTCTGACAAAAAAAAAAAATGCAGCAATCTAAAACTTTTTATCTTCCGCTGTCTGTGTCATGCCTTGTGTGTGTGTGTTTTTTTGCACAAGCGTTGAGCCTGTTATTATGTGGTTTTGAAGCTGGAGGAGAGGGCCATTAGTCTCCTACGTTGTTTCAGAGATACTTTACAAATTACTTAAGTGTATCTTTCAGAGCATAAGCAAGGGCTGCTCTGAGCTAAATACAGACTGTCCACCCCAGCAGCTTTAAATGAAACTAATTTCCTGTCTGCTCTTGGGGTGTCATTAACAGAGTCTGGCTCTGAGCAAACAGTGACAGTTTTAAGGGGATATTTTACCTTGGTTTGTATTTTGTAGTCTGTCCAGGTTTCACATATTGATGTCAGTCATTTGGAGGTCTGTCCCCAAAAATGTCGATGATCCAAACTGTCGGTCAGGGACCCCAGAGTCACGTCTCACTTTGGAGAGAACACAGGAGTATTTTTTGCAGCCTTTAAATCAATCTGGGCACCCGACTCGGCTGCCAACTTTTAGAAGATGTGAAGAGAATTCCTTTTTTTCCTGTGTATCAGTTTCTGAGTTTAAGCCTCTGACTT
>JAPQRN010000009.1:9752401-9768096 GCA_037367275.1 Coranthus polyacanthus
GCTGCCAACTTTTAGAAGATGTGAAGAGAATTCCTTTTTTTCCTGTGTATCAGTTTCTGAGTTTAAGCCTCTGACTTAAATAAGGTGTACTTTTATCTGGATGAGCTGAGTTTGACAGCTCATCACTGTTCATACTGTTAATGTTAAGTATGTAGTTTATAGATTAACTACTTTACAACAAATATAGACAGTATATCTATTGCATCTTTTTGTTAAAGAGAAACGTCAGAGAAACATAATCACTGAGAACAAAAATAATTGTCTCATCCATTTCCCCATAAGCAGCCTCCAGTGATTAGTCTGAATACCTGGGACACTTACCAGTGTTTCCATCTGCAAGTTATGACAAGTCATTTGTGGAGCTTCTTTCTTGTCACTGTTTAAAGTAAGGAGTTATTTTCTTTAAATTTAATAAAGAGAAGAACGGCAAAGCAACAGAGAGAGACAGTGAGAAAAGACCAATTTCCACCTGTAAACATGTATACACTGATCAGCCATAGCAGTATGTCCACTGACAGGTGAAGTGGTAATAATGTTGATCATCTCGTTGCAATGGCACCTGTCAGTGGGTGGGATATATTAGGCGGCAAGTGAACATTTAGTCGTCAAAGTTGATGTGTTGGAAGCAGGCAAAATAAGAAAAGATTTTTTAAAAAATGTAAAAAATTATCGGAGAGACTTTGACGAGGCCCAAACTGTGACGCGTTCCTGTTCTGCGGCGGTTAGTAGCTACCAAAAGTGAAGGAAGTACAGCTGGATCTCAATCCAATCGAACGTTCCTTCCTTAGACGACTTTTGTTAGGTACTAACCACTTGCTTCCAGCACATCAACTTTGACGACTAAATGTTCACTTGCTGCCTAATATATCCCACCTACTGACAGGTGCCATTATAACGAGATAATCAACATTATTACCACTTCACCTGTCAGTGGTCATAATGTTATGGCTGATTGTGTATGTGTATGTGTATGAATCAACAGAAAGTTGAAAGACTCGCATATTTGTTGTGAAACTACAGTAAAGAGCTACTGTGTAGTCTACGAGTGTTCCTTAAGGAAAGACAACTTCGATCACAAATGTTCCCAACTTAAAGAAAAACATGCAAAACACCACTAAGTTACATCTGAGAGTTTGATTATCTGCACAGTGCTGTATGGTTAAACAATAAACAAAGGGCCTCTGAACCTCACTGTATGAAAAAAGAAAGAATAAGAAAAGATTAAGCCGACTGGAGTGGCAAGGAAGAAATGTCAAATGTTCACGTTCCACTTGTTTCTGTCACTCTTAGCTGTGCCAACAAAAGACTCACTGGGCTCTTTAATCTCTGGCTACATGTAGAATAAAGTAGTGATCTGACGTTTATTCTTAGTCTCACAGTCCAAAGTGTCAAAACATCAACATCTGCTCTTCCCAGTTTTGATGGAGATAAGCAGGCAGAGCAAATGCTGTGTAATGTCATTACACGCCGGACCAAATGACGTCAGTTCACGCAGTTACCGTCTTTGTTTGTTTGGTTCGCTGGTTCCACTTTGGTTTTTATCGCCTATAAACTTTCCAGAAGTATTTTCAGCAGCTCTGTCCCGTGAGGGAATACTGATCTCATCATATTCATGCATGATATTTATATTAAAACTTGGCTGGTGAGTTTTTGAGTGACAGCTGAGCTCAGTTGTTCGATGCAGCAAAGGTATTGATCAGTACTTTGTTAATCTTGTGGGAATCTAGTGAAGTTAGTTAGCGGGCAGTGAAAGCTAGGGCTGCATAATTAATCAAATCAGTGGAGCCAAGTGCAATAGCCAAAGGAGCTGCAATTTTTTCGATAATGGTAAAGTGTGTCACAACCGACCACTATTAATGAAGCATTTATACCCTGGCATTCAAATCACAATAGACCTAGACTTAGAAAACATTAATGTCCTCAAAGAGGCAATTTGTGATACAGCAGAGAACACATTTAAAAAAACACATCATACAACATAAAACAACAATCAAGACCTTCTAAAACCATCACAGATATCATCACACAGTGCTGTATACCAACTATACAGATGGAAATAAATAAATAGTGACTGGACTACCACCTCCACTGTGCATTCATGTAATTCTCATAACCTAGTCCTGTGTTTCCCAAACCTAGGGTTGGAACCCAAAATGGGCCGCGGAGCTGTTTTTATTGGGTCAATGGCAATTGGCAGAGTAAAATACATAGTAATAATATGATGTGTGAATTAATTTCCCTTATTAAAATGGTATTAAAGCGTTCTCTGGAAGAGTTTCTAAGTGTTGACCTCGACAAAGCCATGTGAAATGCAGCAGAGAGGCGTCAGTCGTGAAAGACGATGTAAAAGATGTAACAAGATTGAAATCATGCAAAGACGAAACTGACAGATGGACATGAGGTAAAACATGTACAAGACAAAAAAGATCCGTAAAAAATGTAACAAGACAAAAAAGAAAAGAGCTAACGACAGCTAACAAGATTAAAATGACATAAAAGATGCAACCAAACATAAAAAATATACATAAAAAGAGACTTTCAGAGACAGTATTTTGGCAGTGGAAGAGCCAATGGAAATGTTCTAAAAGCTATGACAATTCTAAATTTGGATCCCAAGGAGACACCTAATTTCTCTTTTGGGTCTCGAGGTGAAACAGTTTGGGAACCACTGCCCTAGTCTACGTATTTCCTCAGACTCCCATGACTACCTCAACTTATTTAACTGAGTTATGGTCATGGGAATAAATGGCACTGGGGAATCTATACGAAACTCCGACCTGAAGGGAGTGGCTGAAAGTGGATGAGACGTATCCGTGCTGACCCGAAGTGCCTTCTCGATGGTCCTGGTCAGATACAGGTCGTACAGGTGGTACGGCTCAGTCTGCTGCTCCCCCATGATTCTTCCACAGATCCAAATGCACTTCTTTGGTACAGACCCAGCAAATCTTTTTTTTTTTTTCCCAGTGGAAAATGAAACGTAAAAATGATCACTCCCACAAAATTGGGCCACTCATACCTCAGCTGCAATATCAGCCAAAATAATTGCAATATGATTTTCTCTGCATATTGTTCAGCCTTTGTGAATGCCCTATCTGCTGTTCAGTGTTGGCCAAAACAATGAGCTCCCAGGACAGAGCCATACCACCAAATATATCTTATACAGATGAAATACTTTACTTTTGATGAGAGCGGCCCTGACTCAAATCATTTGTTTATGAGTTAAGGTTTCATTTTGAGATTACTTTTTTTCCTTCAGCTAATTTTAATCTCTCACTCCTCCTCTCTCTCTTGTTTGATATTTAAGTGTTGTTTGATTATAATGAAACAATTCTGATTCCATAGGCACTCCACTCGCTTTCTCTTTACTGCCAACTGTCCAATAAAAGTTCCATATTTCAAATTATAATACACCGTAGGTGTCCTTCAGATAATAAATCCTTAAAGATATATTTACATTTCATTTTCTTCTCTATTAATAGTCATCTGTTGCTGCTTGTTTCATCCACATTTCATCCAAAATAAAGTCAGTAAGGAAATCTGCAGCCAGTAGTAATAAATTTCTGTGTTTTGCTTATCAAAGCAAGAACAAATCCATTAGTGGCTCCCTCTTCTGAGACTGTAATATATTTTCATTGGAAATTGGCCCTAAATAATGTTTCCTCAAAGATAATAGCCATTATTTGGACAGCTGTGTAAAAGTAGATCAGAGGACATCTGTGTGTCTATGTGTGTGTACGGTAGGTGTGTCCATGATTTTATTTGTTACATATGTGGGTCGGTAGCCTCCAGTAGTAAAACAGATGGTTGTCCTTCTGTAGCCGAGGCCTTTTAGATCCAACAGATAGTGTACGTATGTAATTCTGTCTTGTTGGATGAACCACAGAGATAAAAACAGTTTGGGTGTCACCGCGCATTCCTGTTTTATTTCCTCCGACTATAAGTTGTCACCCGGCCCACTTTTGAAGAAGCTGTCGAAATGATTTACAGCTTGACAAAAAACAAACCAAACATTTTTTGAACTATATTGCAACATAAAAACTGCAGTCTGTGTTGATATATCATCGGCCTTAATGCACGTACCGTCCCTTAAATTCAAATTGCAGATATCAATAAAAAACGTATTCAGCTTCCGTAACTCAATAGACTTTTACATCAATACCAATCAACTCAATAAAAATTAGAACTCGAAGCCAGCCGCATACACACAAGTAGAAACCGTTGCCCAATAAAGGGCAAAAGCCTCTCTCTTCCTCCATGCTACAGTGCCTTTTTAGTGCCTTAATGCATATTACCTAATAGGATGTGAGCGCAGCGTTGCCTTTTTCACTCACTGACTGAAGATTTAAACCAGCGCGCATGCACACACTGAACCCAGGAGACTCACGTAGTTAAAGTTGAACTGGAGGCCAATGAGATTCTGTTGACATTCACCGAGTCTGATACTGAGAGAGAGTCCTGTGGTATCCATCACCTGTGCAGCGGGTAACAAACACACACCTGGAGAGACAGTTTTCTGTATTTATGGCCAACCTTAATTCCTGTCATGATCATTTATTTCAGCACCGGCACTCTGGGTTTGTACATGCATGTGATATGTGTTTGTGTGTCTCTATATATCACCTTAGTAATCCCAGCTTTAACATTCATTGAGTCTAAATCTCTCCTTCTCTTTGTGTCTGTGTGCTACAGTCTTGCTCGTGCCCGTCCTGTGTGTCTTGTCTTATTAGTTTACAGAATTAACAGCTATCGACTAGAATTGATTTGTAGCCACACTATTCATTTAATCCCCTTTTGTACAGAAGACTCACTAACAACCAGCTTTTGCCTTCACTGTGTAAATTGTACAATTGTACAATTGCATTCATTCCCGATTCAATCAACTCTGCATTAGTCATAGGTATTTATCGGCTCCTGCTCCGATCAACAGTGCTGGAAACATGACACCCGGGTGTAGCCGCTATTTTTCCAGCTCGATGCTATGACATGCGTCATCAAATACCATTCATCTCCATCTGAGCAGTGCTTGAGAATCGTTCATTGAGGTTGAAAGCGGGACTGAAGTAAAAGAATTAAAATCTTAACATTTGTCACTGGTCTCCATTCTGTGTTTTTTTTTGTGTGGGTTTTTGACGTTGAACGTTGAACACACTAAAAAAAACCCAACTCATCCACTGGTAGTACGAAAGGAGTTAATGTCCTATTTCTAGTGGGTTTACCTGTGTTTAAAAGCGTGCATATACACGCTAATTTTGGTGTATAAATGGTATTAGTGTGATGATGCTCAGTGACAATACGTCAGAAGTTTGTGGCCAGACCGATGTTTCAATCCGATGACAAATTACAAGAGAAGGTGAGTGAGTGAGAGGAAGAGAGATGAAGCCGAGAGCAAGAATAAAAGGAGGGATGTAATAAATCCATACAAGCACAGATTGCAAAATAATTACCTAGTTACCTCCACCAAAGATGTCATGTTATTACTCATGTCTGTCCGTCTGACTGTCAGCAGGATTACGCAAAACCTACTGCACTGATTTTTACCAAACTTGGTGGATCATGGGCCAAAGATGAACCCCTTAATTTCTGGAGCAGGTCCATTAAGGCGGTGCAGAGCGGACCTTTATTTTCACTTTATTTAACATTGGAGAGACCCACCTAAGACCTTTATTGCCTTTGTCTATGTTCAGGCTATTTGCTATAGAACAGCTCACGTTACCCCACTTTTTCTAGTTTCTCATAGTAGTACCGTAATGTTGTAGAACTACATTTGCCCTCACACTTTTACACTGTACTCCTCTTTGTGTTTTGAAATTATCCCTAAGGGAAAAAATAAAGCAATTTTAACTGAATTGGTAACACTTAAATTGACCTCCGGTACCAACTGACAAAAAAGGAGGAAAACGTAGGCCATCATTTGTGGTTTGTTTGTGGTTTAATAACATTATGAAGCAAAAAGAACAGTGTACTTTCTGATTTGGTTGAGGTCTGCGCTTCTAGTTAGTGACGTTATCAGTTCCTTTGAATGAATTTTACTATTACTTCTATTTCCTTCAAGATGAGAGCAGAGGTGGTGAGATACAGTAAATCACAGCCAAACTCATAAAAGATCTAAAATTGGTTGCTGTAGATGATGCGGAAATGACTTTGAATATGGGCGGATGTGAAGAGCTCTAAAGAGAAGGATGTAAGGTGTTACAACAAATGACAAGTGAGGTGGCAAAGAAAGTTCTCGAGGTGGCAACTCAGACAAATGTCCTCCACAAATTCCCGCTTTGACCATACATTCAGCACTCTTTCTGTCGTCATACATCTGAACGTTTTGTTTTGGGCAATCGCCAGACTTTAAATGATTCCTTTTGAGTCGAGCTGAAGAAATATCATCCTCACACACGTTGAATGTGTGTTCAGAGGCAGCCATTGCTCACGTTGACGTGTATGGTCTCTGTGCTGGCCAGAGTTCTGTCCTTGTCCTCTGTTAAGGGGTGGGGCGGTTGTCATGGCTGAGTTGAACTAATTGTATGATGATGGTTAACAAGAGCATTTGTCTGTGACAAGTGTGTTAATGGGCTAATGACATTTAGGCCATTAGTTGCAAGGACTCCTTAAGTGCAGAGGTCAATTAGTATAATTACCGTCCACTTCCCCTCGTTCTTTGCTGCTGTAGCTTCTCTCCCTTCATTGTCCATGTGCAAAAATAAAACTTATGTCACACTATTGTGATGCTGTAACACAAGTTATGCTCTATTTGGTTTTACCTTGTGTTGTGTCGTAAGTTGAAAAGATGATGGCGGCAAAGAGTTCAGTGCATACAAGTGCATTTATAATAACAAACAAAACATAAACATCATACCAGAAACATACCATTCTGGTTTCTGTTATTTTCTTAAAGGTCTGGTGCTGCCTTTCCCAAACTTAGGGTCGTACCTAAAACGGGCCACATAGCTGTTTTTATCGAGTAAATACATGACAATAATTAGATATGTCAATTCATTTCCTTGATAAAAATGGAAGAAGAGTGTGTCTCTGGAAGAGTTTATAAATGTTGACCTCAACAAAGCCTCAAGAGGCCTCAGTAGCGAAAGACCTAACAAGACAAAAACTACATAAAAGCCACAACAAGAGGAAAATGAAAAATGAAAAATGTAATGTAATGAAAATGTAAAATAAGCAAAAACAAAGACACTTTCAGCCACAGTGTTTTGTCAAAGTTTTGCAAAAGCGAGTCAGTGGTGTTTGTGAACGTTAGCTTTTACATTGTTTCATGTTAGTTGTGTTTCTGCTTAGTTAATATTACTTAATTCTACATTGTTTTGATGATGGAAGAGTCAGTAAAAATGCAGACATTAAGGCAATTCATGATGTATGTTTTGTAAATTTGAGTCCTGAGGAGACATCAAATAGATTTTTTGGGGTCTCGAGCTTAAAAAGTTTGGTAACCCTTGGTCTGGTGTGGATTTGGGATAATTATAATTATATTACATTTATTATATTTCTAATTACAATTCATTTAAAATTAAACAAATTAAATTAAACCGCTGACATGAGACTCACTTTGGCATTTGGCTTCTCTTGCTCTCGTCCTCTCACACATATTTATTTTTAATTTGTCCATTTGCATATTGTATTTTACAGAGAGTAAACGTGTTTTTTGTGACATTTTGTACTTTGTCTTTGGTTTACAACTGAAAATTGAACCCGCTTCAGAAAAATAGATTGAGATACATATCCTATCTAGTCTTTACAGTATATTGAGATATGATTTATTGTCCGTGTTGCTCAGCCCTGAATTCAATTCATTTTAAACATCTCGCCCCTCTTCGTTTGCTTCATGCTCTTTCCCCTGCTTTCTCTCACTTTGTTTTTTTCCTTCTATGTCCTCTTTCCCCTCTCCTTGTCTTCCTTTCCTGTATTCCCCTCCTACTTTTTCTCCCATCTCCCCCTCTGTGATCCCACGGGGTTTAAACCTTGCTCATTGAAATCTTGGTTGAAAAGACACCAGATGCTTTTTTTTTAGGTTGGTAAAATTAATCACATTACCCTCATTTTAAAAGGGGCTCATTCAACGCTCAGATGATCATGGTTTAAAAACTAATAATTTATCATTTGTGGAAAACAGGCAAATCATAGCTGTGTTTTGCATAAATTTCCATGATTTTCCAGTGGGTAGTAATAACTAGTTTAACTGTAATAAATCCTCCATATGCAGTTTCCTGGCTCTTCGCTTTAGCTGATAAATGTATACATCTGTCAAACGAAGAGTAGCTTGTGCATAAAATAAAAAAGGAGTTAAGAGACGGGGGTGGGTGATCTGTCATGCAAACTCATTTGCCTGTGTAGAATTAATAATTAAGCATGCATTGTAATAAGTAGTGACTCAAAACAGGTTCGCTCGACAACCACACCCATCTCAGAAGTTCTTGCTAAGTGTGCATCGGGCTAAAAAATAACCAGGATGTGATAAGAAGTTTGTGTTTGTGTGTCTAACCGACAGAGATTAAAAGAGGACAAACAGAAAGAAAAGAGCAAAGAAAGGCAAACAGAGACAGGTAGAAATGGGGTGAGCTGGACTGAGTTACAGGGAGAGAGAAAATCTTGGTTTATAGGTTATGTGTTGCTTTCAGCATACATACAGCGTCTGTCTGTGTATTCAGTGAAGTGGAACAGAGCAAGACAGTGGATTAAAGATCAACGGGCCGAGCCTGGAAAGGTCCCTGTTGGAACGACACGACTCATCTAAAAACAGCTGTCGGATTACACCTTAAAACCCCCCGAATCACGCACACACACACACCCTCAAACGTGCACAGTCACATAGGCCCATGGGTGTCACAGATGAATATGAATGTTTGTGGCTGTTGTTCTGAGAGCCGCTGAGTAAAAGACAGGTGTATCAATCTCCTGCCTGGCTCTTGATTGAATAAACAATCCAATAAAACAAAGAAAATCTTGTTTTTGAGATATTGCTGTGCACCACCGGTGTTTCTTTCTTTTCTTTTTTTTTTTTTTTTTTTTAACCAACCAAAGTGCTGTGGGCAGGCTCAAACATCCATTTTGCTGAGATGCTCTGGTTGTCCTTCGATGTGGAGCTGTGACATTAATAATTTCTGGTGCTAACTGATGACTCGAAGTTAATTATAATCATCCAAACATAATCTCACATGGGCATGAGGTAACATTCTCCACACACACACACACACACACACACACACACACTGGAAAATTAGCTTATTTTCTGTCACACCTCGAGTGAGAAGAAAGGATTCGTATTAATTTCCTATTTGTGTATTCACTATACTGCAAATATGTTTAGACTGACTCAGCATAAATACACGCGAGGGGAAACAGGTGGCCCCTGAACAGTGTTTGGAAAGTCCTTCCAGCAACTCCAAAAGTGCTCTGTTAGCTCTGTTAGCGATATGTGAAAGAGTCGCTTGGGTTTTGGGCAGATTTAGGAAATTTGTGCGCAGCATGCACCTTTCCTGCGCTGGCTCCAGCTGTTTTGGGTCAGCGTTGTTGATCAGTTTTGTAATGAGGATATCTGACACAACTTATATCCTACCCCTTGTCTGGATGCACAAACAGAAAGTAAACAGCTCTCTTAAAGTGCACGGTTTCTACACTTTGGTTTGATATGGGGTGGGCTGATACACTCAAAATCAGAATTACAGTGTTTGTTGCCTTTATGGTCATTTTCTGTGCAAAGAGAATGTGATTTGAGACACAAAGATACTAACGATAGACCATAATATGAAATGATACACAGTTTTCTTTTGTCACACAATATACTGTACATTGTCATACACCGTTCAGGCCTAGTTTGATATAGTTCTCATTTAGTAGCAAAGTGTGCAGATTCAAAAGGTGAATGCAAAAAGAGAAAAGTCATTATCGTTGTTGTAGATACTGAACCTCTTCAACTGTTGACCACATTTCAGCTTGGTAAAGCACTTAGCAGGTACACCTACACATGATTAAATGGAGTGGAAGTTAGACTGTATTGATTTAAAGTGGACATTTTCTGTACAACATACAGGGAATTGCTTATATTAAAACAGATGATAAACAGCAGGAAGGAGAAATGGCTCTTGTTACTGCTGATCCTGTCATGATGTACTGAAAAAACATTTTACAGTGGTGACCGTAGAAGAGGCAGTTTTCCCATTTATGTCATTATTTACATTTTCGTCATTTCACCGAGTCTTCTTTCAAATACAGAGTGGAATAGCACGCGAAGTCAAATGATGAAATGTCTCACTAACTTTGTGAAACTGTTTCAGAATAATCTAGTTTTCCAATAAATTACCCTCATCTTGAAGTTGAATTGCACACAGCAATCAAAAGGAGAATAAGGGAAAAGCGCTCAGCGATGTGAGGACTGTCGCAGCCACTATCCCATCTATCTGCATGCCTGTCACTGTGCTCAATGTTAATTCCAGACACTGAAACACAATCACAGTGGCGAGGGAAATAAAACTTAACTAGGGAGAGATTGAAATGACAGCACACTCTGTCTGATCTCTGGCTAAATAGGGGTCAGCAGTAAATCAAGGCTGGCTGGGAAGAACCACTGTTAATGAGAACAGAGACACACAAAATGAAGAATGAAGAATGAGGAGGGAGAGAGGAAATGTTTTTGAATGAGATGTCACATCCCAAAATGTTCATGATAAAGTCCATATTTGACAATTCTGTGCCTCACAGTCTAATAGTAATAATTAATACCAGCACAGGTAGTAGTGTGCCTTAAATTGAGGTATCATGTAAAAGTTAGGGCGTTACATGTCAAACTTTCATGCGGGAGGAGAACAGAGTCCGCCGCAGCTGATGACGCGCAAATGAACTTTTTTGTTACTGCAACATCTTCTCGAATCTTTCTTTAATCATAACCAAGTGTTTTTCTTGTTGCCTAACCTCAAACATACATTAATTTATATGCTAGGGCCTTTGTCACTCCAACACAAACCTTAAACATTAGTAGTTGCTTTTTGCAGATACACTATGTGACCAAAAGTTTGAGGACAACCCTGATCATGCACTTTTTTGTTGCATTGGTGTGCAGCTGTTTTTTTAGGTTTCATAGGTTTAATTATAGGGAAATCTGAGTGCTGCAGCATTTAATGACAACAATGTGCCCCCAACAGCTTGGTTAAAAAAAAAAAAAAAAGATCATCATTATCTGTTTCATCATGGCAGTGCCTCTGTTCATGAAGCCCAATCAATAAATACATGGTTTTCCCAGTGTGGTGAAAAACTGAACTGGTCTGCACAGCTCCCTGACCTCAGCTCCTTCCACCACCTTTGGGATAAACATGAATGCAGACTGGAGGCCAGGCCTTAGCGCCCTGATTTTGTGGCTGAATGGGAGCAAATCCTTGTAGCCAGGGTCCAAAAGCTTCTTAAAAGCAAGAACCAGAAATGATGGGACAGCAGCAACAGCATTTCTGAGGTTTGGAATGACATGTTCAACAACTGCATAATGGGATGTTTTTGAAAATGTCCTCAAACTTTTGGTCATATATTGTATTAAAACAGTGGTTGTCAAAGTGGGGTCCGGGGACTCCTGGGGGTCCACAAAGTGGTTTGTTATAAATTCTAAAATGGTGCTGTGTGATGGAAAGTCTATATCCACAGATGAAAACCATTTGCATCATGGAAACATGCATATTGTGTCCATTACTCCCAGCCCTGTTAACTTTGAGCCATAGAAACATCTCATCAGTCTGTTATGAATCACTCACTTCACTCAGGACACAACAAGCTTCTCCTTAGCTTGTCTTATTAGCCAGCTAGAAAACTGTTGAACATGGAGAAATGTTTTCTAAAGTAATGATGATGTGTTCTGTAACACTGTTATGTTAATCTATTGTATTATAAGTTGAGTCCAAATGCAATGTAATTAAACCTTATATTTAAAAGTATGTCGGTCGTATTAACATGATTGAATTGAAATGTTTCAATGCCAAGTATTTTGTTTGACAAATAGTTCCAAAAGCACAAATGGTTGTAATACGCTTAACTGTAGTTATGTTTATGAGGAGGTCCTTGGAAAGTTTCCTCTCCTGTGAGGTATCCCTGTGCCCAAAATGTTCAGTTGTAGAGAAGTTCAGTGTTCTTGGGGTTTTGCAGAATTGTCCAGTATTGACATTCTTGTCTTGCATTTGCTTTGTAAATATATAAACATATATCTGTGTGTGTTGCTTCCTCAGAGCATAACATGAGGCTTACATGCATTTAAACCTCTTTGTGCTTTGTTTGTGTAACTGTCAGTGCAACTAGCTGCTCCTCATACTTCTTGTGTCCCATCTTTCTCCTCCTGTTCCCAGCTCTGTTTACAGTCTTTGTCGCTGCATGTCTGTCTTTGCTCGGCTAGAAGTTGCAGCCAGCCAACAGTGGCTTCCATTGTGGCAGTCTCATTTTAAGAGCCATTTCTCCGCCCCCACACAAGTTAATTCAATTGTCCCGGAGCGACATACTTTTTCCCACAGCACTGCAGACTGCACCGTGGGCTGCGAGTTGTAACATGTGGTCACTCGCTCACTCATGGACACCTGGTGGACGGCCTGTCTAATCACGTGCGCTCGTGCCAGTTATGGCTGGTGCTCGTCCAATTGTGTACTCGCATTTAAACGGGTTCAGTGATGGCTGCGCTTTCTCTAATCACGTGCTTCTATTCAAATAAGGTTCAGATGCAGTTCAGCCAACCGTATGGTATTGTTGATAAAACACACAATCAATGAATATAGAGACAATTCAACACAATGACGTAAAAATAAGCATTGATATGCCATACAGCTGGATGGATTTCTGCTTTTTCAGTGCACTCCATTATGATTACATTAATTTCTGCAACATTAATATTGATAGAGGAATGTTGTTGGTATTGTTCACAAAATGTGTATTGTATCTGCAGAGGTTTTGAAGGTTAGGTTTACACATTTATCAGTTTAAATGCTATGTTACTTTTATAATACCGTGTTGTTAATGTTGTTGTCGAAGTGATGAACATTTTAACTGTGCAACTACTATTAGCTTCCAGACAAACATGGATACATTTAATATGGGAAACTGCGAAACCTTGAGTAAAACAATTATCACCAGTTACCAAAGAATCAGTGGTCCATGGACATTACGTGACATGATGAAGTTGTTGATGTTGTGATGAAGTGCTCGTGTTGCTTCGTGACATTGATTACAGATGGGTCTTTTGTCCATGCGTAGGGTTTGCATCCCCTCTTGTTTTTGCTTTTTCTTTTTGTGTGTGTTTTCACAGCATTCAAGCTGAATATTGCCACTCAGGAAGCTGTCCTTCTACCACTCAGATGTGTGACTGCAGTGTGAAGTCACATGCATAACCACTATACACCGTTACACTGTGAGCCACATACTCGGCAACCGAAACACTTACTGTCTTCTTCATTTTTTTTTGTTTTATTCGCAAAAGTCTGAAAAATAAAACTTCTTTTACTGCGGTTTCTACAGTGAAGCTCCCTCCGAGCATGTTAGCCAACGGACCCTGTCATTTATATGTTGGTAAATCCTATTGGATGACCGAAACGTGGTTTTCAGCTCTTTAAGTTGGCCGAGCTTTAATATTCTCTCCAGCGGAGAGACGAAAACTAGCCAAGCTCTACCAGTAGTTCTTCTGCCATCCATGACGTTAGACTACGTCAGTGGAGAGTGTAACTAAAGAGGCTGCTAAATGTATTACAGATACAGGGATTTGTCAAATTATTGTTGACTACGGGCATGTCACCCTATGACTAATATGTGGAAATAAGTTTCAACTTTGGCAAAGTCTACCTCTTACCTTAATCTAAACATCAAATCTGACCTTAACGATGACGTCTGAACCTTTTTACACGTCTTTCAATAGGATTCTTTACATTTTTCTCTCTTAACATGGACATTTGGACCTTACATGTATAGAAGTACAAGAACTGAACCATATTAAAGTAGAGACAGACATTTTGTGAACTCTGCTGTGGCAGTTTGTTTAACTAGTGGAGTGTTTAAGGAAGATTTTGGTGCCAAAGAAAGCCTGTCTCTTATTAGTTAGCCACAAAGATGGACAGAGTGAGATGGAGGGGTGAAGAGAGGCAGAAGAGGGAAGGAGAAACCATAGACTTGGACAAAGGAATGAGTTGGCGCCACACAATCTGTCAGTATTGTATATCTGTGGTATTTCATCAAACCCAAATACAGTACTTTTGCCTTCTCCTTCTCTTTTCTTCCTTCTTCATTGGTTTCCTGCTTTGTTTCGTTCTTACGTGCGCTCACAGAAACAGTTCTGCACTGTTCCCCTGCACTTTGACCGTCAGTGAGGGCGTTAGATGAGAAGGAAGGAAAGAGGTTGAAAAGAGCAGAACAAAGGCAGATGGGGCTCAGAAGGAGCATAGGGCCCTTTGACCAACCTGCTGTTGTCTCATAGGCAGGCTAAGAACAGAAGCAAGGGATTTCAGATACCTCTACTGTAGTATTTGAAGCATTTTCCTCCGACGTGTGCACATTATATGTAGACCCATGTATGCATAGCTTTGATTTCTGCCTTTTGTTTTTCCAGTCTACGTTCTGTGCATCACTTTTTGACTCATCTGTGACATGATTGCAAGTAATTTTGATGTAATTGTGGGTTATTTTCCAAAACAGTGGGGAGTTTGTGCATTTATTATCAAATCTTCTTCAGATCAATTTCAGATGGATGAAACTATTTCATTGCAGATGTCTTCAGAAAAAAAAAAAAAAAATCCTGATTGTTCAGAAGTTCAAACAAGTGTGATGAAGGTGCACAAAAGGGAAGGGAACACAAAACAGTCAAAAAGAGAGAAGAAAAAAGTTAGAAACACTTTATTCAAACGACTATTTCATGATGAACTTCTAAAAACATGGATAGCGCCAGCCTTCTTCGGTGTCTACAGCCTAAATGACCTTTTCATCAAATCATGCAGACCTAGTTTGAGCCTAAGTGTGTTGTTTACTTTGATGGGTTACTTTCTCTACTCTCTGCCAATGATGGAAGTTGTTGCTTATACTACATACAAATGAATGGCAGCAAACTGCCACAGACTGCATACATGCAAAGGCTGGGAACATGTGAAGGGGAGGAAAAGCCCTGAGTTCAAATGTAAAACAGTGTTATGCCTAGTTGAAAGACGTTCCCACCACGCTGCCAACAGTATTCTTTGGCCAGCAATCTGTAATTAAGTGCAATTACCAAGCCTCTAATCCTCTGTTTACCATCTCCTTCATTGCTCTTGATGGCTTTTCCCATTGCACACCAACCCACTCCCCTTGTCTGGCTCTTCTGAGTCTTTACCGTTAAGTTGCTTGGCTTTCTGTTTACCAAAGTGCCAACAGCGCTTATTGTAGATACTAATACCCTCACTTTATTGTCACTGAATAGCTCCTCAGTTCACAGTGTGTGTCTATTGCTTATGAGGATGCCTTTCTAGTGCTTATTTCTGGTTCTCTTTTTGAATTCTTTAGCCTTAGAATTTCTTTAAAGGCCATTCTTGTTTATTTTGGAGGAGGGGAAACTCCACAAAGATGATTCTTTGTGCTTTTTGGCCTCTCAGCCTTTTGCCATTTACCTGAAACTCTCAAACTCAGATGCAATAGAATAAAAGCTCTTCTCTTCTCTTCTCTTCTCTTCTCTTCTCTTCTCTTCTCTTCTCTTCTCTTCTCTTCTCTTCTCTTCTCTT
>JAPQRN010000009.1:9769491-9791506 GCA_037367275.1 Coranthus polyacanthus
TTCGTTTAAAGGATGTCATAGTGGGCAGATAAGCAGATATGGAATTAAGATAAATGAGCTAAGTGTGTGTGTGTGTGTGTGTGTGTGTGTGTGAGGGGGAGAAAGCAACTGTAACTGTATTTTTTAAATGTGTCCATCAATTGTACAGGTGTGATAGCGTCTGGCATGTATGGATGTGTTTCTACAATAACAATATGGCGAGAATCTGGTGGTATGATACATAAAATGATACACGGGTTACAGTGCATTTATTGAGAAAACTCTAAGAGAACACAGCACCATATGCTAAAAATCTGAGTAAAAACACTGGAGTGGAAGAGTCAATTCGCTGAAGATAGATTATAACAGCGCTATCTGTGGGTCAGCGTTTTAAACACAACACAAAATGAACCACACGTTTTCCCATGTAAGCCACTAATTAAAAATCAATACAGTGCTTCTGAGAACTGATAGAATACCACAGAACATGATATCACAATACTCAACTGTATCAGTATTTTCTTACACTCCTACAATTCCACAAATTCTTATTATTGTAAGAGAGGCTCACATCGACTCGACTCACACCTCTCCTCACTGTTATCTGGACGTGGGAGGATTCAGCTGTAGGCTTCCCTTTAAAACCATTCAAAGCCTTTTTAATGAAAGTGGAGTCACAAGAGAAGGCTGGAATATCTGTCAAAACTCGGCTGTTAGAATAAGGTTTGGATTGTGCCTTTGTATTTGTGCCATTATACACAGACATCTGGTTGTTTGTTTCACTGTATGTGTTCAATAAAGAAAACGTGGGCCCTGCAGGTTTGAAGTGTGTTCTTTCCGGGCAAATAATAAAAATGCATGTAATATATTTTATTAATTTATTGTGTTTTCTGAGTTTGGACTGAGAAACCTGCGCATCTAAAATAGAAGCATTAATGGTGCTCTCTTTATTAGTCCATCATTCTGTGTTTTTTAATTCATATTGGTTAAAATTGATTCATGCTGATGCTTTTACCAGAGGAAAAAAAAAATTCTCCTCTCTTGTTCTCTGCTGTCATCTCCTCCAGTGGATCAGTTTGTTTGCCGCACTGAGGCCATTGCAGACATAGTGATCCTAGTGGATGGCTCCTGGAGTATCGGTAGACTCAACTTCCGACTGGTCCGCATGTTTCTGGAAAACCTGGTCAATGCCTTTGACGTTGGCTTCGATAAGACAAGAATAGGTGAGTCCCTGTGACCCGACTACGGTCCTCTGACTGGTGCATGCCTGTTTTTACTTAATAGAGACATAAACACATAGATTTAGATTTTGTAGCTATCAATACGATGCCTCTTTGTGTGTCTGTGCATTTGTAGGTCTGGCTCAGTACAGTGGGGATCCACGGATAGAGTGGCATCTAAATGCTTTTACCACTAAAGATGCCGTCATTGATGCTGTCAAGAATTTGCCCTACAAAGGAGGAAACACTCTCACAGGTAATGATATTCATGGATACTACTAATTTGTTTTGTTGTTGCTATCCAGAGAAGATCCAAGCTTATGTATTTATGGTTTATTTGTTGTGATTTATCTTTGCTCCAAACAACCATTTAATTCTCATCTTACTCCTTGTCTCTGTCTTAAACCTCTTTTTCTCTTTCCTTTTCTCCTGCTCGGCTGCCCTCCATTTGCCTTTGTCCTTCATACCTCATTCTCCAGGCCTTGCACTGACCTACATCTTGGAGAACTGTTTTAAGCCTGAGTCTGGTTCACGGGTTGGTGTGCCCAAGATTGGGATCCTCATTACTGACGGGAAGTCTCAGGACGATGTCATTCCACCTGCTGAAAGCCTGCGAGACGCTGGAGTGGAGCTGTTTGCTATTGGTGAGGATGGACATATTTTTTCCAGTCTGGTCCTGCTCTCCTTCACGCTAACAATCATATTTTTGCATTTCTAGGTGTCAAGAATGCTGATGAGAATGAGCTACGCTCCATCGCCTCAGAGCCAGACGACACTCACGTGTACAATGTGGCTGACTTCAACATCATGAGTTCGATAATAACGGGATTGACCAGAACAGTGTGTGAACAAGTGGAGCAGCAAGACAAGGACATCAAGCAGAGTAAGAGAGACAGTAGCTGTATTTCATTTTTTTTTGTAGTATTGCATGAGTAAAGATCTTAATACAGTACATACAATATTTATAGGTATGAAATGTAATTTCCATGTCTTCACAAATAAATTGAATGATTTGACCCTGTTTCAGTCATATGTATATCTGTGTGAAGGGTGTGTAACAATTGAAGTGAAACACAGTAGTCATATTTTCATCAATGTATTTTTTTATTTTTGCACATTTTGAAATATTGTACTAGAAAAGGTTGATGGAAATGTCGTCTTTTTCAAAGGAGTTAATGCACTTAGTGGGAGATGAAAACACCTTTTCCAAATATGTTTTGACGTGGTGAAATTTCAACTCACATTCCTGGATATTCCCATAAAGTGCTGAAACATGGCTAGTGGTAACGAAAGGTGGTGTGGATTCCCCAGATAAAACACCACTGCCATTTTAGAAAAACTTCTATTGTGGTTATCACAGCCATGTTCAGCCTTCAGACAACACTACGCAGCCTAGTTTATTCACTCCAAACCCGTTCTCTCTAATGCATCATTTTTGCTTAACATGGCTAGTGATAGAAAGAGATAGAGAATATTGGACCCATGCAAACAACAGGTAGCACTTACATTCCTGACAGTTCGTTGAAGTTTTTAAGAGCAGTTGCTTGTTTTCTTTTTGGCTCTTTTGAATGCATTCTGGTCAAGACTGGAAGGTAAAGACATTACACTGTAAGGCACTGCAGCCATAGCACGTTTTATTTGGAAGTTTTTACACATTCCTTTTTGTTTAGAGCTAGAAGGTAATGGAGAGTTTCTCAAAGTGGGAACACGGTGTCAGAACTTCTAGGATTCACAGCCAGATGCAAAGGGTTTGTTGCTGATTACTTTAGGACCCATTCTCTTCTTTCTTCATTCTGCTCCTCCTTCTCACTTTTCATTCCAATCATTTTCTACCTCTGTTGGTATAAAGACGCAGGATGGAAAAAGAAGAAAGAGGATGAAAGGGGAACTATAAATCCAGTTTAATGTGTTTTGATTACATTTCAACACTGTCTCTTTACTCAGTTTTTCTACTCAGAGTTTCCTCACTAGGAGTCATTTAAACTAAGCTGATGCAGTTGTTTTCTGTCTTCAGAACAGGTACCGGAGACGACGGGGCCGCCTTTTGACCTGGAGACATCAGAGGTCATGGCCCGCAGCTTTCGGGTGACTTGGACTCATGCGCCTGGAAACGTGGAGAAATACCGAGTGGTTTATTATCCTGCTCAGGGAGGAGAGCCAGAGGAGGTACAGTCTGTGCAACACTGTTTTTTAGGCAAAACAAAATATTTCATATCAGAGAGGTTGTAAAGACAAAAGTACAAAAAACTTATAACATATAATAAATTAAATAAAACAAACCCCCTCATCCCCCTTTATAAGTTAGATACTTTGAACACTGGAGCGTCCTCTCTATTGTGACAAATCTAGCACAGCCTTTTCTTCACACAGATACGAGCTCACGCCAAAGCAACTTTATTCATATTTATTTAGAAATGTATTTATATTCAATGGATTCAATGGATGGTGTTTGATAAATGAAATGAATGTGTCTGAGAAATATATGTGTAGATTTTGAAGCAAAGAAGAGTGGTGAATTCATGGTAGTTGCGCAACAAGAGCTAAAACCCTATTTTCCCGAATACATTAGACAATTGCAGTGTGTAACTTGCTTTTGTCAAACACAGTGACAACCTTCGTGTGCATACGCCTAAAAACATATGCAGGACCTCAAAAATCCTGAGGTCAAGAGACTCAGCAGGAAGCAGAAAGAGGTGGGTTTGGGCCAGTTTCGGTCAGGGTACGCTCTGCTTTTCCATTATTTTTACTACGCCAGTGGGACTTATCCGGGGTCTTTGGGCAGATGTATAGATTGTCTTCAGTTTTTCCTTGAGACGCGGTGGTTTCATTCATCCATGCTGCTCTCTCATCCCTCCATTAATGCCCCGCAACACGCTTGCAGGTAATTAAGGCTCACTAGAAACGATACTCTGGCTGATCCAGGCACCTGTTTGACTTTTCCAGAACATTTGACCACAGAAACCATTAAATCTTTAGCTTAGCTGGGTTTACAGGGACCAGATGTTCTTGAGCTGCATGGGAGGAGACTTTTCCAGCTGGCTCAATCCAGACCTAATCTGTATCACAACTGTCATCCATTCGGTTCAGAATAAAAAATATTAATCTGTTTTAGATGTTTATGCTTTATCCCATTCAATAAATTGAATCCCAGTCTCTTTTTCCTGCCTTTCTTTCCTTCCTTCCTTCCTTCCTTCCCCTTTCCTCTATTTCATTTGTCATTTTCTTCTGCTTCAATTTCTCTTTTCCCTCTACTCCTCCCTCAATCTTCTTGTTTCCATTTTCACACCCCATCTTGCTTTCTGTCCTTTCCATCTATTTTTTTTTTTTTTTTTACAACACCTTCTCTCACCTCCTGCACCCCAGGCTGTAGTGGATGGCAGTGAAACTTCAGTGGTGTTGCAGCATCTCAATGCTCTAACTGAATACCAGCTGGCTGTGTTTGCCGTGTACGCAAACGAGGCAAGTGAAGCTCTGAGAGGATCTGAAACGACGCGTAAGTTTATTCTCACACACAAGCACACCAGGAAAAACTCACATAAATGCTTCTGCCAACATCTGAGATCACAAATAATAAGGGCTTAAAAGTTTAACAGACGCATTGAAAATGATGCACCTATAATACAGAAAGATAAAAACATCCACAAATACAAGACAGTTTTTTTTTTTTTAAAACTGAACAAAAAAACAAGTCGTTAGACAGTATTGTCAGCTGAAAATCAACTAAAACTTGAATTTATATGTACTCTGTGTGTGTTTGTGTGTGGTCATGCACACGTGCGTCTGTAGTGGCACTTCCCACCGTGACAGGGCTTCAGCTATTTGATGTGACTCACAGCACCATGAAAGCGAGATGGGACAGCGTGGAAGGAGTATCTGGATACATGTTGCTGTATGCACCGCTTACAGATGAAGGAGACTTGGACGAGAAGGAGGTAAATAAAGAAAGAGGTTCAACAAATATTCAAGTCATAGTTTTAACCATGCTTAGCAATGGAGACTCCAAAGCTATGTGTGAAATGCTGTGTGTTGGTGTGTCTTTTCTGCACAGGTCAAGGTTTCAGATGCAGTGACAGAGCTGGAGCTGGATGGATTGATCCCACACACTGAATACACAGTTACTGTTTACGCCATGTTTGGAGAAGAAGCCAGTGACCCAAATACAAACCAGGAAACTACATGTGCGTGCCGCACACACACTGGTTTGAATTTTAAGCCCCTTTTACACAGCCTATGCAAGGTGTGAATGCTGCACCTTTATTCCCTCTCACTGTTGTGTAAAAAGGATATGAACACAGAATGGGGACATTGTTGTTACGAATTTAAGGTGGCAGTGGAGAACCGAAGTGATGTTTTTATAAAAGGCAGCGCTGGCAGCGTGGGAGAGGGGTGTGACTTGTGTGTGACCCACAGCTGAGAAATTTAAAAATCTCTGAAGAAACAATTGGAAACTAGTCTACAAGAAGTAAAATGCTTCAGTCGAAAATGTCCGTGAGTTGGGGAGACAGCGAGGTCTGGGAATAGCTTACCATCTGATGCATGTGTTATACGTCGCATTACACACCAACGCTATTGTGTACGCCTCTGATCTGGAACGCCGGCGTGCTATCTAAATTCACACACTCGGGCAACAGTATGCCAGCTTTGTTTGGTTCAGTGTAAACAAACAAAGCCGACATAATGAGGGGTCTTCTCAATCACAATGGAACAGGATCTCTGTGTAAAAAAGGGCTTCATACTTAAGCAGGTCACCTTTCTTTAGACCCTAATCTTTTTGCAAACTCCTCACTTTCCTATTTCCTCTTTTTCACCTCAGTACCACTGAGCCCTCCCAGTAACCTCCAGTTTTCTGACATCACCCACAATTCTGCTCGCATCAGCTGGGTCCCCGCCCCTGGAGGAGTTAAAGGCTATCGTATCTCATGGGAAAAGACAGATGGGCCGGTCACTGAGGAGGTATGTGTGTTGGGCGTTTAATGCCTTCAACAAAAGTGTACATTATAGTGTTTGTGTCTCGGAGCATCTGTGTGTGGATGAAAAGGAGAAAAGATGAATAAGAGATAAATAAAAGACAGAACATAGAGGTGAATGAGAGTTTAGAGAAGTCAGAACATAAGGTCAGACTAAAAGGAGTACAGAGCACTGATATAAATCATACTGTGATGATATATAGTTTGCAACAACTTGTAATAAATTAGAGTCACATATCACTCAATTACTCCTCAAATTTATTCTTGTGGAATTGCTGCTGATGTTGTGCATTTTAACGAGAAGTTCTCCAGGACAAGAAGTACTTCAAATGTCATGAATCAGGGGGCTGAAGTCCTTTCAGGCTATGGTTGATCTGTTTTGTTTTTGCAGTTTTTTGTTTTTTTAGAGCTTTAACTGTGGGGCTTCTGTGTCATATGTCTGTTTGTGTTTGCAGGTGGAGGTGGGTCCCGTGAGCTCCTACGACCTCAGTGAGCTGACGTCTCTGATGGAGTACTCAGTCGCCATCTTTGCACTGTACGACGAGGGCAAATCAGAGCCGCTCACTGACGGATTTACTACAAGTAAGAAACTGTTGTTGTTTGACTGGAAGCAAAAAAAAGAGAAGCTTCAAGTAGATAGATTGCGTCAAAGCTCTGAGGTGATCTAAAACAAGTTTGTAAGTTAGCTTGACTCAAATTTGGGGTGATTTAGATGACTGAAGTTGCCATGAGTGGTATTTATGAAGTACATTTTTCACCGGTTACTTCATTGTCCAATTTGTCATAAACGTGGGTGTTGTACAATTCCCCAGTTCACATCTCTGTTGAGGGCAGTTTTGTCTCAATTTCCTGAAATAGTTGTATCAATACCATTAGAAGGTGAGGCATTTCTCTCTTAGTGCCAGACAGTGCTGAATTTTATTACCCCTACTGGTCCTTCTGCTATTTTGGCAGTCTGCCCATCTCATTTACACCTTAGCATAATAGGCCAGTCACATTAAAAGGTCATTTCACTGTCCCTGAATATTCCGTCACGCTAACAGTTATTGATTTGTAGAAATATCCCTTTAAGCAACAAGCAGTTGGGCTCCAGTGCTGCGTCAGCTGAAAGGAATGTATTACTGGCAGGCAACTATTAAACTACTCTCTCCAAAGGGCCATGTTGATTTTTTTATTTATCTCCTGACAAACTTTGGTCAATGGACCAGGTGTAAAGATGAAAGCTTCATGAACTTACACAACAGTGTGAGAATTTTCAAGGTTGTAAAGTGACAATGTTGGATGTGCCGCCTCATTAAAATAATGCTGTGGTGCAATGGTGTGTTTGTAAGTTGGTTCTACGATAATTGCTGAACAAAACATTTTATTTTGTATAATAACAGCAATCTCATTGATTATACTGTTTTCTAAACTGAAGTTAAATCATGTATGAGTTTCATATTCAGACCTTTAACTACCAGCAGTTAAAGGGGGTTTTATTTTTAAAACTTTAACTATCAGCATTAAAAAACACGATGCTTTACTGCTGCATGTTTATTCACTGCAATCTTTGGCTGTCACTGTGCAGAATGGTGTTTGATACTTTGACAGTTCTCTTGCATTCTTCTGCTGAACAGTGAAAGTTTCTCTGCTCTCACTAAAAACCTGAATCTAAGGAGTGGACCTACCACCAGGAATTGTGCCATTTCCAAAAATTTTGGCCAGTCGTGACATAATATATAACTCATACAAGTGTGATGTGGAAACCTGAAGCCATGAGCGCAAAAAGATTAAAAGTGAAGTGGACTTTTGGACGAGAGGCATTGAAGAACTCGAGAGCGAGCATAAGGATGTTCACGGAAAATCCGACTCGAGTTCTCTACATAGAAATCAGTGTATTGTGGCTGTTACCATGGATGTAACCGTTACTGGTGTTACCTCAGCAATGGAGTTAGCTAATGTCAACAAATGCTCCCAGCACAAAACAGACTTCAACAGAAACTTCATGTAAGCACATGTGAATCCTCCATATTTAACCTTACCCTAGAACAATTTTTCAGGGGGTGAAGGTGAAGATGTCAATTTATCAATTTTTTTCTAGGTCTTATTCAGTTATTATCATTATTATTGTTCAGTACAGACTTAAATCTTATAACATGACTGAAGGGGGTCTTTAAAATTGAGCTTGAAGTAAATATTTAGTAGTTCAATGATGTATTTATTTGTCTGTATATCACAGCTCCCGTCCCCGGTCCTCTGAATCTTCGCTCCAGCGATATCACAACAGACAGTTTCCAGATCAGCTGGGATCACTCAGCCAATGACATCGTCCTCTACAGACTCTCATGGGCACCATTCACAGGTGGAAACACAAAGGAGGTCAGTACCACTTAAATACAGCAGGTTTGATTTACATTTAGACACACTTTTCTGAAGACGGTCTGGTCAGTGTTGATTAACACTGAGTTGAGTCTTGCCCCAAAATTGTATTTTTCTCTGACTTAAACTGACACATGCTACACCAACAAAATTTGTAATTTAGTACCAAAAGATAAAGAAAAAAAAAAAAACTGCATGGATTCAGAATATTTCATTTAACCGGGGGTTACTTATTATCTGTATTTCCAGAAGAAGAAGTGGTGTCACTTCATACGTCGAGAGAGTTGCACTCTATAGACCTGCATGTAGGCTTAACTATACTACTGGTAGATGGTAAAACCCCTGGCATGACTGAGCATAAATAAAGGCTGAATAAATCTAGAAATTAATGGCTTGGGTGTTTTATTACCATGATCTGGGCTTTAGCGGCAGCTGGGAGGCAGCGATAGAGCCCTTAGGTCTGTGAGAGTGTGTGTGTGTGTTTGTGTGTTTTGCTGAGAGTCATCAGAGCTGAAAATAACACTCTGGGGAGAAAAAGAGGTGGGCTGGTATTGATGCCAGCATAGAGAAGGGATACATTCAGCTTCTGTCTGTCTCTCATGCACATGCCCACACACACATGCATGAAAAGAGATTCAGCGTAACGCAAACAACCACACAGACACAAACAGACAACCAGAGCAAGCGATTACCCGGATCAAAACTTAACGATAATCAAGAGACCCATGAAAAGACTCAATATCAGTGTTGATTTTGTGCATCATGCTGGGTTTTTTTAATTCATTTGTGTCCTGATGTCATGCTGTTTACTATTTGCAGATGTCAACTTAATAATAGTTCGTTAATCAATAAATAACAAGGGCATCTGCGTAGAATAAAAAATATGCAAAGAAATGTAGAAAGAAAATGGATCGCTAAAAGGGAAAGAATGAATTGCTGGACCCACTGGCAANNNTGCTTGTAACTGTGAACATAATCAGGTTATTGAGTCATTTTCAGTAAATTTCAATGTTGCTTTCCATGGAGGCAAACTGTACTTTTGACGACCTCTTCGTATGTACCTCGGGGTCTGATTGGTTTTTGTCTTGTACAGATTATACTGCGGTGTTGTTTGGATTCTTGTAGCAGCCGCTGCTCCAACTGGCTGCTGTTTGCGTTCAGGGGAAACTACACACTTCTGAATTAGTCATATAGCCTTATGAGTTTCGCAGGGGCCTCATTCAAATGTGTTTACATTTCTTCAACATTATTTAACATTTTTATCCTTTGCCCTTAATTATTTAATATAATTATCACTTTCATAATGTTGTTTATCCGGTATTGCAATAAAGTATTCATACAAAGTATAGAATCAGTTCAGTTTTACAGACATTAAATTTTAAAATATGCAGCTCAATTTCCTGCTGTTTTCTTGACTGAAATTACGAGCACTGAGGTGATTTGTTGTTTTATGTTTTTAGCAGCTTTCTCCACTAAAACTCACAATGTCCCTGGTTTTGAAAGTCTGGTGTTGTACTTAGAGTATAAATAATCCTGTCAGACTGTTGGTTAATTCCCAAACTTTTATCACATCTTGTGGGTAACTTAGAAGCTCCTGTGTAGCAAATAATATGACAACAAATACAGCCGCAGGTCAACTATAAACCTATAAGTACTTTATGAAACCCAAGATGATAGTTTTTTTTAAAAGGGGAACATTTTAATACATTTTCAACAATATCCAAGTAAGTTCAGACCTTGATTTACAATATATTTATAGACTTGATCACAGTAATAGTGTTACTTTATCAAGTGGATTTGATGAATGAAAACAGCAGAAATTAAACACAGTTGACATCTTTCTTTCTTTCTTTCTTTCTTTCTTTCTTTCTTTCTTTCTTTCTTTCTTTCTTTCTTTCTTTCTTTCTTTCTTTTGGAGAGAATATATTGTTGAGCCGTCATACGAGACTAGAGGTGTGTGTGTGTGTTTTTCTTCTGTAGGTGGTCCTGAGTGGAAGTGATAACAGATACATCCTGACCGGTCTCACCTCCTCCACCGAGTATGAAGTCATGCTGACAGCTGTATTCAAAGATGAGTCGGAGAGTGACACCGTCTCTCTGATAGAGAACACATGTACGATGCATCGCGCTGTTTACCATTTGCAGATGTCAACTTAATAATAGCTGTTCTTTCTGCATTATTGAATTCATGTCTAGCGACTTTTCTGGAAATGAGAGCAAGAGATTATATTTCATCAAGTGCAACAAAAGCATTCTTATAATTAACCTGTGAACCAAACAACCTTCTTAAAATTTGCTTATCTGAGTTCAAAGTGTTACTCTATGAGTCCATTTGCATTGATTTGTTTGTCTCAGCTTATCTCAGAGGAAGAGAATCTATTTTCCCATCAATGTTTTGTGTTATATATCTCTCTAATTACCTTATTTATCGATATAGAGAGATGTTGAAGAGAGCTTCCATGTAATTATTTGATTTGTGCTCCCTGTATTTCCCCAGTGGCCAAGACAACAACGACTGCTACCACAACCGCAGGTAAAAGCGCTTGCACTGCATGTAAAATGAGTGTCAGCAGAGAAAGCGCTCAAAGCGTCACTGTCGCAGTAGTGTGCGTGTTAACCACATTAATAGTTTTACAGCACATGAGTTGGATGCTACTTGTTATGTCAGTTTTATTGTATGATTGGCCACTAACCTTAAGACACAATTTGGCATGTAATCTGGATTCAGATTCAGACATGAAGTACATTTTTGTGATGTTAGTAATGTTAAAACCTTTACTTAATAATATTTTGCATGCATGGAGCCTTTTTTCCAGAGGGCAGCAGGTTGAGATCAAGTAGTTCTTGCTTTAAAAAAATGTCTTTGCAGCGACACTGGCCAGATTTTAATCATGGTTCAAGCCAAAGCATCTGTCTAAAAAGTCTTCTGCCATTAAATTGTGAAAGTCTCTGGTTTCTGCCAGTGAAAGCTGACGTTGCCAGAGAGCAACCACAAGTTTTATCAGGTTCCTGTAAAAGAGTGTTGGCCATTGTTGTTCATTTAGTTTCAGGAAGTAAAACCAGAATTAGAAAGCTTAGAAAAGCTGTCTGTTCTGACTAAAGTTGATGAATGTAACACTGTTACACTGATAACATTCTCAAGCCGGATGCATCTTATAAAAAAAAAAAAGTCTGGAAGATTTTCTGTGTTTTTTTAAGCGTGTTTACTAAGTTGGCTTCATGTAGAGGCTGTAGTTCAAGCTTCATTATCTCAGAGGCGACCTGCAGGCCATCTGGATTGTGTTTTGTATGAACCTACAGCTAATCGAGTCTGAACACTTTCTCCACTCACAGCTCTAAAAGTTTACAAAGTAACATGTCTCCATTATTTAAGCCTCTGCTCATTGTCCTAACAACTTTAAAACAGCACATCTGGTCAGTTTAAAACACAATATGCCTCTGTAGAAATAACTTAAAATGGACGGCTAAAACACAGCGAGAGGTCTTTGTTTTTAAAAGATTTGGTCATCCAATCAGAACCTCATAAACTTAGTGTAAAGCCATTATAAAGACTGGTGAAACAAAAAAAAACGACTTTTTTTCTAAATGTTGGGTAAATGTCATTTTTGGTGGCAGAGGTCCCTGATTTTTCTGCACTTTTAGTTTATAATCCATCACACCACAGTTGACTGAGCATTTTGGCATTTTGACAGTCGCTGGTATTATTTTCTTTTCACATAGTGTTTTTTTAAAGGATTTTTCTAATCCACAGTTATCACTGAAACACACTGGGGAACACGTAGCTACAGCCAAGATGTTCTGTAAATTATTGATATATAAATCCTACTCTAACTATGTTCTTTGTGTCATGTGGTGTTTCAGTAGCGCGTCAGGCGGTCAGAAACCTTCAGCTGGGTGATGAGACCACCCAAAGCTTAGAGGCATCGTGGGACCTAGAAGACCCCTACGTGGACAGCTACAGAGTCTCGTACGTTGGCCTCAGGGGCGATCACAAAGAGGAAACTGTAAGTTGATCAAGGGTTTAGTTCTTACAGTCAAACCAAAATAGTTCACAGATAATTGTGGATTAAAAGGATTAAGCTACATTAACTGAAGTGGGTTTATTTAACATTGATTCTATATAAGTTATTGCCAAGTGTTGTTTAGAAGTCATAAAGAAACAGTATAAATGAGATGCTTACTGAGCTCCAGCACTGTTGCAGGAGACAAATTAATGTAAAATCATTGTGGAGAGCATCAAAACTAACTAAATTACTTTTCCCGGATCAGATGGTTGTAGTTGGGCCCCAGTGGACTTTTTTTTAAGGTTTCTGGGCATTGTTTATTTATTTATAAATATATATTAATTGAAAAATATACAATTTCCTTGTGGGAGGACCCCCAAAGTTTCCACAAACTATATGTACAAGAAGTGCTACCCGTTTTCTTCACAAACATGGTACACTACCCCCCAGATCCCAGACAGCAGCTATGCCTCTGAAAACCTAGAGAAACCAATATGTGAATATGGGGAATAAAAGTGCCACTTTTTAGTTCGTTTATGAGTTTGTCTACTTAAGAAGAACTAAACAAAATAAAATCAAGCTATCTATACCACACTGATTTGCAGAGCATCATTTTCGTTCACATCTCATCGTATCGCGCCGAATCAAATCGTATATGAATCGTATCATATCACTCTATATTGGCTCATTGGCAGTGCATCAATATGCATATCACATCGGCCTCAGTCATGGTGATGCACGTCCCTAATATCCACATGAACATACACATCCCACCTCTTAACCCCTCCACCCCAGTGAGGTATGGACACTGATTATATGGAGTAGACATTTCAGGAGCTGTGTTCTGGAGGACAACACTTGAACACTTACAGCCAACTGCATGGCACTGCAGCGGTCACTGTCGGGTCATCTGCTCCAATCAGAAAACTGATTACACTTTTAGTGCAAGTCCACCCAGCCCCTCCTTCCTGATCCCTCTATCTATGGTAAGAGCCCTTGAGCTCAGTGCCATGTGCTGACCCTGATCACTGACACACACACACACACACACACTCGATATGCCTCTTGCTTCCTCTCCATCTGTCCCTCTATCTCTCTGTTTTTCTCTTCCTTTCCTTCCCCGTACTGTCCTCCCATATCCCTCTTTTTCTCACCCCCCGTTTTAATTTCCCAATGTGGTGTCAGAGCCGTAGAAGATGGAGAGGCCAGGCCGAGCCAGAAGACATTCCATTATCTTTTCAGCAGCCATTTACCTCACTGGGAGCAGAGATGGAGGGCAGCACAGAAAAGAGCAAAAGCAACAAGGAGAGGCAGAAAAAGAAACAACAGCTAAACAAAATAGGAGAAAGACTTAAACCTGTCCACAGGCTGATAGATAAGGGTTCTTTCAGGTCGATTTCTGAAAGTTCGCATGCGTTTTTGATGCGATGTGTGTCAGACATGGATAAAGGGCAGCAGGGTCAAGTCTGTTTGTTTCAAAAGTGTTGACATGCTTTGCTTTGTATTTAAACCAGCAGGTGTTTCAGCACCTCATTCAGAGTGAACAGCTCCTCCTATTGCATTGGCTTCAGTCTAGTCCACATGTAGGCAGGTATTTTTTAAAAGGTTTTTCTCCTTCGTTCACGTGTCAGTCCACATGAAAACGCAAAAACACAATTGGAGATTGAAGCACTGCCAAGAGCATGCCAAACCTCCCAGTGTCATGGGAGTCTTGGTTATATAGCAGTGACCTCTGTAACACATTCTGATGCCTCTGCTCCTCAGTATAGTGGAAGAGTAACTGTATATGTGTAAAGACGTAATCGATAGTGCTAATAAGGTTAGTAATATCACTATTTTGGGTATGTCCGGCATTGCATAAAATCTCCACATGTGCAAAGGAGCTAACAGTGCACACAGCCACATGGCAACACTTCAAACAGAATTTATAAATATCTTCACCTTGGAAGGATTTTTCCAGAAGGACCTAAAACTATATTTGCATGTGGAAGAAAAGGCCAAAATGCACAGAAAAAGTTACGTTTTAATAAATAAAAAAAAGTCAGACACTGATCTGTCTATCAAATGCTGTTCGTATTTCCAAATTATAAAGCTTATTAAGGAACGCGCAGCAGTTAAATAGTGAAACAAAGATGATGATGCTGAAACACTTGTAGCTATAATAGGTTTTTTTCTTAGATCTTTTCTGCACCGCAGTTGAACTGACTTTATTGACTAAAGTGAGGTGAGCAGAATTCCTGAACAGTTTTGGTTCAAACCCCTTAAGGTAAATGTAGCACTTTGCAGGCATACTTTGTTTCTCGGAATTAAATCTGGGATACAAATGTCCTTGTAAGCCAAGAGAGAATAGCAACAGATTATGTTTGTAGTCTGCTTTGTGGTGCATGCATCAATCCCTGGTGTGTGTGTGTGTGTGTGTGTGTGTGTGTGTGTGTGTGTGTGTGTGTGTGTGTGTACCTACAATTGTGCTTCTGATTTATGTGCATGTTAGTCCCAAGTGAGCTGCAACAATTACTGCTTTAAAAATCACTTGTGTGTCTATGTGTGTGTGTCTATGTGTGTGTGTGTGCGTAGGTGTCGGTTCCTGGTGGTCGGAGGAGAACGGTGCTCCAGCCGTTACTGTCAGACACCCAGTACAAAGTGACAGTAACACCGGTGTACAGGGATGGACAAGACGGCATCAGTGTCTCCTCCCTCGGTGCCACATGTAAGTCTTCGAAACCCTCAGCACAGACACAAACTCTCTCTCTATAACACACACACACTTACCATACTGAATTATTAACCAGCGGGGTCAGCTCGAGGTTTTTCCGTTTTTATTATACGATCATGCAGGTCCCAATTTAGGAGACCCCATCTGATAAACCTGGACGCTAATGAAAATTAATTTTATTGCAGCGAGCATGCAAATGTTCATTTGCATTGCAGTAATTTCATGTTCATCTGTGTTCCTGAAGGAGAGTGTAAATTAAAGCGATGACAAATACTGATGTGCTCTCAATTGTCTTAACGAAGGCTGTTCATAATTACAGCAGCTCCTTTCATTAATTAGACGGTTAAACTATTTTGCTCAGCTCTAATTGATTTTCTCAACCATTCTCTTGATTACCCCTCATGAGCAGCGGTGATTGTCTCCTCATCGTACAGAGAATTCAAATATCAGATGAAATATGTCATCCTTTCAGATGAAGGTGCTGCTTGTTGTATCAAAAGGAAAAAACCTCTTCTCAGCTTTGAAAGTAGCATAGAGAAAAATCTGAGCCCAAATGCACTTCTTGCACAGTAAAAGAGATTTTTTTTACTTTAAGATAACTATCCTAAATCAGCAGCTGTAGAGAAAGAAGCCTGCGATAAATGAATATATATAGTGGGTTGGTCAGGGTCATGTTGGGGTTCTGCATCACCCTGTCAGAGTTTATTACACAATAATTACTGGTTTACTGTACATTATCACACTTATTACAAGGCTGCTTATTAGAGAAATCAGTTATTTTACAAAAAATGTTGATTTTAAAATGTTTGAATTGACTAGTAAGACTGACAGATAATTTACTGTAGCAGTGGTTTGTTATACAGAAATAACAGGCTGTCATATGCCATCATTGATCAGTCAGAATCGGGTATTCAGCAAAGCCCTGTAAAAATAATGCTTTAAGTCTGCACTGTTTATAAGAACTCACAATTTTTTAAAATGACTATCCCATGGGTTTCTCATATTGAGACACTGACAAACATTCCTATTAGTATTGAAAAACTTCGTGGCACAGATCAAAGTGTGCCTGAAACCTGTCACAGAGTTAGCGTTGAACACCCTGTCCAATTTGTCTTCAAAAAATATTTAAAAATACTAAAGAATAGTTAAAAAGGATAATAAGTTACAGTGGCATGGTGTCTCAGTGATTAGTACTATGGCCCCTCAGCAAGAAGGCCCTGGGTTCGATCCCCGGTGTGAGCAGGGTGTGGAATTTTCTCTGTGTCGTGTGGGTTTCCTCTGATTTTTCCTCCAGTCAAAAACATGTATGCGAGCTTAATCGGTGCACTTCACCAAGGTGCTGGCTTAGATTTGGAGTTGGTCCCTGAGCGCTGCACAGCGGCAGCCCACTGCTCTTAATGGGATGGCCTCCAGTGTGGGTTAAATGCAGAGAATGAATTTCCCTATGGGGACAATAAAGGCAAACTTTATTTCAAGTGTATAAACTAGTATGGGTACCAAAACTGATGACACAATCCCTCTGCTGCAGTGGATTTTTTTTTTTTTTTAATCATTTCAGTTCATTGCCAGTGGCCTTTTCTTAAATAAGCTCTCAGAAACACTTTTTGTTTTGTGTTTTGTCAGTGCCTCTCTTGGCTCCTGATAACCTCCGTGTCTCAGAGGAGTGGTACAACCGCTTCAGGGTCACCTGGGATCCTCCACAGTCTCCCACTGAGGGCTACAGGATTGTCTACCAGCCCATTTATGGTATGGACCCACACACAAACACATTAAGAGGGAGAAAGGTAACGCTATTTTTAGCATGTAATCATGTTGTAATTCTAAAGCAGGCCCTAAGTGTTTTGCTCCAGGTTAGAGACTTGCCCAAACATACTAATCTGCCTGTTATGGGAGAACCAAACAGCAACAAACCTGTGATAAACACATAGTAGCTGAAAAACAAAATGCTCTAAGTGTGATTTCTGATAGTGACGTCTTAGCTTTTCTCATTAATAAGAAGCTTAAAGCTTTTAAGAACTGAAATAAGACATTTCTCATCCTCATTTATTTAAAGCGTCATCAAAGGCCTGTTTTCACTGTTCTGCTGCTCCTCTAGTGCTAATTGTTTCATCTTTCCAAGACACGGCTTCAGTCTTTATATTTTCCATGTCTGTTTTCACTCATCTAAACACAATTACTGCGTCTCTGAGGATCGGGCTTCAAGCAGACAGCCGGCATTAATCTAATTTTAGAAATTACTCTGGACGGACATAAATTTCACAGGCTCCTGTTTTTCACTGGGAGAATTTGGATATAATAAAAGTGCCTGGGCATGTGTGAACGCCCACAAACACACTCGGATATATACAGCTACAATATAACAAATGTAAACATGAACCCACTTCATGCCATGAACTCACAGAAACTGGCACAAACAAACACACAGACACAATTATAGCCAGTCTTTTTTAATGTTATGTTTTCCAGTGAGTGGTGGGTTGTAAAGATAATGGCTGCTCGCTCTTTATTTATCTTTTATTCTTCCTGCTATATTACATTAATGCAGGATTGTTATTATTATTACTATGTTACCCAGCACTTTGCAGCAGTTGTTTGCCAAAATTGCTTTAATAAAGTTGTTTTTATATCTTTGTTATATGTTAGTGTCCAGGAGGAGTGTATATGTGTGTGTGTGTGTGTCTTTGTTTGTGCTCTTTACAGCTTTAAGCTCCTCTTTATAGCAGGGATGAAAACAGTGCTATAGTGTATAATGGCTCTGTGTATGGGCTGATGCATGCAAGTTTGTATATGTAATGCAAATAATTCCCATATCTAGCTATAAAGTCTGAGTCTGTTATGCTGTTTCCTCACTAAGAAGATTAACGTATAACTTTACCCCCCCCCCCCGTTAAGTCCACCCACTGCATGATTCTGAAAACTACTACAAAGTTGGAAACAGGCTGAGAGTGTGGTGATTAGTGGCTGGATGTGCAGGTGTGGATGTGTGACAAGAGTAGTTCAGGTACATCCACACGGCACACAATCACAGACACTTATGCAAATCCACGTGAGGCTTTGACAAGGTTAGTTTGAATTTTTGTACTGGTTTTACCACCTGAGAAAGGCCCACCTAAAAATCAGTATCTGTTGAAGTGTGCGCTATATTTAGAATATGTTCGCCTCTTTTTCTTGCGGTCATACAGTCCAGGGAACCTCGAAGCCTCTTAAACCTACCATAATTCCCCGACAAAAAGAGCCATTCTGCAGCCTGTGTGTCACTGCGGCGTTTTATTAAGTTATTTCAGATTCAGTCCAACAAACAAATCAACTCATCCAGACAGCGGTTTTCAAAATCGCTGGTTCTGAACAGAGTGATATAACAACTAACATTTGAATTGAGTCTGACTGAAGGACAGGTGGACTGAACACCTCTAATTAGTAGCATTAACATACGACATAACATTCTCACAAGAATTCAATTTGAGAAATGCCTGGAAAAATTTGACTTAATAATGACTGGTTTCACTTGGACGAACATACGGAACAGCTTGAGAAACATCCAACATTTCAAACATAGGAGAGGCAGCACTAGCTAGTGATGCTAAAGGAGCTACATATACAGTATATATATATTTCAGAGAATGTATGGTCCTGAAAATTTGCCTCAAAGGTTTGGAAACATGGAAATGTATTGGTAAAATATGCACATTTGTGTCTTCCTCAGTTCCAGGACCAGTTTTGGAGACGACAGTGTCCGACAACGTAAACTCGCTGCTCCTCCCGAATCTCCTGAGCGGGACAGAGTACAGTGTTCAGTTGACGGCGTCTTACCCTACAGGACAAAGTGAACCGCTCCTAGTGAATGCAAAGACACGTAAGTTATCACATTACAACCCTGAAAACAATGAGAGTGATTATCAGTGGTGACTCAAGAGTCTGTGGAGGTCTTGGAAAAAAAACTCCCAAGTGGCTGCTCCAACCGGCGTTCATCAGCATTTTGTTCTGACAATAACCAAAAATATATGGAATCTAAATGTTTTTTATTCCAAATGGTAACCTTAAAGGTCTCGTACTGTGAAAATGCACTTTTCTTGGGTTTTTAGGTTTCTATAAACGCTGTGGTGTAAAATAAAAGCTGTGAAAATATGAACTTGCTCAGTACTGTCAGTCCTCTAGCGTCTCCACCACAAGTTGGCCTCCTGACAAAACAAGCCAATTGGAAAATCCTTTGCTTGTGATGTACTAAGTAAGAACCACATCCATAACCAATTATATTCAAGGTATTAGCCCCGCCCCCATCAGTTACTAGCGACAGAGCAGTGACCGTGTTGGTAAAACTATCTATGAAAAAGTGAATTATTCCTGCTTCAGCGAATCAAAACTACTGCACAGCCTCCAAGGGAGAGAAATGTTACAGAGCAATGGATGGATTTTACTTTTGGAGACTCATCTTCAGTCTTTTTGGATGTGTACGGCGCATTATAACTCGTAATTGTAGAACCCTGTTGAGAATTCTGCTGTTGCTAACGGTTGCTAAGGGATCTGCGCGTTTGTTTTACGTTAGCTGGTGAAGAGTGACATTCGCCTCTCAGTGTAATATGAGCTGTTTGTGCTAGAGACACAGAGAAGCATCATAAAAGGGAGGAAAAATCAAATCTATGCTCTTTTTTTTTGTCAACGCCATTACAGAAGTCTTTAATATACACATATACATGGTAAGTGTTACGATATGGGACCATCAAGGTTGACACTTATATATATATAGGTATAGTCAATGTCTCCACAACGACATGGGCTGGAAGGCTCAAATTTGAACAGTGTGGCCCTTTCAACCTCAGGAATGAACATAATTGATATGAAGGTGATTCAATAAGTTTAAGTTTGGAATCTCTTCACTGTACACAAACATCTAAGGTTGACACTTGGTTATAAGAGACTTATTTTGACTTAACTTCAGTCTTTTCTTTATCTTCTTTATCTTCATATGGAGAAAAGACAAAAAAGAAGAGAGAAAGAACTGGGAATAATTGATCATTTAAATGAGATGAGACAGACTCTGAGAAACGGACAGGTTGACACTTGGATTTAAGAGACTTATTTTGACTTATCTTCAGTCTTTTTGGACGTGTACAGCATATTAATCTTTTATAAGACCTTTAATAGAATTTAATAAGTTGATCTTTTTGACAAAGGTTTTTGCAGAATGTAAGAAAGACCTTTGCTCACTGTACACACCCTGGAAATTGTTTATGACGTCTTTATATGGCGAAAAGGAAAAAACAGAAGAGAGAAAGAAGTGAAAATAATTGATCATTTATATGAGATGAGAGAAATGGACAATAGATGTGTGTAAATGAAATATTTTTTCATACACATTTCAGTCCTTTGCAATTTGTTTATTATGCATGTTAGCGCTGGACGATATGGCCAAAAATGTTATCGTCATAAGAATTTTCAGTCCATGTTGATAATTATCATGTAATTATCACAAAAAATGATCATTATCATTATTTCTTTCAAGTTTCAAGGCTGATTTTTGATCCTGACTTAAGAAACCAGAAGAAACCAGAACATGACAAACACTTTCCAAGAAGCAGAACGTTCAAAACAAAAGTAATGATCTTATGTTAACATCAGAATATGTCAAATTAGAACTAAGTTAAAGTAGGTAAAACAATTAAACCTTGAAATATTGTGTGGTTTATTTGACAATGCAAACAAAATAAACCCTCAAGACAAAAAGTATATCGCGATATAAAATGGTATCGCAATAATCATACTCACTGATCTCCAAGTGAAATGATCATTATTGTTTTATTACATAGCCTTCATTCATATCACGATGATGATGAAAATACAGTTCATCAGTCTTGCTGTGGAGTGAAGTTTACCAGCCCTCGGGGACCCTTTCACGGCCCGGGGCCCAAAGCCCTCACCTGCCTCGACTGTTCACAAGCTACTGCTCTGCTGATTCAGTGGTGTACACAATATCACACAATTGTTAAAAGAGATTCAAGTCTTTATTTTGCTTCATCAAAATGTAACTGATCCTGTGGGAAAATCACCGCCGGCTTGAATGTAAATGTAAAAAGGCTGCTTCACTGTTTGCTGAGACAAAATAATAAAAGCGAGATCCTTAATGTACGTTTAAATTGAGCTTCCCTGACTATAACTAAAGTTATTTGTGAAAAGCCGTCCAAAAATTCACAGCATTATCCCAAAATGAACTCTAATGGGGACGTCACCATCACTTTAGGTTTTCAGTCTGGATGCGTTGGAAAGAACAGTGTGACTATTAGAAGAATAAGACAGAGAAATGCAAACAAGTCTGAGGAAAGTGAGAAAGGTACAACATGCATATTAACTGCCTTCTCATGCCATACACTCTAATTTCCATTGAGACTTTAGCAAACAGACAGATCGACAGAAGGATATTAATATTTCCCCGTCAGCTAGTGAACACAATCCTTTTTGCATATAGATTTGGTATCAGTAGGTGCAGGAAGACCTAATGCGGGCTTAACGCCTCTCTCATCTAAAACAAATAGACTGTTGGAGGGCGGGAAGGTGAGAGAGAGAGAGAGAGACTGGCATAGAGAGAGAAGTTAACTTACAGAGATCTGTTTGTGAATTCTGTCTGGAAGTCATTCAGATGGTGCTGCGTCACTGTCTGTCTCCATACATTTATGTTGACTTTTTGGCTTATTGTCTTTCCTTATGTGTGTGTGTGTGTGTGTGTGATTTCTCCAAAACGGCTGTGTCATCCCTTGCTTTAAAATCTACTGTTGTCTTCTG
>JAPQRN010000009.1:9800510-9829211 GCA_037367275.1 Coranthus polyacanthus
TTGGAATTTGGGAGAAATGTTACCTACCTGTAAATAGTAAAACCAGTGGTCTCTTAATTTTTTCCACAGCTGTATATATGTGTGAATATGTGCACATATGTGCAATTTCTGTATATTTTAGTGCAACTACAGTATGAGCTGCAGCTCCATTATTTCTTTTTATCAACATTTTTAAGGTGGATTGGTCATCCTCATCCACTTCTTTTCCCATCTTTCTTTAAGGGTGTTTTCACACCTATAGCTGTTTTGCTCTAGTAAACTCATAAATTTGTACCATTTTTCCCTTGGTTTAGTTTCTTTTCATACAGAAAAAAATGCCAGAGTTGTGCAGTGATGTAGAAAAGACACAGTACATTGAGATGCATCAAGAATTGCTAACAGGTGAATCTTAATCGAATCATGAGGCCAATGAAGATTCACGCCTCTAGTGATTACTGTGCTTCCACCTCCCCAAACGAATCACACCAAGAGGGAAACGAACCAGAGTCCGATTTAACTGAACTAAAAAGCACAGGTGTGAAAACACCCTCAGTCATTTTTCCCCATCTGTCCCTCACAGTTGGCACCTTCTGCCACTTGAAGTATCTTGTCTCACTGCTGCAACTTTTTCTCCCATGTCCAACTTTCTCCCTCTCTCTCTGTCTGAGAAGATAGAGGCAGCAGTTGCAGTTCATTGGTTGGCTGATGAGCTTTGGTGAACTGCACAGCTCCAGGGACCACAAGGGCTCAGTTCACAACCAGGGTTATAGATAGTGGAATAGATGGGGTGTCTCCTCACACACACACATGCACACACACACACACACACACACACACCCACACACACACGCACACACACACACACACACACACATACGCACACACATGTTGTTTATCTATACATTTTGTGAAGGCAGCTGAGGATTAAATGCCATACTCTGCAATTTGGTTTCAGCACCTGTTGTTCCATAAAATGTAGAAATGATGTGTCTGTAAATTACTTAAAATTACATGTGAACAGAGACATATACTGACATATACTGATATACAGTGACATCTGCAACAGTAAAGAGCTTCTGCTTTTGTATAAACCAAACTCCCCATTGTTTTATTTTCTTAGTGACATTTGCCACAGCCTTCTGCCACACAGACATTTAAAGTTTATAGACGGTCATGTTTCTAATTATAATCATCACGAAGTAACTCTGAAGCTGAAGAATCGTTGTGTAGATCCACATCATGGAGTTTTCTGGATGATATTTGCTGAAGTCTGGTTTGATGGAACCCACTGCTTTTTGTAAAGTAATTGGCTCAGCACAGATGCATACCTTAACCTGGGTTCGGAGCATAAGTGACACATACTAGACTGATGAAAATGCTTTGCTCTAAAACTAGTTACAGAGAAGTACAGTATATCTAGAAAAAAGTAGATATATTCTTAAACAAACTCTGTGAAAAAGAAGACAGAAAGGTTGTAAACACACTGGTCTGAAAACCAGGATCAGAGCTCATCTGTTGGAGTCAAGAAGAGGGTTAGGACATTTATAATTTAATAGAAATATATTGTTGTCTCTCATGGTGCCACTGTATTGACTTGGTGTGTGCCTGAATGCGTGTGTGTGGTCAGCAGATAAACTCAATGACGGTGCCACTTGTCACTGCCATCATGATTGATCACATTGTCTTGTTTTGTTATGTGTTCGTCCAGTGCCTGCGCCCACTCAAGCTCCGACTGAACCCCCAGCCACAGAGCCCCCTCCCACCATCCCTCCTGCTAAAGAAGGTGAGCAACATGCTAAGCGCAGATATTATTATTTTATTATATAATGCATTGAACTTGTGCATAGTTTGTTGCAACAGGCATAATAACATCTTAATGAGAGAGATGTGTGTCCAGTAAGACAACAGTTTTAAATGGTTGTTGCTTCCAGTTCTGTATTGAACTTCCTTCAAGATTAGACCTTCCATAGATATATTAAAGGAAAACTGAAGCAGCAGAGACTGAAATATCCTGACTTTTCATCCTTAGAATGGGTCAAGCTTTAGATGTGCTTCATCCCGCAGTTCCCATCATGCAATTCAGTAATATCTTGTAAACCCTGTCTACTAAATGCTCACTTCCTTTTAACTGTTTATCCCGCTTTTATGAGGTAGATCAGAAATATTTGATGTATAAGCCCAGACGGACATAAGATGTAAGAACATCATAAAAACTTTTAACATTTTGTTTCATTCATTTTGCTCTTCAATCATTTCTGTTGTTTCTTATGTGTAGCTTATTTGCATTCAAAGCATTTAGACTTACACAGTTTGTTTTTACTTATTTTGAAGACAGGAAGAAAAACAAAGACAGTATAGAAAGCTGTGATACTGGCTGATTTATATGCAGAGATTTGCAAGCAGCACCTGTGCTGCGTGTTACATAACGTGGAATGGATCCACTAACTTTGATATTTTTGAAAAAAAGGATCAGATTCTTTACTGGCAGAGTAAAAACCTTTGGGGACATTCACAGAAAAATGTAGCCCGTGTACAGAGCAGTTGTTTTGCTCTAAACCATGTAAAAGCAATGATCAATACCTCACTAGGCAGCACAAAAAATAACCCAGCAATCCACATTATGTGCCCTTTACAAAACTGCAAATTGTGTTTAGTTTCAAAACATCAGCAGTGGTCAGAGAGGAAATTTGGGGATTTAGGGGCGCTTAACACAATTAGGAAGCATAACTTTAAGGTAAACGAAGAGGAAAAGTCAAAAACACTTAAGTGTTTGACACAGGATGTCAGGGAGACATGAACTGTTTTCCACAATGGCTTTATTATATGAACTACAAGCCACAGTGAGCTGCAGACAGTGCCAAAATAAAGAAATGCTTCTCTAATCTTGGTTTATTGCCGTATTACCTCAGGCTCAGCTGCGTTAACCTGCTCATTCCCACCCAGCTTCAGTTTCTGTTTTGCCCCAAACACCAGTACTGAGTCCAATTACCAATCAAATTGATGGCATACCACACTGAGTGCACCTGCAGGTAGAAGAAACTTCCAAGTAACTTTACTAAGTGCACTTTAACAGTAACACATTTTGGTTTTCCTGTGCACAGAATGCACCTGTAAAAGTAACTTTTGTTAAAGCTATAATATGTAACATTTCCTCAATAGAATATCTAAAAATGACGAGGTCTTTGTAATATATTTTGTTGACTTTTGTTAACAGCCCGTTTCATTTAGTCACCAGTCAGTGCCGTCATACCCCCTTTACTAGCAACGACGTTAGCATTATTTGCAGCTATTGCATTAGAATGAAGTGACTTAATATGCTTATGCATCACTAAACGTAATGTGAATGTAACTTTAATACATTACCTCGTCTATAAATATGATTACCTGAGTCACATCAGATAAAACAACTCCTATGATCTCTTATCATCTTTTTGAGAGACCTCTTATGGCACAAATTACATATGTACATTTAACGAAGGAAATCACTGACTGGATAAATGTTACAGTGCATACAGTGCATGCCAACAAAGTTCATAGTGTGAGTCGTGGCTGGCGGATCTTTGCTGTCTTTCTGCCATCTTTCCTTTCCCATTTCTCTTTTTTAGCTATTTAATAAAAATGCCCTAAACAATATTTGAAAAAAAGTTAACAGGTAATTTAAAACTTTTGCTGCAGTGTGTTATATTTCTCCTTTACCATGAACCTCGACCGTCTGTGAGTTATACTGTAAAACAGCTTACGCGATAAGACAAGCAAAATATTCTGACTGCAGAGGTGTTTTCCAAGTGGCCTGACAAGCCTTGAAAGATTAAGAACAAAGGGTACAAGTTCACAGTCCGTTCCTCCTGCTCGTATACACACGATTCTCCTCCTTTGTTCCTGTCTGAAGCTTTCAGGTAAAAGGTTGACCTGCAGACAGAAACCAACACCCCTGCTGAGCCCGTCTGTAAGCATTTCTGTCTAAGTTTCTGACCTTTGTCAGACCGATGCTCCCTTCTGTAATGACAGGCAACCTTTACTCAGGACTGAACCACAAAGACAGAGGAAAGAGAAAAGAAAGTCTACTGTATGGGAGTAGGAGCGAGACAGTAAAAGCAGCAGGGAGGACAGTGTGAAACTAATACTGTTTTTACCTCAAAAATGAACATGCATGTGAGGTTTTTTAAATGTAAGTAAACCTGCTAAAAATAGGCAACTGACTCCTTTCACACTGTCAGTAGACAAGCTTCTGTTTTGTCTTTTCTGTGTCACATTTCAGGCCAGTGACAATGTTACAATGATTACAATTTTAGATCTTTTGCTTCAGTCCCTCTTTCAAACTTAATACCGACTGACGTCGTACTGCTTCAACAGAGACAAATGGAAATCGTGGCTGATGATGCACGTCGTAGCATCACAAAGGGAATGAAAAGTCGCTGGTACACCTGGGTACACTAACACCAGATGTTAGTGGGTCTTTGTTTCTGTGTGAAAGGAGTAAAGTGATGTGCAGGATGAAAAAAAAAGAAGGAGAGACGTGGCTGGAGATAGAAAAAGTAGGACAGTAGACAAAAGTGTCAAAGCAGACACAGAGACAATTACAGACATTCAAAACAGGTCATGCTGCAGACTGAGGATAAATAATCATTTCTATCCCTAATATTAGCACAGCTTTCATCAGAATCAGCCACTTAAAACCTTGTAATCAAAACGGTCTCCAGCTGACCTTTACCTTGACATTTCTGACAAGCATGACAGCCCCAGAATAAAGTTGATACAGTTGAGGTTTTCTGGAGCGTTTACGGAGGCTGACATGCTCATAAACACGGTTTGGAATTCAGTAAAGAGTTGGAGTTTAAAACTTGTTAAAACCACAAAACAACTTTACGACTGCAGAGATCCGGCTACTGGGAGTCGTTTAGGAACCTGAGAAGAATAAAAGCAGAAGAAAAAAATCACTGCTGGACCAGGAATATGAATGAGCAGCTTACAAATAAAAAACACATTTATGTTGTCAGAAATATCAAAGTTGCATCAGCTGGAGTTGAGGAGTGTGTGTTCTATCTTTAATCATCAATGCAGAATAAACAAAGACAGGTTTAATATTTTCCCTGGTCCAGATTTTTGTAGCACTTCAAACTATGTATATTTACTCAGAGTCTGACTATGTCAGGCAGCCAGTTAACATTCAACTTCTGCTTTGTCCTCTGCCGACCTCCATTCTGTGATAAATTGCTTTTTAAATGCAGAGAAAAATGATTTAGTGCTGAATAAGTAAGGGATAATGTACAGCAAACCCATCATTATTGTGAAATAAATCCTAACATAGAGATTCAAGACCCCTTATTACACAGCTATTTACTAAAGAAATCAATAATTTGACAAAAAATATTGATTTAAAAGTGATTATATTGATTTGAAAGTGATCTCCAGAGTTTATGATCAGAACTGTGCCCATAGTCTGTTATTCATAACAAACAGTCTGTTACACAGAAATAACCTGTCGTGGAACGGCACAATCAAGTATTCAACAAAGTCATGTAATAAGTCTATATGTCACCCCTGTCTACGTCTGTCTAGTGTGTAAAGAGGCGAAGGCTGATCTCGCCTTCCTGGTCGACGGCTCCTGGTCTATTGGAGATGACAACTTCATGAAGATCACACGTTTTCTCTACAGCACCATGGGCTCGCTGGATTTAATTGGACCTGATGGCACCCAGGTAAGTCATGTGACCACACCATACCTACTGTATGACTGTGTTCACACGTTGCTGGGAGAAGTCAGCCTTCAGGGTTTTCAAGCTTTAGGAAGTCAAGAATGAAAAAGTCCACAGATGGAGTGGGTTGTCAAGGATGAATGGGTTGTTAACAGGAAACTCTTGTTTTTAGACTTTGACTTACTGTTTTTAGTTTTTTCATTATTATTTTAACTTGTCACAGTTTAGTTAGGGTTAGGCCCCAAAACTTGTTGGTAATGGTTATAAAATATTACAGTTTACTGGACCATTTTACAATAACACAGTGAAAGCCTTTCTGCCAGAACTCCTGAGGGCAAACTTCCCAAATGTGCTATTTGGAAACTGACATATACATATATGATGTATATTACATAGTAGTAGTGTACAGTGTATTATACTGCATGTGAACATTCATGTACTGTACTACATAGTCACATGACCACTAGGCTTATCACCATGTGAGTAATTAGCTTGCAGCAATTACCAGATGTTTTCAGAATTTTATATAATAAATTCACAAAGAAATCTAAGATAAGACAGACAACAACAAAGCGAGGCAAACAGACAACACAGACGGGGAGCAGGAAAACACAGGACAGGGGAAGAAGGGAAATACTGATCCTAACAGTGTCGTACTGTGAAATTTGGCCAGTGTAATATGTGTAGTATTTGTATGGTTATCTTTGGCAGAAGAGAAATTTTCAGGTCTGTCACATCCTACATATTACTTTTGGTCCAAATCGGTTTGCCATTTAGAACACAGCGTGAAAATGTGTGACCCCCTAGAGTGAAAACTGAAGAATAAAACAATAATGATGAAGTATGGTGTGAGTTATGTTACAGTGAGAGTCTTCGGGGTGCTGCTATTCACGTTTAGGACTCCTAGTGGTTCCTGTGTCTCGTCTTAATGTCTGTGTCTAGTGAAAATTATTGTATATAGACATTTCTACTGAACTATAAATTACCCTGAAGAAATACAAATGTGCCCAAGGCTTTAAATTCCTGTTCACTCTCTTTGTAATTTGTTCTCTTTGTTATAGCATTTTCCCTCTGAATTATGCATGCTCATGGAAAGTGTAACATAGAGCAGATACTAGGGATCCTGCCAAAAGCAGCCACACTAAAAACCATATAATAATGATGAAATAAAGAAATTGTATATCATAGTGCAATCTGTGGGTAAAGTGTCCATTCACACAGAAGAGTGGGCTGTGAAAAATGATTTTTTAAATATGTTTTACATGATCATCCCAGAAGAAAGGTTATAAACCATAGCAGAGTTGTGAGAAGAAACCACGTTTTCCAGCTTTTCTGCTCAGCAGAGCGCAATACATGTAGACATGCAGTAATTATAAATAATAAATATCCTTATTTCCTTTCAAAACAATCTAAAATCAGAGTTCATTCAGTCGATACTGAAATAATGGAAACAGGACACTGAGTAACGACATGGTGGAGGGGAGGCCAATTCGATTTGATGGTTTACTAAAGCCTCGTTTCTGTGATGCACTGTGGGAAAAAAAAGTTTACCTCCTTTACCTGTTTTGCTTTGTTTTCACCTTTGATCCGTGCTGGTTTGGCTCATTATTTATTTTGGGAAGACTGCTGCTGTTGGCATTAATTGATTTTGGAAGGATGCTTTGGAGCAGGATTTCACCTAATTTTGTTTGGTCGCCCCATGAGAAATCAGCTTGACCACAGCCTATAGAAAAGTTCAGAAGAGTGAGAACAAACTTTAAACCCCCGGTGAGTTAATCTGTACTTTGTGGAAAGACTTCGCTGCTGAGCAGTTTTCAATCAGCTCTGCTCATTTGCTCGCACTGTGATTCGTGCCTCAAAACATTATTTTTCTGGCAGGAGTGGTAGTCTTAATAAGTTGAGCCTAGATTCATTAAACCTGACATAAATATCAAGTGGTTCAACCATTAGGGTTTAAGACTAAAAATAGAATGAAATACAGTATTAAGTTAATTCTTATGATCAATACAGAACATTACTTTGAATGAGCGGCGGACATTACCAGTGTTTATCATGTAAGAAGTTCATCAATAGCATTGCCTGGTTGTGACTCGGGGCAGTTCACCAACGTAATGAACTAATTTCTCTGCTCCTTGACTGCGTGCCCCCCCACTTTGTCAGCAGAGCTCTGCTGGTTAATTTGTCACACTGAGGTGCTTGCTAAACCCTTTCCTTTCATTTGTGTAATGTCTGCTGTTAAGCATTTTGCTACCCTCACTGTGCCCCATAGCCTTCTGGCAGTTCACTACCAAAAGCAAAACACGGACTGTAATGTGAGAGAGTTGGCTGTAAAGTAAAGGGAGAGTTGGCTGGTAACTGTAGGCCACCCTGAGCCAACAACAGCACCATTAGCAGTCTGGAGGTAATGATAGTTGTTCACCCCTCTTAGGGTAAGGCAATTAGATTGATTATAGGTCTGATTTCAGATTTGGATATATGTTTTTCATTGCATTTTCACCTAGAGACTTCCACGATATATGACTGTTCCTATTTGACATAATGAACTTTACTGAAACATATTAAGACCTTCATTACTTACCAGGTGAAAAAAAGGGAAAACTCTGGCCCCTTTCTGCTTTCACTCGTTACACCCAAAGCGGTAAACTACAATACTAAGATGCCAGCTTTGGCTTCCCGTGTGCCATGTGTAAAACTTGTGTGGACCCTCTAGACTTTTCTGATCCTTAAAATTACATCTACTTACTCCCGTTAAAGTTGCATACTGGACTGCTGTTGTCGCTGAAACTATTTGTAATTTCACAAACTCATCTTTTTCATGCTACACACACGTTAAACCGTGAATAACAAGCTTTCAGCAGCATAATATGACAACCTGTGAAGGAACCATAAGTTATACTTTGGTGGAGTTTTTTTTAAGCTCACCTTATCTGTAAAATCACAGTATTTCCTCCAACACAACAAAGCCTCTGTTTTATATTGCTGGCACTGCTCAGAGTAAATGCAAAAAATGTAGGTGATAATGAGATGAATTTTTAGATTTTTGGACCCAAAGCACAGTCATCTGGGTTCATGGTAGTTATATAATGCTGCATTAGCTGCTTGAGATAATTTGGCTTCTTTCCTTTTGTTTGGCGGAAGCTCAAAACAAACCTTAGTGAATAAACTTAGTCAAAGACGCGAGTGATGTGAGCAGTGTGAATCGTTTTCTTTATGCGGGTCTGACAGCTCAGAGATCTAGGAAGTGTGAAGGAAGTGTTTTTATTCTTATGCGACTTGTGATTTGAACTTCTTTCCGTCTCTCCGTCTCTCCAGGTGGCCATTGCTCAGTTCAGCGACGACGCTCGGACAGAATTCCAGCTGAGTTCCCATGGCAACAAGGAAGCCCTGCTGGAAGCGATACAGAAGATCAGATACAAGGGAGGAAACACCAAGACAGGTCAGATCAGGAGGAGTAATGACGGCGTCTTAGCTGGGTTAATAAATGTAGTAATAGCTCCTCACAAAAAAATGGATCATGCAGATGTTGGTTCAGTGTTTTCTCTGCCATTATGAGACTTGGCTATAATGTGCTGTTGCCCTGTGCTTGAGCTAAAGAAACTCTTCTCTGCTGCTCTGGAGACAAAAAACACCAGATCAAGGGACAAGGACCTCGGCTCCATGATGAAGCCAACGTGGAAGCACCTTAACGTGTAATACCACCGATGGCCACTAGGTGCTGGCTCCATAAAGCCATGGATCCCTTAGTCTTACATTGAGCTTCTCTCTAAAAATACTCTCAAGAACTTTTTTGCAGTAGTCATTCTGGTCTCATTTGTTTTATTAGGACTCTCTAATAAATGATCTGGTGGCCCATCTTCCAATTATTGCTTCATTAATAAGATCTCAGGGCAAATAGAAAGCTTTGATGTCTGCCATGTTGGTCTTTGATCGCCAGGTGCGTATGACTCGCTCACCCGCCAAGTCAGACATTCAGAGCTCCCATTATCCTGACAGACAGCTCAAGTTACACTAACAAGACTGTAAAATGACTGTGTTACGAAGCATGAAGTATATAGTTTTACCATGTCAGTAAGATAGCATTTAGCATTAGCTCACCCATGAACCCTCGCGATCCTGCAGCTCTGCCCCTTGGTCACTTCTGGCTCCAAAAAGCCAGCATGGTGATGGCTAAAACACAAACCCCTGGCTTCAAAAACCAATGGGTGACATCATGGCACATCCATCCACTTCCTATATACAGTTTATGTATCATATTAGCCCAGATAGAACTAGACACAAGACACTTTTTCTCCTGTAAATAAGCTTTTCAAGAGTGTTGGTCGTCTGATATTTGCAAAATCAAAATTGCGTGTTGACAGTGGTAAACGTTCATTTAAAATGGGTTGAGTGCCAGTGTAAATATTGTACTTTACAAACAGCATTGTATCATGTTTTGTTTGTAGAATTAAGTCCATTTATCGTGATTCTTTAGTCACCAGTCATCTGATTCATCAGTTGGCACTAAAAGTGTTTCGTTAGTCCACTTTAACCTGTCATGTTGTGCTGACGCTGAAGAAATAAAGTCATGATGGCAAAAATCAAGGCCAGATCATGCCCTTAGCAGCGTCTTTACTGCAGAAAGGAAAATGTGTTACTTTTGGAAATAGTGCTTACTCCGTCAATGAGCAGATTTGTTTTGCATTTCTTCTAACTCTTGCAATAATATTGGTCAAAGTAAAAAAAAAATTATACAAAGATGCCAAGTTTTTAGTCAAATACTAACAAATCCTCCTCCACGAAAAGAAAATCCCTCCACAAACTTAGGGAAAGCACTGGGTTTAATATCTTAGTCTAAAGTTAACACAAACAGTCAGATTACACTAAGTAAAATGATTTTGTCAGATGCTGTTTCCAAGGTGCAGAGTAAACTTTGAATCTCACATAGACTGGAAGTGTTTTTAACATTTGGACTCCCGAAAGACTCCTGAAGCCTATGATCTGATTCAACCAAAAGCTCCAAAGCAGCGACTCATAGACTGACTACAGTTAAACATTTTGTCGCTGCTGTTTCCAAAGTCACAGGTCAGTTTTCTTCAGTTTGATAACACCTATTGAAATTGTCAGCAAACAGGAAAGAATTCAATTCTGATTCAGGAAACAAAATGAGCGCTTTGCTTTGTGATCTGGAAGCATCGAACCGTGTACATACACAGAAGATGAATGTCAGTAACTTTAATGCGTTAATGTGGCTTTATAGATGATTGTTCAGGGCACTTTAACTCTGAAATATCTGAGTGATTGCTCAGTGTCTGATGAGGGTAATTGTGTCCTTGAGCTTTGCTATCGGCTCATGACACAATCATCTCCGCTCTTTTTTATCCACTTATCTTTCACCTGCCCAGTTTTACCCCTCTTTATCTCTCTTATTCCTTCACCAATCCCATGCTCTCACCTTCTGTCTCATTCTTTTCTCTCCTTTTGCCCTCTAATCTTTTTCTCCCTCTCATCCTTTCAGCCTTAGGGTCTCCTGTTATCTTCAAATTCCCTCTTTCCCTTTTATCTTCTTTTTTATACCCTTCTCCCGCTCAAACTCTTTCTCTGCTGTCTTTTTTCCTCCATCTATTTCCGACCACATTTCACCAAACTCTGCTGTACTTTCTGGTGGTTAAACAGTTGGAAACAGGTGCCGTTTTAGCTCACAGAACTGTGTATGTATGTGTCTACAGCAGAACAGAAATAAATCATGAAATTGCATCATTCCCACACAAAGAGAAGGATGAGCAGGCAGCTTTCACAGTGTTGGACTACTACTCACCGATTCGCAGTAGCTGTCTCTCTCCTGTATCTTTTTGTCTTTCTCCCACACATCCACACATACATGCACATAACAGCCTTCAGCTTAGAATTAATCTTTTTCTGTAGCTTGAAACATAAAACCTCTCGTTGCCACCAAAGAAACCCACTCAGCTTGTTCTTCTTCTTTTTTTTTTAGATTGTTTCGTTTCTCATTAATTTTACTAAATAATTTCTTCTACTTACTGATACTTGAAATCAGGTTGAAGGTTATTTCTCTGTTTTTGTTTAATGACACACCTTTTTAACGTTTCAGAAGTATCTTCTCACATTCTCTTTGAGTGTTTTATTATAATATAGAGCTAAAAACACTAATTAAATTACAGAAGCACACACTGTGACTGTGCCTAAACCTCCTTATTACATCTTACGGCACTGGTCCATTGAATAATGCACTACTACCGTCTCTGGCTTTCATGACTGGAGCTTACATTACCACACTTTGCATAACTCGCTTGCTCTTTCCAAACCCAAACTATTCCCTTTTTTATTCTTAAAACCCCAAACCTCTCCTCAGAAACCCCATAAGGGCCCCTCACTGTATCTAAATCCCTTTAAGCCCTCAAATAAAAGACAGCAGCTTTCTGCCTCTTTAACCCTTGGCCTCTGGCAGTTATATCTGTGTTGAAGCAAGAGTCAACCAACAAGAAACCCAGCAGCTTTTAATGCCTTTTTTATGTTTTTATTGAAAATGGGTGATATGCTGGAGTATGTTTCACAACCCCTCAGGTAAACTCGTCACACTGAGTGCATTTTAAAGTCTACTTAAAACTGTAAAAGCATTCAAAGTAAAGTTTCAAAGCCGGTGTGGTTTCTCTTTCCTCTTCATTTAGTGAAACTTCACATTTACCCCATCATGTTCAACAGGGTGCTTCTGGCCATTTGGGTGCCCTAAGCACAATTGCTTTGTGGTGCCCTCCTAGTCTGGCTAGCTGGAAGTACTCTGCCGGAATAAGAGTGAATATTTCTGTCGTGCAGTGGCAGGATTGTCATTCTGCTTCCTCCCACTGCGTGTTATCGCTTTGTCGCCACGTGAAAGAACAACAACCTCTGAGCTGCAGCTACACCCTGAAAATGGCATGTTTGGACAAGGACACGTCTTTTTATGTTTCATTTTCTTCTACCCCTATTCCAGACTTATCTACAACGCTGGCACAGTGCTAACGAAGTGTGGAGATAAGTCTGGCTATGTGAGAGTAGTGCCCTCCCTCAAAAAAACAAGCAAAAAAAAACACACACAAACATTTAGAAGAGCAATGTCCTGAACAAATACATTATCATTATTAATGTTACAAATAACAGAAATTTACAACGACAGTATGTATTACACTCTATATGCTTTACTATAGGGCAGGTAAAAAGAACTTTTGCACACACACTTCTTCAAAAAAATAGAATTGTTTTTTAAACTTCTAACCAATAGAATGTGTCCATAGCCAACCGCGATATTTACATGTGCGTGTTTTATAGGCTACGATTGTATGATATGAAAGGGTCTACTTTATCCCAAACCATGATCTTTTAATCCCAAACCTAAACAAGTAGTTTTGGTGCCTAAATTAAAAAAAAAAAACTGGAAAAAAAACAAGCAAAAAACAACAAGATGCCATGTCATCCACAGCATCACTGGAGTTAGAGAGGCCTACATTATATATGAAACACTATGTGGGTGATGATGATCGTTTGGTTGTTTTGATGCCCTACACACAGTACTGGATGTGCATAACGGTAGCGGCAGCTCTGATGTTCAACAGTATATAGCACATGGCTTTAGCTACACAGCAGCCACCATAGCTGATAGAGACTGAGAGACTGCTTAATATCGCCGCAGAGGTTTAAGGAGCTCGGACAGCTGCTTATTTACCTCCATGCTTTACCTCATACACTATTCTTACTCTACTTTTTACTCTTTCATAAACTAATGTAAATGATGCTGCCTCTAGACTCTATAGTGTGTGTTTCCACCTTTGCTTTTAGAGTGTGACAGAAGAGCACGTTAAGGATTCAGTGTGCTGAAGCTGATATCCTGGGATTTGGCTTTTTTATTATGCATTTATTCATTAAAGTATTACAGCGCCTCTGACCTGCTTGGTGAATGATTGATTTAATGTAGCTGCTTGTCTAATAGTCTTTATCCCTGAATGTACAGTATATATGAGTTTGTGTGTGAGGTGGATTTTTATGCTCGACATGAACATTTCTGCTAATCCCTGATCTGCCTTGACTCCACATATTATTCAGATGAAGAAGTGAGTGTGTTAATGTGTTTGTGACGTGTTCTTCTCCGTCCACGTGTACTGCAGATAGGAATAATTCTCAAGTGAGTGTTTGATTTGACAGTAATTTCACTTCTACTTCTTAACTTTTCACAGGCTTACTCAGGCTGGCCTTTTTCTGTAATATACTGTACTTCAGTGGTCAGTCTTTCTTCTTGCTGCTTTGGCTATCATAATGCAGTTGTAAGAGACCATCAGTCATTTTTATACTTTTATGAGGTTTTTATGAGCACAGGAATGAATGTGTGAATATCTTGTGAATGGCTTTTATGGCTGTAAAAGCCAGTGAAATCCACTCAGAAGCCATGGTATGTTTTCAATGCCTTTGATCATTTAGATTTTTTTCTTGGGGACTTGCTGTAACTTTTCAAAGATTAGAGGCTCTATTAGTTCATAATAACACTAAATGAATATTACAGTCTCGTCCTAGTCATACAGATTTCACCTGAAGCATCAAAAAACAGAGCGAGTGTTTCTCACTTTTAGAACAAAGGATTATCATTAGATGCGAAAACAGACAAGTTCAACCTTTTTATGTTTTTCAACATTGTTTATCCCTGAGAAAACTGGTAAACTGTTGTCGAACTGGAGGCCAAACGCAAACACAAAGTGATAGATTGCTGACTGATGGTAGTCTTCCGAACCTACTGACATGTCTGTTGTTTTGTTTTGTTTTCTGCTCTTCTTGCGCCTGCTTTCTGTCTTATCTCGTATTCCTCTCCAGCTCCGCCACTCCTGTGCCCTCTTACCTGCCCTCCTCCTCCTCCTCCTTTCTCCGCCACCCACTCGGTGCATCTTCTTCTCATTTCCCCCCTCCTCTGCTCCGTCCCGTGTCTCACTTCATGCCTGACTAGCTGCTGTAATTCCAGTCTCGCCCAGTGTGATCAGAGGACAGTGTAGAAACAGATGTATCTCTGGCAGATATCTGACAACACAACACTTTGCAGGCCAAGCACTCTATCATTTGTCATCAGTGACAGCTTAGAGCAAAAAAACAAAAAAGACAAGAAGAACATCAACAATAAAAAATGACAAGGTGACGTAGTTTAGGTAGAAACTAAAGATTATGTAGCAAACCTTCCTTGCACATATAGGTCATTTACATAATGTACAGTGTGTGTGTCCATTTCTCCTCCTCTCATAACAACTCGACATATCCTTGAAACCACAAGAGGAGGAAGGACGGAGGCATTTGAGAGGATTAATGGCAGTGATTGTCCATTTAATTATGAAAAGGTCAGGCAGAGATGAGCAGATGAACTAGATGAACTATTAATGCAAATCGTGATGGGCAGTATGCAAAAATCGGCATTAAACAGAGACGAACTACCTGTACCTGTGACGATGCGATGGCATTATATATTGTTTTTTATGCGCAAACTTAAAGTGAACGTGCACGCCCGTACTGTGTGTGTGTGTGGTTTTTAACTGGAGTGGTCAATTAAAGCTGCAGGAGCTGAAATCACGGGGGGAAACGCCAGAATTTGACAGTACACACCATCCTTCTGCAGCTCTCTCCTCTCGGTCCAAATCAAGTGACTAATACATGTAAATATGCATGACCTGTTGTTTCATGCCGTTATGGAACGTTCTGTGTGGAGCCACAGAGAAGAGGAAAAACCTACCATCACAGGGTAGATTTTCTACAGCTCGAAAACAGAGACGATGAGTAGATGCAGAAGTCTTGTTTCCTCTCAGACCACTTGAATTATAATATGCTGAAAGGTAGTTGTGGAATATTTGCCCAGTGATGCCAAAAAACTGTCAAGCACTGCAGCTTTAAAGGCATGATGAATGCACTATAGACCAGTCCATTTCTCCTGTCTTTTTTAAGTAACTGTACCATATAATTAAAAGTAATAATGACAGTAATGAGTGTATACCTCCACCGAGGACCAACCTCTCCTCTGATGTTTTGTTGGTCTGTCTGTCTGTCAGCAGGATTACACAAAAACTACTGCGCTGATTTTATGAAACTTGGTAGAGAGTGGGATTCAAGTGGGCTCAAGGACCCCTTTTTTTCATCAAATCCATAAAAAGACCATTTTTTATTGCTTTTCTAACATTGCGAGATAGGGTACTTGATTGAATTACAGGAGTAGGGGTGGGCAATATGGGAAGAAGTTATGCCTTGATATACCTTTGCCTGAATCATTATGTGCGATACATATATTTCTCATTATTTCTTTCTGACATTGATTCAATTTTCAGTTGTAAGCTTAATCCAATCCAGTCTATCTTCCATTAACTAAGGCGTTGTACAGTCTGATGGCGGTGGGGATGAAGGACCCTCTGTAACGCTCAGTCCTGCATCATAGTGCATCACTGATTCAGCACTGCGTCATTAATGCTACAAATGACCCATGATGCCATTCTCATGGTCTGTAAAATACCATATTTACACTGGACTGTTTTGAATAAATGTGTGTTGGCAAGTCTCAGGCCACTTGCTGAAAAAGTTATGTGACAATTTGTACTCGATGTTCACAATATAGTCATTTACTACATCCCACATAGACAAGTCATGATCCATTTGAGTGTATTTGATATATTGCCTGAACAGCAAACCTTATCAGGTCAAGACCCAAAACAAAAATGTGGTTCCTCTCTGTGACTCAAACTTACTAAAAACATTATGAATTGTGATAACATCTACATTTTTTCTGATCCACATTAGGCATCAGCTCGTCAGAATCAGAATCACAAAATCATCTTAAGCCCTTGAGCCCAGATTGTTAATCATGGCTAAAATAACATCAGCAATTGCATTGACAAGTAATGACAACACACAAGTCAGCAACAGACACTCAAACCAACAATTCAAACAAACAAACACATGACTGACTTCCTTTTCCACTGTCGAAATACTGTCACACGTCTTCTAATCTAATCAGGAAAATTACATGTCAGTCTGACAAATGACAGCATTATTATGTATTTCACTTTGCCAATTGGCGACCCAACAAAAACAGACCCAAAAACCATTTTTCCCATGAGTTTGGGAAAGGCAGCTGTTCAGGACTGTGGGGCCTTGGCAGAGGTGAGCGTGAGTGTAATGAAAATCAGTGCAGTAGTTTTTTGTCTAATCCTGCTCACATACGAACAAACAATACAATTCACCTGAGTGGGAAAATATCCTCCTGAGAAGAGATAACAAAAACATATAATATGAATTCAGTTTATTAGATCAAAGTGCCTTTTCGCAGAGTTGTTTGCACCTGACTGGCAGCGTGACTCTTAAATGTTATTTTACAAAATCTTTAGTGTAATTTGAGGAGCTTGTGATACACACAACGCATCATAAAATAACTGACAACAATGACAGCACCGGAGCTGTTTTGTTATGGGCGGGCCTTGAAACCTTTTCGAGTTGTCTAGACACATTTTAGTGAGTGATTAAGTCCATTAGCAGGTGATGTGGACCCGCACACTGTCAAAAGTTCAACTAATTTTATCTTTCTGACAGACTGCATTGTGACATTTCCCTGTGAGTTTTTCTTCATCTTTCAGTGGTTCGATCTAATTGAAATACACTGGACATTGTCTGACATATTTTAAATGCTAATTGGACCTCAGCCTAAATTCAGATTTCAGGAACTTTGAGGTCACTCATTGTCATGTAATAATTATGGGTTCAGTCATGTATTTTATTAATGTCTGTTGAAGAATAAAGCATATATGTTTATTAATTAGCGAGTGCATTAAAATTGTAGCAAAGGTCACAAGCACTCACCTCTGCGTTAGAGGCAGACAGGAAAACATTTTCAATTCTTAATGAACACATACCTTCAGTAATAAAATGTGCAAAATTAACCATAATAGTGTTGTGAATATTTCAGAGAATATAAAATCATATCGTACATATAAAGGACTTGACAACACTGATGACCAAGTTCCTCAGCTTCAGTTTAGTTTCTGTTCATCCGTTGGTTTTAACTACATTGAAAACAACAGATGACAGAAACGCAGAAATAAATAAGCATAAAAAGTGATCCTTAAATTGTTTTCATTGTGTCTTCCGTCAGGTCGAGCCATCAAACATGTGAAGGAGTCCATTTTCACAGCAAAAGGCGGAGCCAGAAGAGGCGTTCCTAAAGTTCTGGTCGTCCTCACCGACGGTCGTTCACAAGACGATGTCAACAAAGTGTCCAAGGAGATGCAGATGGAGGGTGAGGATTTTATGAACTGACGGGGAAACAGATCCTTTAAGTGCTGGAAGTAACAGAAAATGACAGGAACCACTAACACTGGTGGAAAATGAAAAAAAATGACTCGATTTTACCAGCAACTGTATTTTGTTTTTGTTGATGTTGCATTGGTGATTGCAGTTGTAATTTAGTTTTTGTGTTTCTGAAAGTTGTCATTTTTATATATATTTCAGTAGACACAATTATTTTTTCACTGCTCATAGTAGTCTTAGTTTTTATTAACTGTAGTAAACCTGGTTTGTTTCTCCATATGAGCAAGATTACATTGTAAAACATCCCTCTCAGTCCACTTCTTATTGGAAACAACAACCCAAACTTTACCATTTCACAGATAATACAACTGTATCTGTTTATTTCAAACCTGCAATAACAAGTTATTGTAGCTTTTATAAGGACCAGATTTTACAAGCAGATTTTCAAACCCCTAACCCTGAAATGTATTCTTATACGAGGCTGACTTATCCTATCCAGACCCTTAAACATGTCATCTTTTTTTAATTCTACTCTCAGGGTATATCATCTTTGCCATTGGCTTTGCGGACGCCGACTACGGAGAGCTGGTGAACATCGCCAGTAAACCCAGCGACAGACACGTCTTCTTTGTGGACGATTTGGACGCTGTGAAGAAAATAGAAGAACAGCTCATTACCTTTGTCTGTGAAGCTGCCACTGCCAGTAATTAACACGAGCTTTAGTTTCAAAAGAGAGATACTGCATGTAAAAAAAAAAAGAAAAACACAGACCACCAAAGAAGAGACGATGGTGACTGTAGAACTGATACGATGGTGATGAACAAACTCTTTTCTGTCTTTCAGCTTGTCCGTCTGTTTTGATGAGTGGAAACACACTGGCAGGTAAGAAAGAACAGAAGCAGCAGGTTCATCCCGTTTATCGAACCCCCCAGACAGAAAGCCGCTGATAATAACGATTTTTTTACACCGGTGTCATTTATGTTTCTCATCGGAATAATCACAAGGAGGAGGAGGATGTTCGTCCTGATAATGGTGATGATAACGATGACCGTTTATCTGCAGGTTTCCGTATGATGGAGAAGTTCGGCCTGGTAGAGAAAGAGTACAGCACTATACCAGGAGTTTCCCTGGAGCCGGGTTCATTCAACAGCTTCCCCTGTTACAGGTTGCACCGGGACGCTCTGGTGTCCCAGCCCACCAAGTGAGTAACCGTGTCCAATATACCAGGAATAGAAGTAAAAACACAGATTACAGATGTGAAAACAGTAACAGAAGCCTGTCAGTCATCAGCAGTGTTGGGAAGATTATTTCTGACATGTAATAGGTTACAGATTACTCGCTACCCTGTAAATATTTTAATTACTTGTCTACTTACTAATCACTTATCAAAGTAATGTCACTTACTACTTTTGATTACCTTCCTAGCAAATAAATTAAACCAGGCAGTGTAAACGTCACAACAGTACAACACTATTTATTTTTTTTATATAAGTTCTTCATGTAACTTAAATGAAATCCACCAAACAAATCACAAGTGTTTAGGTCACAAACAACAAGCTGCTTTCGGCTGCATGCGCTCAGGTGGAGTAATGCGCATTGATTCGTTCGTTTGCAGTCGAGAGGCGATGCAAATTCAAACGAGAGAACCAATCAAAAACAAAGCGAAAACCTTGAGCATATACTGCCAGATGAATTGAGTCTTTCGACGTGCAGAAACACTTGACGGTGTCGTCCCAGATGTCTCCTAACTGCTGTTCTGACTCCTGCACAGTGAAAAAACAGAATGAATGTTATATTGTACCTGTAAGCTTTTTACCAAAAAGATTATATTCAGATGTAATCACTAATATTTAGATTAGTAACTGTCATTTAATTTCTCAATAACTGTAACAGATTACAATCACATTTTGTCTTATTGTTACTTAATGCCATTACATGTAACTAGCTACTCCCCCAGAACTGCAGCATCCCTCTGTATCACATAAGGCACATGTCATTGTTTTTAAATTAATTTCCCACTGTTAAAACCCTCTTACTACCTTTTAACCATTAGAGACGTCTCTTGCTGCTTATCTGTGTCCTCTTACTATGTGATTCTCTCCTCGATGTGGAGAGTCTGCAGGACGCAAACAACAGAGGACGTTGAATTATCAGCCACATTACACAGAGATCCAACTGGTCACCAGTCCTGCTAATGAAAATGACTTAGCAGGAGGACTAACATGAAAGACAGCATGACAACAGTTTTCCTTTTATCTTTGTTAGGATTATATTTTAAGATGCAGGGGTCACATCTAGCTGTGTTGTGCATTTTATCTTGCGTGGCCCACACATAGTACTATAAATAATGATCCTGCAAACTGTGAAAAAATGAGCGTCATATCGTATCGTATTAAATATTTCTTACTGTCAGAATAATACTAAAGTCAGACTATATATCTATATTATCTGTAGCAGCCAGTGACAAATTTATCCGATCAAGTATTGTGAATATACTGTATGCAAAACCCGCTGAAAGACTTCAACAGTAGATTGAAATGTTGTCTTTCAGTTCTGTGATACTGTAGGTGGTTGGTTGAGAAAGATCAATAGTGCCATGGTCCTGTGAGTACATATTAAAGAGCAGATTTAGGATGTAGTTGCTACCAGGCACTACAGCATCAAAAGATGCTGGAAACAAATGCAGGTGCAGTTTAGAAGTTTTTAATGTTCAGTCCACAGAAAAGTTGGACAGCTGTTATATCTTTTCTGTGATGCTGTTTCCTGGTTCATACCTGTCAACCGGCTTTAACTTTTGCATGAACTGTGATTGTTCAGTTTGTGAAAAAGTGACATTGACAAGCTCTCTGAAAAGTTGAAGCTGAACCTGAAGTGCTCGAAGGTACAATAAAGGCTCAGCTCTCTGATCAACAAGAGGCTGGTGCTCAAAGGCAGAGGAGAGCGCTCCAGGAGCATCAGATGAAAAGACGCACTTTGAAAAAGACCCTGGTGGATAAATGTCTTTAGGGCATGGCTGAGCTTTATATATATATGTGTGCCAGGTATCTTCACCCCGAAGGTTTACCCTCTGACTACACCATCTCCATGATGCTCCGCCTCCTTCCCGAGACCCCGCAGGAGCCCTTTGCATTGTGGGAAATCCTCAATAAAGACAACGAGCCGTTGGTTGGACTCATCCTGGACAGTGAGTTTGATTTGTGTTTTACTTTCTTGTCGTCGTTTGAACCTACGTCACATCACAGCAGATGTGCGTCAGATGCTGCAGGTCCTTCAAAGAAACAGTGACAGTGCATAATGCAGCAGATGTGTGACTGCAGAGAAATCACTAATTACATACGTATGTATGTGTGCTCTTCTTGAACGAGACAGCTCGTTTGTGCAGGAAACTTATTGACCTCAGACCTGGACACATTTATGAAACCGATCCCAGAGCACAGGAGCGATGAAAAAACAAATAAATAATGGAACAACTTTAGTCTGTAGCAGAAGCGCTATTTCTATTTCTATTTCAGACTAACAATAAAACATTGTATAAGTAAGGTTAAAATATTTAATATCTGTTAAATCTGTGGTTTTGTCAGTGGTCTCCCATGTTTTTATTATATATATAAGATTTTAAAGTCAAGAAACCAAAATGCCACATGATAGTTGTAGATGTAAACAAAAACTCTCCTACTTTTATTTTGATTTTAGTTTTTGTTTTCAGTTTCAGTTTAGTTTTAATTAGTTAGTTACAGGGTTAGCCTTCTTGTGTGAACTTTTCACATGGATTTTTAGATTTAGATAGAAGTTTTCCTCTTGAGAAATGCTCCTGATATTTTTTCACCTTCCAGGCACTTGCTCTTATCTAAGTCACATTCAAAGCAATCCCAAATGGGACTCCAGAGCATTCCCCTAACTTTTCTCCACCATGATGCCAGGTGTTGGCATCTGTACAACGGCCACAAGTAAAAAAAAATGTAAGAGTTCATTTCCACCTGAAGTACTAGTATGAAGTAAATGGACAAAAATGAAAACTAAAAACATTTTCTCTACGCGTTTAGTTTATTTTCGCTAGTTTTCATTATTTCCTTTGTTTTTGTCAGTGATAATAACCATAGTTACATAAACACTTCACATTTAGACTCAAATAAAATCAAAATATACATTAAAAACAAGCCCCTGGCGTCAACATTCAACAGTGTTTTCGGACAACGCTGTCTTGGAAAAGAGCGGTAAAGGAAATCCAGGAGCTTCTACTACCAGCTGGTAGTAGCTGAAAGTTTCTGGAGAAAGAGAGTCATTTGGGTTGTTCTGAAAAAAATGAATCAATCTTAATTTAATCTGAGGAAATATTAATGGAAGGCAAAATATACTATGGTCGGTATTTTGAAATGAACCTACTCTGACAATAATCATCATTATCTTGTTATATCTGACATTAAAATCATGCTCACTGAGAACCATAGAACAACATTAACACCAAGATTTTTGTTGACGAAAAACCGAAAGATGAACTTCTTTATCCAATGAGCGGAGCAGCACAAAGATATTAGTAGTATGAGACTAGAAGTGACCCAGAAGTTTCACTCCTTCCTCTGTCTGTCCTCCGTTGCCAATGTTTCTGCCCATCCAGACTCTGGAAAGACACTGACGTTCTTCAACTATGACTACAAAGGAGACTTCCAGACCGTCACGTTTGAAGGAACGGAAATCAAAAGAATCTTCCACGGGAGCTTTCACAAGGTGAGTCTTCAAATTTTTTTGGCAGAAAAAAACTGAATCACTCAACTCTGGTGGTAAAAGTTTTAGTCCTTTTTACAAATGCTGGCTATGTTTTCATGCAGATTTTTACTTCTGTTTTAATCATTCTCATGTAGATAGATAAAATGCTGGTCGGGAACTGTGAGCGTTTTTATTTCTGGTCTTGTGTAATGTCATTTCTGTGCTGGTGGTCCATTAGAGCTAGAGCCATTTCAGCATTATTGATCTTAACTTAGAAATGTGTGTCCTCTGCTCAAAAGGCCTATCCGACAATTACTGTTTTATCACACAACAGCTTTACAGTGAGAAACGATTTTTAACATGAAGTCATTTGTAGTTAAATGTCCTCATCCTGCATTCAGACTCTGACTCTCAGAGCAGAAGGAGCAGGAGAGGGCAGGCAGTTTTTCAGGAAAGTTGCAAAGACAGAGACAAAAATAAGGGCTGTCTACTGTTTTTTTCGATGTTTTTGAAGCCGTGGAGCCTGTTGGGTTGGTTTCAGTGGCTCTTGGGCTGGATGTGTTTTTTTACTCTTGACCTGCCAACACTGCTGTGGTGAGTGTGTGTGCAGGTGATGATAGCCCTCCTCCCTCGTCTGTCACTCCTCCCACTCTCCACTGTACCCATTTTACCTTATTTTTTTAACTAGTTGAGTGCACTGAGTGGGTGTCAAACTGCAGATTTCATCACCTTTAAGATCTCTCTCCTCTGATGATAGTCGAGTAGTGAACATTTGTAACACATTTTAGAATAATTCTCACAAACTAAACATTACTAACTAGAAGGACACTCAGAGAGTCCACTCTTCTTCAGACACTGCCTTCTATTTTACCTCGGACCTGGGAATGACGTCAGAGAACTTTTGACAAGAAGTGAAATCTAATCTAATTGTTTGTTCAATTGCGACAGAATCGCGTGGCAACAGAGCTACTTTTTCACAATTTGGACTGAAATCAAAAAGCACCATAGTTTCACCTTCATCTTCAGAGAACTCCTATTGGTAAAAAGTCAAAGCTAATTGTTCGTTCCATGGCAACATCAGTGTGTAGCAGCAAAATTACCCCTCTTCCCTGTTTTACTGAAAGCTGTTGTCAAAAAAGCACCAGTCTTTGATGAACGAGTCGGCCACATTCCAGTCCAACAATTAAAAAAAACAATATTAATAATAGTTGTCGACAGGTTAGCCACTGTTAGCAGTATCAGTTGATAACGCGTTACACTGTATTTTACAGATGTGAACACTGTAGAGACATGTCCACAGATAGACGTACTGATTTAATGAAACACAAATAAGACAAACATTCTTATTAGCTTTCGCTGCTGTTAATGCATGGAACAGCCATCTTGAATTTCGATGTCAGGGTTGGTGAAGTTGGTCCAATTTCCAGTTGAAAATTCCACTTCCCAGTTCAAACGGAACGCACCATATCTAATCTAATAGCCCGGGGCTCTCCAGTGTTAAAGAAAGTAGAAATCGATTCCTGCATCTGTTCCTTTTTATCCATCTGTGCCCCACCCGTCCACCAAGTTTCATGTAAATCAGTGAAGTAGTTCTTGTGTAATCCTGCGGACAGGAAGACGGACAAAACAGGAGTGATCGCCGAACCTCCTTGGCAGAGTTAATAACTGTAGCCCAGTACCCAGTGGGCATAAATACTGTCAATTACCTGAACATTTTTTGCCATAGAAGCGAAAGCCACTAAAGTAAAAACATCACCCTCAAAAGAAGTCAAGTTTTTATTCTTTTGTAACCTCACATCGGACCACCAGGGGTCTTATTGGTTTGTTCTCCAATTAGAGTCTCAGACACACACAAACACATTTCTCTTTTCCCTCAATCCCTGTTGGAGTCTGTCCAAATATTTTTATGTAAATTATGTTGTGTCGAATTATTCAGGCTGAATGGAAATAGCAAAATTTGATGACATTCCCTCAGTAAAATACCATTTTTGGCTCTCTTCAAAGGAGAAAGTGTTTTGTAAAAAAAAAAAAAAAAAAGACATAATGGCATAAACAGTGCCGCCTGTGCTGAATAAATAACAACATTGGTTTTAGGCTCAACAATGCAGTGATTGACTAATTCACATTGAGAAAGACTCTGGCATGAAGTAAATACACATTAGATATGGAATAATAACAACTTGCTGAGTAATAATTCTTTGTCTTTGTTTACGTGTTCTTTGAATTAATCCAAACAAACTTAACTTAAAGTAAAGGCTTTGTAGGCGTTTTTTATCTGACCTCTTCAGTGGGTCTCTGTGGATTTCTGCTGCCCACCAACTCTCTGTTTGTCCTGTTCTTTCTTTAATTCAGTTCTCAAAATGTCACAGAGAAGCTGTCCATCATTCTCCGTGCCTTTTGTTTCCTCTATTGTTTTCTGTCTTTCTGCTGGAGAACATGACAATGTTCAGAGAGGGAACAGATGCAGAAAGCTGTCTGGCCACAGGAAGTGTGTGTCTCCGTTTAGACGGGATGACAAGCGAATAAGAGGAGTGTCTGCGAGTTTGTGTGTGTGTTTGTTATAAAGGGATTACCATATGAAGACACCTCGTGTGAAAGCAGGAATACCCAGCAGGATCTGTCACTGCTCAGTGAAGCACACGCACACGAAAAAAACGGAGAAAAAATACAGAAAACAGAAACGGGAAGCACGAGAGAGAAAAGGATAAAACACGTATGACAGCAAGTTTAAATCGGAGAGAGAAACAGAGGGAGAAAAATACTGACATTTGGACAGAGAGAAGGAGAGAGTAACCTACAGTACAGCTCAGTGCCATATTACGCTCTACAAGTATATAAACACTATGCGTTACCTCCCAAAATGATTAAATGCCTCCCATTAAAAATGTGAGCAAGCTCTTAAAGCTGTCTCTGTGCGCTGTAAAAATTTAGATGTTTATTTTGCTTTTTGGACCTCACCAGCTTAAAACAGCAACTATATAGCCCTATATGAACGGGACTAGTAATACCCCGGGACATCATGGGATTTAGAAATGTACCTGTTTCATGCAGCGCATTCGCAAAGTCTGTGCTTTACTCCAATTTACTGACATTATTCCCCAGGTCTGATTTCAAGGGTCACTACCACTAACAACTGTTGAGCCTGTTGATAGATAAAGATAGAAAAATGTCCGTTACCACACGTTGCCATAAATGTCACCCGTCTCATCAAGATTTCGCTCTTTCTGTCTCCATGCTGTGTAGTGACACAAGCCTCCCAGATTCAAAAACTGTCAAAACTTTTATCCATAATTGCCGCCGCAGCCTCCCCAGTTCTTGATCAGGAAAAACAGAATAAAGACAATGGAGAAAATAAAAGAATAGCAGATGCTGATTCACACAGAACTGATATTATCGCAGGACCTCTGTGTTTTGCAGTGACATTTTAACTTTTAGAATTTCAAACATGGCAAGTTAAGATCGCAGACAACCTCCACATTTGTAATAAAAGCAGAGGCTGTGTGTGATGCGGTCGGACTAGTTTTACCTGAGGTCCCCGGGTAATACCAGTCCCACGCAAACAGGGCTTCAAATTCACTGGCTGTCATTTAATTTATAAGTAATTATCATAAAGGCATACTTGAAAGTAGAAAGAAAAAGAACAAATAATAACAAAGATAGAAAAGCAGCAACTGGTATTGAATCCCATTGTGTTCATTCTCATGAAAAGAGAAGCTGTATCTGTTTGTAAAAGGAAAATATAAGATTGTGTTATGTAGTGGGTAATGTAATCCGTTGGATCTGTTTTCCTGGAAATGAACAACAAGAATGTTAATACTGAAAAGGAAATGCCTGAGCCTAAATACTGTTTAAAAGGCACTTCATCTGTTTGAATTAAATTACAGGATTTCATTTCCTTTTGGTACGTTATAGAAGTGCAATAAGTTAAGTGCATCAAATACCGTCAGATTAAACATAATGGCATGTTTAGACAGACATCACAGCCGCAAATTATACCAGATTTGACCTGCGTTGTAATGTATGTGTAAGAGTCTGAAATAATGTTTTTCTTAGACTTTAAACGTGACTTTGTTACCTCTGATTTGTCTGTCAACACTGCAGATGTTTCTTGTTGTTTAAAACATGCGGTACTGTCATTAAAGTTGTTTCCACAAATATCATAGACAGATACAGTGTTAGAAATCCACATATGGCAGCTGCCAAGTTAGTCATTAAACACTAATAGCGTTTCCAGCTGTAATGAGACTTTTGTTTCTCTCCTTCTTTCCAATGTGACAGTACATCTGTGTTTGAGGTGTGGTCATTTCTTTGTTGAGCAGCCGGATTGTGTGGATTATGACTTAGTGTGGGTTTATTTAAGATGAAGTTAACATTTTGTGGCTGAAATGTTGCTGATCAGGACCGCATAATGCACATTTACGATGTCATGTACATTAATATTCATTCATTTTTGACGGATGAATGCATTGTTGTCCTGCCTAACCTTCATGGATTCACAAGACATCAGAGATATAATTGCAGTGGTCAAACCTCTTGTTACTTTTCATTACAGATTCACAAAGTAATAAAATACTCAACTTCTCTTCCAAGCTCTGCAAATAAAATCTGCACAAAATGCAGAACTGGAGTTTTTCATAATCATCAACCAAAAGAAATCAGCATAAATCAGCGACATTTTCCACAATGTACATCTCTTACATCCTCATAGACAGGACAGTAAAACATAAAATGAACCTCACTTTCAGTTTTACTGAGCTCGCATAACAAAGCCTGTCCTCCTCTGGAGTGACATTAAACCTGTCGGTCTCTATGGCTAATGGTGATGTTCTTGAACGTAACTGTGCACAAAGGGATCTTTGTCTTTTGGTGAACTTATACTTCACACTTTCCACACTCTAGTTATTCTTTATGAGACAATAAATCCTTAGTTTTTGTTTACATCAACAGACTATTTTTCTCTATACATGTCAAACATTTACAGAGAATGCAATACAAACACACACAAACACACACACATACATTCAAGCATGCACAGTTTTAACTGCAGGTCAGAAACGTCCGAGTCAGCAGAAATGCTGATAGGCTCATCTACTTTAGTCCACATTATCTCACACAGCATGTTTTAAAAACTGCCATAACAATCTGAGTGTGCATGAGGACGGCAGTTTTCCAGTTCCATCATAGTATCTGGGATAACACTTCATTTGTGTTCTACATTGTGTTTGTTCATCTGTAGATCGTACAGAGAGGTGATATATATTTCTCCTCCTCATGAATCCTCCTCTCTTCTCCAGTTTCTTCTTCCCTCTTTTCCTTAATTCTAATCTTCTGTCCCCTCTTCTTTCATACTTATGAATGTTTCGAGCCTTGTGGAGTAAACTTTCTTCTGACTTTCATGACACAGGCTTTCAAAAACTTTTGTTTTTGTTTTTTTTGGTGACATTAAATCATTTAACATTGTGTGATAAGTAGGCCATTGAGCATAAAACTGTTCAACTAAGTCTAAGCTTTGTACATTTTAGCATAAAGAACCGTTAATATTCCTACAGTTTCTGGTGATTTGGCTTTGTTTTGACATTTCTATTTCGAGATAACATTAGTACAATAGCTCACTGTTTTGGGTTTTTGCCATCAAAGTGCAGAGTTGTTTTTCAATTTGTGAGATTACTGCAAAGTCATATGTGCAACATGACAAAGATAATGCAGCACTGTCAGTAGTTTAGAAAAGTAATTTGTCTCACGTCTGAAAATGATAAGGAAAAGAATTTGGATAGAGAAAAAAATAAAGCTGTTGACTGAGATGCAAACAAATGAGGTGCCTTTATTACAGAAAGATACTGCAGATGTGTGGACAGCAGGAGCATTAAAAAACATGAGTTTGTATGTCTGTTTATCTGTGTGTGTCTACGTGTGTGTGTGTGTGTGTCTATGTGTGTGTGTGTCTGTGTGTGTGTGTCTGTGTGTGTGAGGGTGTGCGTGTGCGTGTGCGAGGGTCTAATTCATCTTTTTCTGGCAGCAGTATTAGCTGTGGATG
>JAPQRN010000009.1:9846697-9882346 GCA_037367275.1 Coranthus polyacanthus
GTGTGTGTGTGTGTGTGTGTGTGTGTGTGTGTGTGTGTGTGTGTGTGTGTGTGTGTGTGTGTGTGTGTGTGTGGCATGTTTTGTTGCATATGGACAGAGACACACAACATCTTAATGGAACCATCGGGATGTGAATAATCATTACCAGTGTCTCCATTATTGGGCAGTGAACCAATCAGAGGTAATACTGAATTAATTTAATGAGCGTCGACTGGGAGCCCTGGGTGTCAGCGGGGACAGAATCCGTGTCAGAGAGAAACTCTGGACCAGCACAGGTTTTATTTTTCAGAGATGCTTTTGTCATTCAGCTTTGCCCCCTGAATGGACTTATTGTTTGCTAACGCTGTGTGTTAGAGGTTGCGAGGTGGAGCAAGTCGTTTGCTCAAGTGCCCTTGGGCAAGACACTGAATCCTGGTGGGTTAGCCTAGTGCCTTGTATTGGCAGCTCTGCCGCCACTGGTGTGTGAGTGTGAAAGGGAGGCTGACAGTGGATATGAAGTGTTACATATATCAGTAACAGCAGAGGTTGGCGCCAATAGTCTATACGGTGGCTAATGTTAAGCCTCTAAACTCAAATATACTGACTTTGAGGGAAAATAAGAGCTCAAAAGATTAGATAAAAGTCGCCCCCACCTAGAGTTTTTATAGTTAGTTTGATGTTCAGTTCCACATTTATTGATTAATTACTTTGAGTCTGATAATCCATGTGATTCAGTGATATTGGCCAATTAATCAGCTATCAGCTTTTCCCTCGTTATTATATCAAACCCTCTAATTGAATCCATTTAATTAATCCCTGTGAAAAATAGCTGCTTTGATATATTCTTGCAAACACACACCTGTGGCTGTTTCAGTAGTGACCCTCACAGATGTTTGTTATTTTGGCTGATTAGATTTCAGTTTAGCTTGATGTTATGGCGAAGTTTGAGAATTTCATCAGTTTTTCTCACTGGTACAGGAGTCAGTTTTGGTTGTATGAGAGTATGACAACAGTAATCACATAATATAAAAACACAATACAATTTAAAACAATCTGTGCAATAATAATCCTCAATGAAAAAATGTTTAACTTTTTTGCGCCAGTTTTTAAAACTTTTTTGTTTTGGTGAGAAATGAAGAATTTGGTACATGTGATGTAAATATTTACAATGAAATGAAGTGAACTAAAGTTCAGTGTATGCAGTTTATCAACAGTGAGTTTTGCTGACAAACACTTCCCCTCCTATTTCCTGAATTTCTCAGTACGCAGAAAGGCCATGAAGAAGTGCTCAATAGACTAAGTTTTTACATTACAGCAATTTTTCTGCCATCGTGACAGTATTTAGAGACACAAAGGACTTTGAATGAAGGACTTTGGTTTGATTGTTGAGGTAAAAGTGGTTGTGGGTGCACACTAACAATCCAAGATCTTCAGTCAGGTACATTTAGTGAAAAGAGCTGTGAGAGTGGACAGTGAACTTCAGTTTTGGAGTTTCTAGGACAGATGAGTCATATATGCGATTCATTAAGATAGATGTTGATATGTCTGTGGAGACTTCAATGTATCTGATAAAATAGGTCTTATTTCTGTGTTGCAGTGTCTGTTCCACATAATTCTTCTGACTCTTCTCAATTAATTTTGCTCTTGACTGATCACCTCATTATTTCTTCATGTCAACCTAAAAATCTTTCAGAAGCATAAATCTTTTTTAAAAAAAAGTCATTTCCATACATTTCTTCTACAAGCTCTTGAAGATGGCAAGATATATTTTTCTGAATTGAAGCCATTTCTTCTGTTTTTAACATAAAGTAAAGAAGCCTCTAAAATCCACTGTGGTCACAAACAGTTCAGATATTTAGAGTCACAGCAGATCGTGATGCAGCTCTATCTGCCCATTCGTCGGCTGTAGATAGCGCAGGTTTGTCCAACAAATACTGTGGCTTTTATCAGGCTTTGGAAATGGGAAAAAGCCACTTTTATTATCTCAGTGAAGAAGAAACTCCTGTGTGGTTTAATAAGCATACAGTGTCTATTATATACATCAGTTAGTGTTGTCTATTGTGCTGTTGTCTGAAGACCAGATCAAATTATAAATGACAGCTGATGCATTGACACAGATTTACGAAACTTGAGGCACGGCTACAGAATCCCTTTGACTGTGTTGGCTGAGTTCATGACAAATTACATGCGGTGAGCACCGTGATGAAAATACGATCCATCACGGTGTTGATTTTTTTGCTGTCTTCTGCCCAGTGCATTATGGGATAAAGTACCAACATTGATCCCATGAAGAGAAAAGTAGTTTTATAAAATCAGTGCATATACTCATTTAGAATTCAGCCGCATTTCACTGCAGTCCGTCCCTCCATGTAGAGCTGACACTGCAAAGGTTTTGATTTTAAGAGACAGCTCCTGCAGGCTGCATAAAGGAATGCTATTAGCTTTTTTTATACACCACAGAGCACAGCTGGTTACAGTCACCGCTCCCATCTGCCGATCACCGATTTTGGCCAAGTGACATATCGATCTACCTTCAGAGTAAACTGTACTCGTATCTTTCCAATGGTCGCCTTTAAAACGTTCATAATTTACCACAGTGGTGGTCCTTTTCTTCGGGGTTTTAATGGATGTCGGTGTGGATTTACTGGCTCTTACTCAGGGAATCACAGAATCACACAATTGCAGGAATAATACCAGTATTATTTCGCACGAGTGTTTATTATGGTGTGATGAACACAAACAGAGAGAGAGGGCAGCTGTAAAAACAATATGTTGTTGTACTGATGCTGATCATCACATGTGATGTTTGAGTCTGTTTTTATCTGCTTCTATCGACTGTTTTAGCTGAAAGTCTTCTCTTGGATCAGTAAACTATTTGTGTGGATGCAGTTCTACTCTTTAACTAGTCAAGATGTTTTTGGGGTTTTTTTCTTAAAGATCAGTAACATTAACCGGTGTCGTCTCATGTGGAGAGAATAACTAGTCTCTGAACCGGCTCACATGGAGCTGCAACACTTCTGATGCAGCACTATCTAGCTCTCTCTGGCTGCATAGTCCTATTAATAAAAGCTGGCAGTGCTGCCCTGTGCTGCACTATGTTACCGAGTAATAATGTGTTTTGTCAGAGAGAGGAATATGAATGGGTTTGTGTGTGTGTGTGTGTGTGTGTGTGTGTGTGCGGTGGGGGGACTCGGTGGGGGAATATTGCAGCTTCCAGGGCCCTGCTGTAATATATGAGGGACCACAGAGAATATCACAACTCTAAAACATCAATTACCTCCCTTGCTCTCTCTTCGCCTTTCCCTGCTTCTCTCTCTCTCTCTCTCTCTCTCTCTCTCTCTCTCGGTTTTCTCGTTGCAGTAAATACAATGTAACCTTGTCATCAGCGTCCCCTCCACCTCTGTTTCAATTTGACGGTGAAAAATGCAGCTGCAATGAATATTAAAGTGCGTTTGTGTTTGCGTCCATCTTATTCATCTCTCCCACTTTGATTCTGTTTATCAGTGTGTGTGACCGTTACCTATGTCGCGGGGCCTGTAACGTTGTTTATGCAGTCACATTGTGGGGACTTGGCTGTGTTTAAAGGACGTCATGTAGGTCCCCGCAATGTGAATCAATACATTTGATGGTTACGACTTGTTTTAGGTTAGGGTTATGGTAGAGTTCCATTTAAAGTTCCCGTGAAATGGTTAGTGGAAGGCTATTGGCTTTTGTATATTTATGTGCTTACTTTAAAAACAGTAATCTTGGGAGGCTGCACTCCTCCTGAAATGCCCAGTCTCTTCTGATTGGCCAAACCAACCTATGGCGCAACAAAAACCATAAAGACCCAGTGACAATCAACGGATAAGAACCATGGCTCACAAAGTATTTTAATGTGTAATACCACTAACAGACTTTTTGGTGCTGGCTCCAAAAAGCCTGACCTAGACTTACATTGAACTTCTCTCTGAAAATACTTTTTCCAGGAGTCATTAAGTGTTCTGGTTTGACGTCTGTCACGGTGGGCTTTGATTGGCAGCTCGCTCGCCTGCTGAGTCAGACTTCCTGACCTTCTGATTAATGAGTAAAACTTTCTTTTTCTGATGAACAGGTCAACTGTAGTTGAGGTGGCTAAGAAGTTCCACTAACGTTACTTTATTACACAAATGTTTGATAAAGTTTGCTGCCAGTAAGCTAGTGTTTAGCATCCCCCCTCACACTTCCCCAGTTCAACCCTTTTTTTCCAAATATGGTCACGTCTGGCTCCAAAAACCCAAGATGTCGATGTCAAGGCTTTAAAATGGCAGTCCACAAACCAATAGGAGACATCACGGTGGCTCTGTCCACTTCTTTTATGAAGTCCATCGTGCTAATCTATAATTGCTAAAAAAAATAAATTGAGAAAGTGTTTCGTTGGATGGAAGATTACAACAAAACAACTTTTTTGTCATAGGCGGGCCAGATACAGGTGGCATGTAGCAAAAGACATATTAAATAAAAATACTTAATTGAATTTGATTTCATGGATAAGGTTTGTGTTTGATCAAGGAAATGAATGTAAGTCAATCCAGTGTCTCCCAAGTTGTGTGGTAATGATTTAGACTTTTGTCTCCTCTTTGATCTTACACAGATGTATAGTTGCACCTCTTCAACCCTGTCGTCACTACTCAAGTCTGATCTGGACACTAACCGCTCTGTCTTTGTGCGAGTGTGTGGTCCAGATATTTATCACATCATGGGGACATAAATCTGTTCCCTCAGATGTGGGGACTTGGCTCTTTTATGGGGACAAAATGCAGGTCCACATAATGTATTGTATTTGAGGCTTAAGACTTGTTTCAAGGTTAGGGTTATGCATGCCGTTAGGATACGTCACCAGGAAATGAATGTAAGTCAATGAAATGTCCCCTAAACATATGGGAACCCAACTTACGTGTGTGTGTTTGTGACTCCTAAGGCTAATGTGTTGAATCAGAATCACTTGTACAGTTGTTTTCTGTTCATTCTTTGGCCTTTCTGCACCCATTATTCTCAAGGCCTTCTTCAAAGGTTGAGACAAGGTGTGTGTGTACGAGGCGGAGGTGTGTGCATGTGTGTTGTTATGTGCTTTTATCCTGGCAAACAGTACAAGCCTTTTACCCTGGAAAAAAAATAATCTTTTTATCAAGGTATTTTAAGGTGAAAAAGATTTTTTTTTTCCTTTACAAATTTAAAATTAGTGCACGAAAGAAGTATTTCAACCAGTTTCCAAAGCAAAACAACCTTCACCTTCATTCTTGATTATTCTGTTTTTTTAGTGATACAAAAAAAGTTAAAAACACAGGAATGAGGTGAGATGCTTTTGCTTTTGCTGTATAATCTTCCGTTTAAGTGTGTTATATGTGCACATATGGATGCTTACTTTCTTGCTCATTGTGCTGTTTTTCCACTGTATTGTGTGTGTTTAAGTGTGTGTGTGTGTGTGTGTGTGTGTGTGTAGGCGGGGGAGATTGTGTGAAAGCAACAGTGCAGATATTATTGCTGATGTCTTGGGAGTGTGTACCTCAGCCAACGTCTAAACAACAGCACATCATTAATCATACACGGCCTGTCCTCTGCAACCCCGTCCTGTAATTTGTGAACCTTTTACAGCATTAACTGTCCTGTTTTATGAGCTCTCCACTAATTCTGAAGTGCAGAGATAAATTACCTCAACACTTAATCCATGACTGTATTTCGGAATCAGTTTAGTGCATTGACCTGCTCAGAGGTGGATGAAGGAGAAGGAAAAAGAGGCCCGTGTCCAAAGGGTTTGAAAGTTACTGTCTTTTACAAATCATGTTTATGTCCAGTAGTGTCGAAGCAGTGCTGAACATAAGACTCACACACTGGATGAATGTATATTAATTTAAACACACGGCACAAAGAGTTCACATCTATCATTTCATTGCCGCTTTTTTCTTTGCTCTGTTCTGCTAGATTAACCACAGTCAAGTCAGATTGTGATTTAAATTTGCTTTTTGTGTCTTCTTTAGGGCGTCCCGGGAGGCCCGGGATCAGCTGGTAGAGACGGACCCCCGGGAGTGAGAGTAAGGCCAACAACTTGACTAATCACTGTTTATATATATATATATATATATAGCTGTGGAAAAAACATAAGAGACCACTCCACATTTCAGACATGAACCAACTGAAAACCTCTGAAATGAAGCTGAGCTTTAAGCTACATAAAACACAAACAGCAAAATGAAAGAGAGAGCATCAAAGTGTCCATCGGAAATCGAGATCATTTGACCAAATATTGATTTCTGAACTCTTGCTAAATTAAATCATTATTGTCTTGGATGTTTCAAAATGAATTATTTAGGGTCTGAAAATAAATGCTTCAAAGGACAATGTTTTTATGTTTTTATTTGGAATTTGGGAGAAATGTTACCTAAGAGTAAAACCAGTGGTCTCTTAATTTTTTCCATGGCTGTATATATATATATATTTATTTATATGTATATATTCATATGTATTAACATTATAAGACACACAGAATATTTTTATTAGTTTGACGTAAATGCATCTGTACAGTATCATATAAATATTTCTGACATGTGAATACTGCGTACACAACAATTCATAGCATTATAGAGCTGAGACAAAAGTCTTTAAATAGTACAAAATATATTATAATACTTCAGTACAACAATCTTAACAGAAAAGAAGTCTTTATATTTCAGTGGGTGTCACGTCCAGGTCCACAGTAATTGACGGGTGTAAAGTAATACTGTAGCATGCAGCTAGTGATTTGTTAAGTAGCATGGCAGCGTTCCCAGATACTCAACACTGAGAAAATCACTGAAGGGAAGGTAATAAGATGAGCAAAGGTAATTACTTATAGCAAAAGTGAATACAGACACTTAAAAAAATACATGCTAGTTTCTTAACACAATTATTAAACAGTTATTTAGCAACTCGTACATTTGTCTGTGATAATTTTCTGAGGTGGACTGGATCTTGTTTTGAGTGTTATCAGTAGCAGGATGGTGAGTGAACATGTCCATCCTTATGCCTTCACACGGTGACAAGACCAGATGCAGGGGAGGTTGTGACCATATTTCACATTTGGTCGGATACTGAATTGGTGACACGAATCTCAGGTGTCCACCATGAAACTGTGCTGATTGTGTAGATCTTCTGCTGCAGGACTGAAGATGTATTTTTACGTTTTAGCTTCTCTGCTGCAGCACCTAAATCCTAAGCATCGTCTGCTGTCTTGGCTACAACTTTTGGCCCTATCTGAATCAGCTTTATTGGCCAAGGTGTTTGACTCTGTCTAATCTAATCCTCCAGTAATGCAGCAGACACACAGCAGGCCAAGAACAACAAAGCTTAACAAACTCAAGTCAAATCAATTTTATTGATATATCCCTAAATCATAAATAAAAAAAAAATACTTCAAGGGACTTCACAATCTGTACAGCAAATGATGTCCTCTATCCTTAAACCCTCAACAAGACATTCAGTAACATTCATTAAAGTCTTCATTACATACATTATACGAGACTGGACAGATCTGGAGGTGGATAATTTGATTGGTTGTTTTAATAATTGATTATGGATACATTTTTTACAGATTTGTTGACAATAAAATGTCTACAGAACATCACCAATGCTACTCTGTTTGTTTATTAGATAATATTTTATATATATTCAGACAATGAATCCATCTTCTTGGCTTTTTATGTCTACATGTATTCCATCCAAAGAGCAGAGCAAAGAGATTTTTTTTACTTCACAGACACTGGTTTGAAAAGATTTGTGGCACTTGTCCAGCTATGTACATCTGTTTAGTTTTGTCTCTTTATAAACTCATACATCTTCTGCGTGCTTTCAGAAAACGTTACATTTGATCCCATTCAGACAGACTCTGTGATGGCAGCTGGCTATAGCTGATGCTGACAGAGGAATAAAGCTTTACAATGCCCAACTGGGCCGTAAATACCAAAACAGAGATGCCGCCAGAGCGTAATGTGTCAGCAGGCAAAAAGAGGAGGATGTAAGATGATAACAGAAGAGTTTTTGTCCTGGCTTGGCTTGTGTCGAGGTGAAAAACTGTACACATAATCCATCTGCTGTCTCTGTGTTGGCTAACAGGGGTCCAGACGCTCATCCCCTCAGTGGTAGTTTACAGAATATGTCATACATAGTTTTCCGACTTATGCAGTTTTGTTCAGGACACCTGTTTGTTGGCTGGAGCCAGATATGGAGTCAGATTTGACATTCATAAAGCTTAAGCAGCTTTAGGTCAGATTCTGCTTTGATTTGTTAAAGGTGTCAGTAAAAAAACAGCACCTTATGTTCTGCTTTCTGTGAGTAAGTTTGTTTTTTAAAACGTCATACATTTTCAAACTTCAAATTCCTGGAGATTTTTCATTACTGGGGCAACAGACATTTAGGAAGCAAACTAGTGAATACGACCCAAAACACAGTATAAAGGGGCTGAATTGATCTTGAAACGCTCAAACTTTTATGTCACCATCTTCTTATTTGATGCAAAATTTCAGTACCTAAGGAGTACATCTCACCAATGTCAGTGTATGAAGCATGTACGCACAGCTTTTCTACAGTTTTGTTGAAGGCAAAATAGGTAACATTTCTGGTGTGTGTTTGTAAACAGAACTGTTCAAACTCGGCTCCTCCTCTCCACTCAGTGAACAAGGGAGAGAAAGCAGCATAGTGAGGAAAAAAAAACTGTGAAATAGAAAAATAAAACATTATTTCCTGATTCTGTCACAGCGGTTATATTGTAAAAACACAAATAAACACACCCGTACCTTCGCAAAACTCTGCGGCAATGCTCTAGAGGCAATATACAGTCAAAGCACAAGACAGGTCTGTTAGAGGTGATGCGCTGAAAGGTCTGTGCGTTTGTGGGGTTTTTTTTCCCCAGAGTTTTGTTTCTCAGACAGAACTGTGTATTAAGTGAGAAGAGTAGAACAAAGAGGCCGGAGTCGCTGTGATGTACGTTGCCTTTCGTGATGTTATGTTAACAGAAATCTTCGAATTGTGGTAAATCAAGGTATCAGCATCGTTACTGGCATCAACAATCTTTGAACAATATACTCAGCCCTATTGCTCTCAAGCTTTAAATTTGAGTGATTTTGGATTCAGTGCTCGTAATGAAACGGTTACCGAATCATAAGAAGGAGACAGCTCATCACTAAAGCTTGTTGTTAATTCATAACATTAAGAGATTTTACCCCTCTATTTATGTGTTAAATAGACAATGTACTTTTTGGGTTGTTATCTAATACTTGAGCTCCTGCTTGACGGTGTAAGTGATGTTTTCTGGTTTTTAGATTCCCTGTTTGTGTTAAGTAAACATTGCTTGTCAGTCCTAATCCAGGCTGTACAACAGATGAACCAAGCAGAGGCAAGGAATTTCCAGTAGTTGCACTGAAATGACCGTGAAAGCCATAACAATGTATATCGTTTCCAACGTGCGCAGTATGGTGATAAGGTACTACATTTTTACTAATGTAATTATTGAATGCAGTAGTTTGTTACGACTAATCAGGGAGCAACCTCGGCAGCAGTAAATTATGACTGCGGCCTCCCACATTCATATTTCATTAGGATCTATAGATGTGTTGTCTGTTTTATGTTTGAAGAATCACAAAGAGCTCATTATAATTTTGTTTCAGTACAAGACAGCGTACATCTCCAACCAGTACTTTTTTTTTGCTGGAGAATTAACTGCGTTGTCACGCTCTGATGTTTTCAGCAGCATCCCTGGCTTATTCCCTGTAAATGCCGATGCGTTGAAAGCAACGGGAAATATGATGCACTGAATACTGATAAGAATCAATTTACTAGAGGTTATCGATGCAACGACAATTCCTGTTATCACTATTCATTTGACAGTGATTATAGAGAGTGTAATGTAGCCAACTGAACCATAATTATGAACAGAAAGCAGCTCTGAATATTCATCCACAACGCCTGTGCTGCTTTATGAGATTACCACTTTATAGGAGTTTATTATAGCTACTAGGCGGTGTCATCCAATTTGTGTAAATGTTGAAAATGTTTGAGCATCACATTAGTCCGCTGGGCGTAATGCACCTCACATTCTCTGGTTATACAATGCAAAAACACAAAAAAAAAGCCTGGCGTAGAGTTAAAAAGAACATAAGTCTGGCCAAAAACTCAGTCTCACGAGTGCTTTATTTGTGTGAATCACAGAGAAATGCATCAAAGAAAGCCATAAATCCTTTTAAACATTTTAAACTATTTAAGCTAAGGATTACATTTAGTTGCTTTCTCTGAAGAACAGCCTCATAAAACATGCTGGAAAAGACACATCCATCAACTTTAACATGAGATAAACAGTTAAATATATTAATCATTCAACTGTGAAACCACACTGAAAAATTGAAACCTCACCTCCTGGACCTTTGCAAAGACTGTTTAATAATAAAAATCAATTAATAGGGTTTAAACAGACAGGACCTGCACACACTTTGTGCTTATTTGGGCATGCATAAAAAATCTGAATTACATTAACCTCATCCAGTTTCCATAAACTTTCCAAAACAATACTGTGCGTTACACTACATTTTCATGAGCCTGACCCCTTTAGGAGAAGGAAGGAGGCTGGATGTAAACACCTAAAACCAAAAGTTTAAGAGAGTCAGTGATGTTGTGTGTGTAATAGTGTGACACCAGACTCGTCACAGTTACATTACTTTGTGTGAAATCAGGGGTTATTGCACAGAGATTTCAGCTTTTCAGCATATTTTTGTTGTGCAGACAAACATTCGAAATTGATTTCAAAACATTTCCATTTCCATTCTACACGCAAAGAAATCAGGGAAAACTACAGAAAATTGCTTTGCTTAATTGATTCAACTTTTATTTATTTTTATTTGCATGACTTTTTGCTGGTTTTCAGTAACAGCTTGCACCTTTACACAGGCTAAAATGAGAGGTGTATGGTGTACGAGTCCATGTTGAAAGGTCATCAGCACCAAAGTGTGACCGCAGAGACCAACAGACATCCAAACTGAAATGAAAGGTTTAGTTTAATCTCAGGTTTAGCTATTTTTCCAGCTTCCAAACTGTAAGAATAGCACAATTACAGTGAAATATTATGGTACAATAAAGCCTTCATCATGTTATCATATATCATGTTATTATATTTGATTTATTAACAAGACAGGTATGAATGTGTGTTTCTAAAGTTAAAGCTGCGATTTCTTACATGCAGACGTTCAGATGAAACAAGAAAAGCAGAATACAGATTGTGTACAACTCAACACTTAATGTGTGCTGCTGAACCCGAAGCGGAAGTAGCAGATGTTCAGGACCCTCCGCCATTTCCGTGTTCAAATTCAACCTGCAGTTTATTTATTATTTGGTGTCTGCTTCTCTTCCAGGGTCTTCCAGGTAACGTTGGACCTCAGGGGCGACAGGGACCTCCAGGACCCGCTGTAAGTATCTCTTGCTTTCCTTTGGCAGGTCAGCCTGATGCAAGGGCTGAATGATCCTCTCTGCCTCACACCACTTTTATTTCATTTTTCACTTTTTTTTCTGTTTTTCTTTTAGGGAGCCCCTGGAGCACCTGGAGCTCCAGGTCCAGGTGGGCCAGCAGGGTCTCAAGGAGATCAAGGAGTTCCTGTGAGTTTTTTTTCAATACTGGCTATGAAAAAAGTATGTTTTTTTTCCCCAGAACACATGAACTCGTGATTGAAATACATGTGAAATTTTATTCGGATTGATGGCTAAAAAAATCATGCCCCGGAGAGTTTATTATAACTTTAAAAATTAACTGTGAAACAAGGAGGACGTGACCTTTTCACGACTTCCTCCTCTTCCCCTGTTTTCTGTTTCTAATTTCTCTTCTTTAGATCTTTGCCTCCATCATGTCCTTCTATATTTACAGGACATGCACCAGCATGATTTAATTAAATAAACAGAAAATCATAGTTTGCTTCCAGCATTGACATGGAGCTCATCCTTTGAGGTTTTTCTTTATATTCTTTACATTGGCAGAAAGCAGGCCATTTGTATTGAGAGCATTCCTCACACATTAACATTTACTAAAAAGGCAGTGGTGCTAATAACACTGATGTTTTCTGTTTACACAAAAGACAAATCTTGTGACACTCATCTCATCTCAAGGTGACTGTAAAAAAAAGTTAAGGTTATACTTCGATTCCAAACACTGGATGTCAGAAGAAGGAAGATGTGCAAATGACACAACGCAAGCACAGAATATGAGTAAGAAAAGATGTTGGCTTCCAGACTTTGTGTAATGCTAACAGGAACAGATGATACTGTGATGTCGGTGACAGCTAATCTAGTCTTGGGTCAGCTCTGCAGGCCAGCAGCAAAGTTTGGCGCTGAGAGGGAAAGCTATAAATCACTTACCGACACTCTCTCCCACTCTCACAGATACAAACACAGAGAGCCAGTGAGAGATCACATCTGCCCCATCTCTGAAACGCAGACAGACACAGATGCCCCACATTATTGTATGCATACGCAGCAAACACACACAAACAGAGAGGAAACTTTCCTTAAAGTTTTATTTCCAAACTTCACCTCCACATTGAATTGCTGACTGTGTCTCTATTCTGCCCCCTGCAACCCTTCGCCAAGTTTCTGCAGGAGGAGAATATTTTTCTCTTAAACAAGTGGGTTTCATATGGAATTGTGGCTATTTAAATCTGCAGGCAAATATAGCATTTTTTTTCATTATGTCACAGCCGACCTTAAGGAAGACGTCAGTCTGTCGGCAAACAGGTGAACATCTCTCCAAAAACAATCAAATTGTCAACATCTAATGGGAAACACAAACTGCGCTGTTTCAGGAATGACATAATTCACCTGGAAATGTTAAGCTCGATCCATCATTATCGGCCTTAAAACAAGACTTGTTTTACAGTGGTGGAATAGAAAAGAATTTCATGCAAGTACAAAATTTGAGATACCTGTACTTAACTTGAGTCTTTCTATTTTAAGCAACTTTATACTTCTACTCCACTACATCTCAGAGGCAGATATGATACGTTTTACTCCTCTACATTTGTCTGAATCAGTCCAATTGCTAAAAGTCTCTCTTTTGTGGTCAAATGGTGCCTCCTAACCATTCTATTGCTTCTGATATTAAAGCTTTCTCTTCCAAATTGGGATCTTTCTTGGTCCTTGGTAAGACATCAAATGACTGTTTAGCCTAAAACTTGTTGATGTAATTGAAACCAGAGTGGAACTCAGCAGCAGACTTTGTTTCAAAGCAAATGTGTGCTCAAAACTTTGATGAAGACTTAGATGCATGAGTGAACATCCCTAACATCCATTACTTGTCAGCGTAAAAAAAAAAATTATTAATTACATTAAGTTTTGTGAAACTTCCAAAATCACCAAATCCAAATTATGGATGACTGACAGGGACCATTTTAATGCACAATATCAGTTTTACTTTGCATAATTTTAGTATATTTTGCTGATAACACTATACTTTTATTTGAGGTTTTGAAACTTTTACCAGTAGTGGAGTTTCACAGTGTGGTATTAGTACTTTTAATCTGAATACTTCTTTCACCACTTTTGTTTCTTTTGCAGCTTATAGCACAGCTGTTTTGTTTCGTGACCATGTTTTGGACCATGTTTTCACCAAAAGTGATTATGTAAAGAGACAAACAGCCGAAATGATGGCTTCATTGTTCACTTTTGACTTCTAGGTCACGACTTCTCAAATGTTCCCAGACTTCTGTATTAACAGTCAACATCACATGACTATCGCGCTGTCAAAGCACTTGGTAAATTCCTGAGTATGTGGCAGTGAGTCCAAGAGTTTGTCTGAATGAGAGTAAATAGTCCTGAATGCGGTTTCCAGTGATTCAACCACCTGAGGGGTTTTTAATTTATCTTGCTTGACTTGGTAGCAAACATTGTTACGTCTGCCAGTTAGAAAAGAAAAAAGCAACAATCTTCTTCTAACTGTTTTATCAGTCCACATTGAAGTGCGGTGAAGTGCAGGAGGACAGTCATCATAAATGTACCCCCTTCTGTGGGTTGAACGCTAAAACATTTTGAGTGAAAAGGCAGTTTTCTGTCAGCTCTATATGTGGATACGTTTTAGCTAGTTTTGATTAAATCATAACAGAAATCAGAGTTTTATGAGATATGCTCTGATCTTTATTGAAATTCCATACTTACTTTGGCTTTCCTTGTAGTTTGATTTGTTTTTTCCCATGTCGCCCTGATAAGAAATAGACATTTATGTGTCCAGGAAGACTCAGGAGATCCAAACAGACACACAGAGGCGGTCCAGGAAGACGACTTTTATTGTGGAAATCAGCAGCTAAATGTTGGCACTCGGCTTTCTGTCATCTGCAATATAATACGCATGTGATATGCCAAGCTTTTGCTCACAATCTCTATCTACCAACACACACACACACACACACATACACTTAAACACACCACAGGTCAGTCAGAACTCAAGGACATGTTCCCCCAAAATAAACATCCTTTATTGAAAAGCTATAACAGCATCAAACTGATATTTTTCATATCAGCACATGGTTTTGTCGCCAGGAAATATTTGTCTTTTATTTGCCTCTGGATTACAATGCATTACACTCTGATATGCATTCACACGCTTTATGTGCTTGGCAGGTTTTGTGTGCATGTGCGTGTTAGGACAGATATGCATCTGTGTGCTTTACAGTGCTTGGCAGTAGCAGAAAGCGATCACCTCCAAGGAGCTGCACAGAAATTGGTTCCTGCGTGTGGGTCCATTAGCTTGGCATGTGTGTTGTTTTTGGAAAACAAAGAGCCGCGCCGCACCTTGTCGGTGTAAATGCATTTACTTCTACCAGCCGTTGGAGTGGAAAAAGACAAAGTGAGCGTGGGGGTCTTTGAATGTGTGATACATAAAGAAAAGGGGTAACGGAGATGGAGATTAATAACGGTGGGGACATTAAAGGAAAGAGAGAGAGGCTGTTTTCTGTGTACACATCCCAGCTCAGTGTTTACTGTATTCTCCTCCTGTGCTTTTATGTTCCAGGGTCCTGCTGGTACCAAAGGCGATAAGGGAGAAAGAGTAAGTCATCCCACTCACACACTTGAACCGCCGTTTAGAGCAAATCAAGTTTTACTGCTCCATTTTTGCAGTGGAAATATTGTTATTTTGCCGAAGTAAAACCCTGACAATTACTCACTAAAGCTTTACGCCCATGTTTTGAGGAAACTGAATTACACTCTAGCACACACATTTCACTGCTTCTCGTTTTATCTTTACACAAACATTCACTTTATTTCTCTCTGTTACACCCGCAACCTTTTTAGAGAAAATCAAATCAAATCAGTGTTCGTGGTTCATATTCACAGCAGAGCAGGGTCTGTTTTTTTGCTGATGCAGCCATCACTGCAGAGGGCTTGAGAGACATGCGACTTGCCAACTTGAATAGAACCCGTAATTCCTTTTTCTGGCTGTTTTATCTGCTGTTAGGGACATTTGTACCTCGCTGCAGTTCATTTCTTTGACAAAAATATGACAGGGTTTTTTTCACAGTGTTGTACATTTATGTGGAGAGGATGAGCTGAGACTAGAGGGGTAAGAATATGTTTGGGATCTTGTGGTGTATATTCACCCTGCGACGAAACTCAATACCTTCATTTGAAAATATCCAACAAACTGTACAACTTAAATTACATGCATTTAACTCGTCTTAAAAAGTCTCAAGTCTAAAAATGTACAAAATCAAGTCAAGCCAAGGCCAATTATATAACGGAAAGAAATATCTATATATGGGTAATTGAATGTTAGCTTAATTTAGGCAGACGTTAAACGCTTCAGTCATTTCAAGCAAAGCCCAAAACTGTTCATAACCTTTTAAAGGTAAAGGTTTTAACTTTAGTTTAATGTCAGTAGAACAAATTAAATGCCATTCAGTCTTCTTGCAAGTAGGATATATTCACTTAATTAAGACATCACAAATTTCCAAAATACTGTCTCACAGAGTAAAATCAAGGTTGTAAGTATAACTTGTCCCTAGAATACAATCTTATATTGGTAATTCCATTATTTATGCTTATTTTATAGTGAAATGACTTCTGTTTTCATTCTTAAAACACTCCCTGCTACCGACACTAGCTGCAATTTCAGTAAAAAAGACAAATTGATTCATCAGACCAGTGTAATAAAATCATTGTTTATATTTTATTTTATTGCTGCACAAACACACTATAGTTTGCTTTTAGAGGATTGCTATCAGTTTTGGCTGATATTAATGTAAGAGGCATCAGACTGTGTAGTAAAGGTGGAGTATGCTTATTAAACTACCCACCCACCAATTTATCAACCACTGCTCTGGTGGTTTATATTCTGTGGCTTTTAATAGAAAAGTGGCGTCACTCTGTTTTGTGTTGTGCATCATATTCTCAGAGCTGTGTTTTGTGGTGTTTTTCAGGGTGATATACAATCACAAGCTGCTGTGCGTGCCATCGCAAGACAAGTGTGTGAACAGCTCATCCAGAGTAAGTGATCAGCGATATTAGCGCGTAAATAGACCTAGTATAAAATCTGACCTTTGTACTAGACTTTGTGCTCTGCCTCAGTCCCCCAGTGTTTGAATACATTGAATTCCTGTATCTCTTTCAGGCCACTTGTCTCGCTATAACTCCATCTTGAACCAGATCCCCGTCCAGTCGGCAGTGTCAGTCCGAACAGTGCCCGGACCACCCGGAGAGCCGGGTAGGAGAGGCAACCCAGGACCTCAAGGAGAGCAAGGCCCACCCGGCCGACCGGGCTTCCCTGGGACCAACGGCCAGAACGGACGACCAGGAGAGAGAGGTGAGAGAGGAAGATGGTTGAGTGATGAGTATAAAATATATATGGAGGACATGTCCAGGGAAAAAGACTGAGATAAATACATCAAGCAATATCAGAACATACATTTATTTTCTCTGCAGATAAAAGTCAATCAGTCCTTCAGTGTCTTTAGTCTCGCAAGACACATTAAAGGCAGAAATCGGGAGGGAAAAAAAAAACAAATTCAACAATACATGCCTTCTTGCAGCTCTTCCCTCTCTGCCCTAATCTCCATAAAGTCTTCCATAATGGGCTAGATATTCTAAAGCCTGAAATTGGAGCCAGGAGGAAGTACAGGAGTCTAGTTTCCCTTCAGACCCTTTGAATTACAGTATGCTGAAAGGTTATTATGGCCAAAAAAACTACATGCTTCTGTTTATATTGACTTCAGAAAAATGTATGTTTATGTCACAGAGCTCTTACTGCACCGATTAGGTGATCTAAATGTAAAATATATTCAACAAATAAACACAAATATTAGAAGATAATACGTTGTTTCTTGGGAAAAAGCCTTAAACACAGTCACAGGGTTGGAATTTGAGATGTTTTCGTTGAAAACCAGTGTAAAAGTAGATGAAACTGTGCCAGTACAAATATTAGTAGTTTGCTTGGCCAAGCTTATTGAAGAGAAATGAAAAGTTAAAATATGGAAGTGCTTTAAACGCCTCTTTAAAATATGCTTAAAATGTACAGTATGTATGTGATCAGATCATTTTAAAGTTTTTATTTCAACAAAAATGTGCACTAAAACACAGCCGTAGCCAACTGAAACTGAAAAGCTGACTGAAATTGTGATATTATTGTATAAACCCCTAGAGCTGAGATGAACATTCAGTAATACATTATGTAAAGTGATACAGCTCCCTCTCAAAGAGCAGAATAGATGATGAAAAATGAACCAAAAACCTGTCCGGTGCTCTCCAGCTGGAGCTGCAGCCCACTGCTTGTTTGCTGCGTTTTGTAGTCTGTCCCGCTCCGTGACTCACCAGACAAACTCAGTTAGGCTTCGAGCTCCCGCGAGGTTCAGTCTGGGCCAGAAGACAGTAACTTCAGTATCCATGAGGTCATTCCTCCACCGCTGGCCCTTTGGAGGAGAAACAGGCTTCATCTTCATCACTAAAACACGCAACCCACACAAAAGCACCACACACCCAATGAGGCTGCACACGGAGGAAAGCTGAGAGCAGCCGAACTGCCGGCAGGAAATGTCCAGCATGGTTGCCTCCTCCGCAGCGGTTCAGACCTTTGATTCTCCTCTGTAACATTTATAATGTGCAGCTACTGGTCTACCACACACACTACACACACTTATTAAATGTTTACAGGCTGAGGTGAAACCAGAGGAAGCTAAATATTCTAAAAGATGTATGACGTATTTAAGAATATTAGACATTATTATCATACATGGTTTAGGAAGGAAACTGTGCTCCGGCTCAAAAGAGAAAGTGTTTGTAACTAACATCAACAGTCTCCAAACGCTGCGGATCAATGACTAGCCAACACAGAAAGAATATCAAGTCAAAGTCAGAAAAGAATAAAGAATTATTCGAGGTTCATGTCAAATGTTTTCTCCTCGACCTCATTGTGATTATTTCCTCTTTTCCGATGCAATCAATTAAGTCGGTCATAAAATGAGTCAGCAGCACAGAAAGGCTGCAGATTACCAGTTTTATGTGGTCGTCTAAGATTCGCGAAAAAATATTCCATTAGGTCATTCAGACAGCTGCGTTGCTGGATAGCAGACTTGGGTTTTTATCATACATTTTATTAGGATGATTATAATTTATCCAGCACATTTCCGACCAAAATATGCAAAGTATTGCCGATGTTGTGACGTTAATATTGCCGGCGGATCCCAAAGAAAATCTGAAGGAGCTGTGTGTGCATCAAAGAGGGCAAATTCTGAATCCAAGTGATACGTGACGCCAAGTTCACATCAGTTGAATTTAATTTTTTTTTTTCGCTCATTTCAGTGTATGATTTCCAGCAACAATTTCACAAACAATGCTGTATAACCCAAACTATATGTATGAGTGTCTTTCACTTGTGCGTGGTTCCAGGTCTGTCAGGAGAGAAAGGAGACCGGGGGATTCCAGGGGTCGGGAGCCAGGGACCTCGAGGACCACCCGGACCTCCAGGTAAGACCCACAAACGCACAAACTCAATCAGCTGTAAGCTTTCTATCACTATGTTTACGTGCACTAAATATTCTGTTTTTTGCCCTTATTCCAAAAAAGATATTTTCCCTAATAAGCTGTTTACATGGCTAATGAAAATTAATATTCCACTAATATTCATGCTTACATGCAGCCGTGCATATTTCGATTAAAACAGGATTTTTTCAGTTCTCCACTGGTGGCTCATTTCTGGAACCACCTTCTTCCAAAGGTTGCCGTTGCTACATCCAAAAACCTGTTCATATATAAGTCATTCATCATCTTTAAAAGTAGGTGTGTTTCACATCCATCTCTACCAGAGAGGACCTTTGACTGTAAACCTGTGGCACAAACCTCAACTGAGACCACGTATTCAAATGTAATGTGTAAATCCTCATAAAACCGGATTATTATAAACATATCCCACATATCTTAATCTGAAAATGCTCCATTTGTAAAAAAAAAAAAAAAAGGCCTAATTCACAATATCCAAACAGAATATGCTGTTCACATGACACCTGTCAAATTCTAGACTAATAAATAAATGAGTGTGCATGATCCCATTGTGAGCTGCAGTTGCTGCTTTAAAACATAATATAATGTGATAATTTATTCCTAGACTGAGCTTCTGTATTTGGAGTGTTTTCATTATGTTTCCTCTATAGGAAAAACAAAAGCCATTCAACAATTTAAACAGTAGAATTGAAGAGCACGGAGACTTTACTCTGTTGAATCTCTGGCAGAGAAACGGCAGCAGACGTTTTGGACCATGAATATAATTCCTTGTATTGATTTCCCTGTGTGCTGTAGAGCTGAGGTTTGTGTTATGAAAATATGTCAGTGCTGGGATTTTGTGTTTACTGTTGTGCAATCAATACTCACAGAACAAGCTGACAAAACTTTTTCTGTGATCAAATAACTGATAAAAGAAATCCCAAAGTTCAATCTGTGAAAAGGGAAATCTTTTCTGAGAGAAAGGTATAGGGCTGCGCGCTCCGTCTTTATCCGCTGCGCTTTTGTGGAATATTTGTGGGATGATAATTTTAGAGCTTGGCAAATGAAACTCCCCCAAAAATATTGATTTCATGTTTCTGCTGACTGCAGAAGTGAGTGTTGATGGAGCAGTTTCTCCTGTGTAAACAGAAAACAAAACCCTCTGGCTAAATTTCAGCTAAGAACTGTGTTATTCTTGCTTCTGCCCTTAGGACGTTCACTATCCTCTGACTTATCCAAAAATGACAAGCAAGCATCCCTGCCGCTCTAATTTTTTGTCATGTTGTTACAGCAGCGCTGAGAGGGATTTAGAAAAGATTGAAGGGGTGATAGTGAAGTGACAGGATGTACCCTGGATGGCACATTTTCAGTTCATTTTCCTCCTGTTTCTGTCTTCCTTTATCCCTTCCAACCAGGTGTCGGGCCGCAGTCGGTTTTTAAAGCAACCTTTTTCTCCTTCCTCAGGTTTGCCAGGTGAAGGACGGACCGGCAGCCAAGGCCCCCCTGGTCGGCCTGGTAACCCCGGGACAACAGGAAGGCCGGGGAATCCAGGTACCACAGGACCAGCTGGCCCTCCAGGATACTGTGACCAGAACTCCTGTCTGGGATACAACGTCGGAGGTGAGCACCATTCAGATACTCACATTTTATTCATGTCGTAAAATTAGCAGAAACTGAGCTAGGGCACGTTGTTAGGGTGCCGCGGTGATGTTGTGTGTGTGTGTGCATTAGTTTTCATGACACGCCTTCTGCAGACAAATGAACAGAAAAGTGCACACACAAGAATAGGTCAACTTCTGGGAAACTAAACAAAAATAACATTTTTTCCTGCAATAACAACATTTTTATCTGCAGTATTTCCCCAAACAAAATAAAAACAGAGAATACCCAGACTGTACAAAAATATTCTCTGATGTTTATTTAGACCTCAATTAGTCCTTTTGCAAAACTGAGAACCAATAGACTTTGTTCTGAGCAAAAGTTATTGTGTCAACAAAAGACTTAATTAAGGCCTCGAGTTATCCATTTTATTTCTAATATCTTCTAATTTATTGACAGCTTAACAGTCCACCTCTGCTCAGAATTTCCATCTTACAAAAATATTTTTTATGGAAAAAATACAGAGAAATATTGTTTTCAGTGACACTGGCTCTGAGATAGTTATTGTCCTCATAAAGCTCTCAGAGAATTGGACAGTAATCTGGGTTTTATAGTTGTTCCACTGTGAAGTTTACACATTCATGTCCACAATGATGGATTAAGAAGTTTACTGTGTCACTGACAGAATACGTCTCTGTTGAGATCTTATAAAAACACACACACACGTAGTATGAATATTCATAGACGAGGACCCTGCAGATGTAACGGACTCGTTGTTTTGGGTCCTCTCAGAGAGGACATCCAGCGGCTTCTGACAGGTTGTCCTGATGAAATACATCTGCTAAAAGTAGCCGATAGATGAGACATTACTTCATCCATCAAAGCAGATTTATTTTGTACAAACAGAAAAAAAAAAAAAGTATTTTATGACTTTAAGAGTCTTGGCTGTTATTCCGCCTCTCTAACCACTTTAAAGGAAAACTACAGATATAAAATTCAAAATGTGTAGCATATTGTTCCTTTCAGAGCAGCTACATTTGGACCTTTTGTTTAGTCATGTTTTTCTGGGTAACACTGCAAACGTAAGTGCATCAGTGGTGGAAAAGCACTTTTACCCAAGTGGCAATTTGAGGTACTTTACTTGAGTATTTCCACTTTATACAACTTTATACTCCACAACATCTCAGAGGCAAATATTTTACTTGCACTACTCCACTACATTTGTCTGACAGCTTTAGTTACCTTTCAGATTAGATTTCAGAAGTTTTCATCTGGAGAAAACCATGCATTTCCAGATATGTTGGTTTTGAATATTTGTGTTAAACTGAAGGATTAAGTGAAAAGTTTACTTTTAGAGATACAGCGACGCTACACACGTATGATCTTATAGGATATAATGCATTGCTGTAGATTAAACTACCAATCAGTAATATGAATCCAAGAACATGACAACGGCTGTTTTACTGTACGATGACTATTTTTAATTTAAGTACAGTTTGCTGAGAATACTTAAGTAAGGCTTTGAATGCAGACCTTTTACTTGAAATGGATTATTTTCACAGTGTATTAGTACTTTTAGTTTCAAGTAAAGGATCTGAATCCTTCTCCCACCACTGAACTGCATCACAGTATTTTGACTTACAAGGCATGTTTCTTTTATAGACTCCTGTTCTGTGTTAGGAATCTTTATTTGTGCTTTCTCGTGAGCAGAAAGAAAAATAGAGATCCAACACATTTTCCACCTTCCTAAACATCTCATGTGAATGTCTTAATATTTGAGCTGCAGTTGTTGTAAGAATCACTCCGGACATGTGTATTCTTTCCCTCTTAAAGAGAAAAGCAGATTCAAACACTAATTTTTCGTCCTCCAAAACCGCAACCCAACAGCTGGGAAAGTCCTGTCGGTGCGTTTTGAGAGGTTTAACTGCTTGGTGTCGGTGGCTTTTTCCTCCTGATGTGAGGTAACATCGTTTCTTTTCTTCCCTGTGTCCCCCTCCCTCTGTCTCTGTCTGACTGAAGTTCAACAGGACTATGGGAATGATTACTGAGGAGAACTCTCCTAGCACTCAACCATCCTCCTCCTCCTCCTCCTCCTCCTCCTGTGCTCACCTCACATCCCTCCCTATGTAAATATGACTGAAAAGTGAGGAAATTGATAAATTCAATAATCCCTCAAGGCATCCATATTTCTTGGGATGGATAATTACTCCTGACCCCGGTGTTTAACCTCTAATCCCTGCAGCAGCGGTTTTCAAATTTAGTTTCTCTAGAGACCTTTTTCCAAATGACTCTTGCAACCTATGTTTCTTTTTTGTGGGATCTTGCATAAAAAAAAAAAAAAATATCTTGTATGTTTTAATGCACCTTAATATTTCTATGCATCCGTTTAAGTTACAACAACTTAAAAAGCAGCATTTAGAAAGTGTTTAAGACAACCTCGTGCCCTCATTTTATTTGATTTTGCAGTCTTTATGCATGCTATGCCGTCCGAAATCCTTACAATGAATAGAAACTCAATTAATTTCCACTGTCAGTTAAATTTCTTGGCGCAGTTTGTTAATCTGGCTTTGCCATCATGTGACGTTCTCAGAGACAAAAAAGGATTAGTTTACCTTCCCACAAGACCGCACCAAAACCCACAATGCCGCTGTGATCACCGCCACTGATCATGGTGCCATCTGTCAACAAATACTCGAGTACACAATGCTTTGCCGCAGCTTCACCCGGTTTCAGACTCACATCTCTTCAAAGCTAATCTCATCTTTCTTTCGGAGCTCAATTTTGATGCTTACTGGCTGCATTCACTTCTGAGCAAACCCAGTATCTGTACATCAAATACATTGGGTAGAAAATCAGTTTTATCCTTAATGTGACCCAGATGTGAGCTTCCTATCAGATGTAGGAAGCAGATTTCTTTTCTTGAACTTCATTAACCCAATTCCTCACTTACCCAATCCACTGGATGCTATCAAATCTGCTTATGCACAGTCCCAGGGTGCTGATTTCTACTGTCCAATTGGTAAGATAAGAAAACTCACGTTAACCTGGTGTAATTTGATCTTGTGCATGCTTCTTATCCCTGCTGTGCCTCTGCTCCAGCTCCAATTAAACACCACACACCCTCCGCACAGCTCCAAACTAACAGTGAACATTAAAGGCTGCTGTAACTCCATCCAAATCCAGCCTTCAGTTCACATCACGTTAATCCACTGTGGTGGTTTTACATGTTAGTAATCAAACTGACCCCAAATATTCCCATCAAACCAGTCCAACCCCTGCCTCATGGCGGTTACCAGCCGTACAACCCCCCCTACAACCAGCCGTACGACCCTGCTGCAGTGGCTTACAACAACGACCAAGGACAAGAGGAGGAGGAGGAGGATGAGGAGCAGGACCCCTATTACCGTGGTTACCCCCCTCAGTATTACCCCCAGCAACCCTCCCAAATGGCCCACGGTCACCATGGCTATCGCTCTAACCCGGCCCACTCTGAGGACGTGGAGCTGAGGTCTCCGGGCGTCATCAGGAGGTTTTCACGAGACGTCTTCGGAGGAGAGCGCAGCGACGTCGTCGTCATGGAGGAGAGTGAGGAGGGAGGACTTTAGAGGAAGGATGGACACCTCAAGTGCTTGAGCCCTGCACGCCACAACACACACTCAAATACTGACACGTGGAAACTAATGAGACACTGACAAGCATCACACACACATCGATCGTCCAAATGGAAACTCCCCTTTCTGAAACATTGGTGAGAAGCCCACTATCTTTGTTCCTCACCTGGTGAAACTGTGTAAATAGCCCTGTGGACTCTTGTATGATATCTTTGTGAAAGGGGGTCCGAAAAGTGCCTGATAAATGTTAGCATCGTCCAGTGGTAATGTAAAGGTAAGACCATTTCCTCCCATTTTACAGCTCATTTCAGGACTGAACCCTTCTTTTTGTGAAGTTGCATGTCTCCTTCTTTGAGCCAACCACTGAGTGTGTAACTGGACATGTATGTTTATCTCGGTTTGGTTGTATGTAACGATATCCATTATTTTAAAACTTTGACCATCACGGGCAATGGGATGGCAACATTTGTACAGGCTGCTTTTTATAAGAATCCCGTTTCCCAAGCTCCCATGCTGTCTTTATTTCAGTGTGAAAAGAGTCTAAATGTTTTTGAAGTGATTTCTCCAAACAGTATTGTTAAGTTTGCTTCTTGAACAAGATGACCGTAGAAGCAGATAGAAGTTTCTGTTAAGTTAATATTAACACTATGGAACACAATCCAATTTATTACTTTTTTTTAATAACTTGTGGCTCCCATTACATTTTGTTCTGCGATATTTCATTCTGTTCTGAGTGTGTTCTGGGTTTTTAAAGTTATACTCAGACTTGTGGTGAATTTCAAAGCCAAATCTTTGGTGTCTGTGTCCTGTGTCACTGCCCTAGTTTGTTTTGTTTTATTGTTCTTATGCAAAAGTCAGGCCTGCTCACTGTGGAAGCTGTTTGACGTCTTGCTGGAATGAGACCTGGATCCGGTTATTATTCAAACCAGACTGTTACTTATTTGTGAAACCAGTAAGGACTGACCCTGAAGTGTAAACTCTGCCCCTACTGCACTGCAGTCTGATAAAACAAGCACTAAAAGTAACAGTTTAGCTGTGACCTGGTCTTTTAAACAGCTGAAACACAGAATGTGTCACCACCGCCCCTTGGTACAGAATGATACTATTTATTTTCTGTTGTTTGCTTTTTTTTAACCAATAAATCTGTATTGAGACTACAAAATGTGTTTTAGGTCATTTGTTAACTTTAATGATGTAAAAAAAGGTCAAACTTTAACAAGATTTTACAACAACTATAAACGTGTCAAGAACAGTTTCATTAAATTGTTTATTAGCCTATTTTACAACTCACAATTTGATTTCTGTTTCACCGCTGAGAGGTCTTACACACAGACTTTTTTTCCTGGTCAAAGTCAACAATTCAGTGACCTAACTGCTCATAGTAACACCAATACTGGTTTTACTGTGGATCCTCTCCAACAGACGTCCACTTAATGGGCTAGATCTGATTGTTGTGCAGTTTGATCAGAGGAAAACGTACAGAATCTGATTTTCTCTGATTAGAGTCGTGCCACGTAGTGAAACCTCAAGCTGTTGCTGTTTAATACAGTCTGTTGTAGTTTTGTCAGGAGTAATACAGCTGATAGAGACGCATCTTGTAAATATTCCCACAGAAGGAGCGAGATGCAGTTTGTGTTGATGATGTTGGCATCAATTGCTTTAGTTTAGTCCAGACAACAGCAAACTCAGCCAGAGCTGTCAACTAGGTTTAAAGAGAAAAATCACAAAATCTAACTTGTGTCTTTTCACATCTGATCTGATCAGAGAAAATCTGTTACGTGTTTACAGATTAAATATCACTTAGCAAATCCTAGAAACCTGTTTGGCTACTGATTTCTATACTTGGCCAAGACTCACAAACCTATACATGCTTTCAGTTCAATGGTAAAGATGAAAAGATGAAGAAACTTTTCAGCAGAGGTCACGATCAGCAGCCCTGATTTCATTTCATCTTGTAATCTTCAGGTCTGCAGAGAAAACAAGACAACGCGTTAGTTAGGGAAGGCATAAAAGTCAAGGAAAAGAAGTAATTACAAGTAAAAACATGGAGAGAACGTGGCAGAGGAGAAGCCAGACAGATTTTATCTTTTGCTGTTCAAAAATGAGACCAGACAGAGCATCTTCTTTGTGTATTTTTTCCTTCTCTTTAATTTCGAGCTGAGATTGCAGGAGACAGATATTATCAGGGCATGCTGTATTGGTTTTGATACAAAGTAGAAAAATGTTATTATCAAGTGTAATAGCTCTGCTATCAACTACAGCAGTATGTTTACGTTGTCGATTTTCTATGTCTGAGCACTTGTGTGTGTGCCATAGGGTGAGGGGCTACGTATCCAGTAATATTTTGCCTCTGCTCCAAGGTTTCTGAGAGAATATTAACCATGTGTTTAATAAAAGGTAAAGATTGAAACGCCCTTGATGACCTCAAACTCATCGCTTCCAACACACACACACACATACGATCAGTAAAATGAATAAGAAAGAGTGAGTGAATATTAACTAGGCTAAGCCCCGTCTCTTAAATAAACCACGATAAGCTTGACCTTGACGACCACCCGGTGACAGGCCGGAGCAGACGCACTGATTGGCTGAGGAGATTGGACCAGTAAACAATAAGAAGTAGCTCATTTATCACTGTGCACACACAGTCTGACAGCAATGCTGAACATAACACAGACATGCTCTACGCATCAGTGGAAAGCACACAGGGGACATTCACTGAATGCAAACTGTTTTTGGATCATGGCCTTTAGTGTTGATTCATGGTTTTACTTTCACTTAAGTTAGAAAACCTATAAAGACTGTGGATTCCTGAAACTGGGGTTATATGTTTATACCACATGTGGGTTTCGTGTCAAGTCAATTTTATTCCTACAGCCCTAAATCTCACATTTGCCTCAAGGAGTTTTATAATCAATACACTATACAATACCTCTGTCCTTCAACCCTCAGTTCAAAGAGGAAAAGCTTCCCACAAAAAAAACTTTGAGGGAAGAAAAATGAAAGAAACTTCAGGAAGAACCACAGAGGAGGGATCCCTCTTCCAGGTCGTGTGTAAAGAAATGTACACATATCAATCAATATGCAGAATAGAATCCAAGAGATGGTTTGTAGTTTGTTCTAATGCACTTCAGGACTACTTCAGTTGTGTTAATCAAATTAGAATAGTTGAGTGAACTGAACACAATGTAGAATATTTCTACAGAAATTCAAATACAACAAATAACTGGATTTGACAGTGTTTTGCATGCAGCGGCCATGCAGCTTTAATGTGTTCTTTTATGGAACTTTCTGCAATGACTTGAGAGTTGAAATGTGTTGACTGCAGTATATTAGGATTAAAAGCCTTTGAATTAACCTCTTGCAAAAAGTGAGAAGCTGAGGATTTAAAGAAGACTCCGCCAGAGGAGCAACCCCGACCTGGAGGAGCAGGTCTATGACTGACGGATGGATTGACAGGTGATAGTACTGAGCAGGTGGAAGAGAGGATGCTCAGGATGAAGTTTACTACAGGTGCCGCCAGAGAAATGCAAAACGATGACATTATCATGACAGCAAACCAAGGGTCACAATGTCAGTCTAATCTCCAACCAGGAAATACTCGACTCGGAAAAGTCATGAATATCATTATACCAAATAACAGATGCTCTCTCTCACTCCGCACAGGGCATCCATGTATGTCCAAACAAGCCGAAGTAGTGGAAAACAGCTGACTTTCCCCACATGTGTGGCGATTCAACATTTATAATCACTGGTTTGTCTTTTAGACGCCTGGTTCAAGCACTGTGTCAGTTTAATTGCTATAAAAAAAAAAAAGACAGCAGAGCACAACACAGGAAACAGGATTTTTATATTGGGTAAATAAAACAAAGCTTGAAATATTCATATAGAAACAGTAATGCTCAATCAGTTTTTAACCCGAGGGAATCTGTGGTAATAAATCAAGTGGCGGGCCGTCCTACAGTAACAGCTCACACCACAGACACATGTGTTTGCAGTTACAATGAAAAATGTTGTATCTTATTTTGTCCTGAATCAGTAAAAGTGTCTGAGTTAAACTGGCCGCAAAAAGGGTTGGCGGGCTTTTGAAAAGGTCTATTCATGCATGTGCTGCTTAGTGAGACCATGAAGACAATGCAGCGTAAAAGGTGCCTACGCGCTGTATTACTGTATTACTGAGCGAGGCGAATAGCCCACTCTGACTCGCATAAAGAATGCACTGTACAGCACCAGTTCAGTGAGTGCCACAACATGTACTGTGGTCCAGCTCACAAGTCAACAACACCTCAAATGAGCACAGTTTAAAAAGAAAGCAGTGTCCCATCCAAAAGCCACAAGAGTTTAAGAGCGCTAGTTATCTGGGACCACTTTCCATGGTCATTTTAGAGAATGATTTCTGATTACAATTTTGTTGTACATCATAAATGTATAAACACACATTTATGAAAACTCTTCCATCACAGAGGCAGGAAAACTGGGCGGCTGCTGGTCATTGGCAAAGCAGAAATACATTACACGTTCGAGCTCCGAAACATCAGCTGACTACGAGAAGAAATGAGCTACGGCATGAGATGGAACCCAGTTCAACATCACCCCCTTCTGGCTGCTCTTGAGTAGTACGGGACTATTACTCTGTGCAGTAATATAATGGTCCAAAGCAGAGGTTGGCAACTTAAAGGGCCAATGTGGTCAAAAAGAAAAGAAAATATCTGTCTGGAGTAACAAAATATATTTGAGCCCATTAAATGCAGGGACCATATGATGTATGACGCACATTGTAGTTGAAAAAAATGTTGAATCAGTCCATTCTGTGTATAGGCTACATATTTTTGACTTTGGGACTACAAGAAAGACTGACTACAAAATGTTAAATTACTAGCTGTTATTCATTTCCCTATGTTTTTTTTTTTTTTTTTTTTTGACAAAGCCACAGGGAGCCCCTGGAGAGGAGCTAAACTCCAAAGGAATCATGTGAAAATGTGTGTTGTATACTGTATAGATTTTTTCTCTGCAGATGATTTAGGCTCTGTCAAGAAACAACAGCTTAGAAACAACAAAAAATTAAGCAAATTTTAACATGTACTAAAGTTGGGCTGAGGGATGTCAGCATCTTCCACTCAGAACTGACCAATGACTGACCGTGCGTACAGAGTGTGTACATGTATACTACCTTTGCTGTATTCATAGAGACTATAGGTGTGTGCATATACTTACGGTGTCCACAGCCTGGGGAAAGCATCGATCTCCTCCTGGCTGTACTCGTTGAGTTTCCTTGGGATTTCTCTGGGCTGCGGCAGCTCCTCCGTCAGGTTGGCTCTGATGTCTTCTGGCAGCATCTTGTGAGATGTAGGTGGAGGGAAAAAAGCAATGAAAACAGAGTAGGACCGGAGAATTATTATAAAAAAAACAGGCAAATTCTTGACTAAATGATTCTCTCGACGAGATTGTGAAACAATTCATGTCGATTTCTGTTCCCATCACAACACATATTACATACTTTTTAATTTTATAATTTTTTTTTTCTATGTTGATGGAGGAATGTCACTATTCAGCCTTTTTTGGAGAATGGGAACTGAGGCTGGAAGTCCATATTGTAGTGCTTGACAAAGGTTTCCCACAGTAATCTTGAGCACATGTGGTTCTATAAGCTATAGATGAATGATGGTTGGTACCGTTTCCGAAATCAGGGGTGTTCAGCTTAGTCTTGCACCCTTGCTCTCTACGCATTCAGATTCCTTGATTGTTTAATTCTGTTCTGCACCATAGAGGGTGAAATATCCAAATCCCTTCCTGTCATTCTTTGAGGAACATTGTTTTTAAACATTTCAAGAACTTTCTCGACGTCGATCCCCGGCCCGTCTTTGCTCCTAAAGGACCGGACCTTTCCTGGATGTTGCTAATGTCCCAAATCATGATTACAATCACCTGTTACAATCACCACTGTTCATTTTTCTTGAATGTGTTGCAGCTTGAATAGCAGGAATGGATGTATACTTTCAAATGAAATGAAATTGACCAGACAAAACATGTTCATACTGTCTACAGTGAAAAACAAGTCAAAGTTTATTTTAATATAGCTGCATTCTTTTTTTTAATTTGCATTTTCCATACTGGTACAACCATTTTTTATTTGGGGTTGTATATATATGGACATGGAAATCCACGGGCCGCACTGTGACAACACGGACCGACAGACTGACGCACAAACCCTATGTCCGTGGATGGATCTACAAAAAAAATAGTAACAGTGTAAGAAGACAACAGTCCATAGTTCTGGCTGTAGCGTATAGTCTCCAGTACCGACAGCCTTTCTTGTACATGTTAATTACAGCCATGTGTTCCTACAGATTCATTTAGGGGAGCAGGCAGGCAGGCAAAAAAGTGAAAAACTTTTATAAAGCATAAAATGAACACATGCTCTGCTCTGACTTTCAAAGGGCTCAGGAAGCCATCTGCTTGTAATTAGTGCTGCTCACTGCACACCATCAATTCTGCTGCTGCTTATTAAGTCAGGATCAGGCCCAAATAATGGACAGGTATCTGACATCATACACCTCATGGAGACACGCGACACACCCAAACACAAAGATCTGATTCTCTGCCTTTGACACAGATGCATGGAATTAATGACGGCTCTCGCGCGCGGATTAAAAATTACATCCGCTTATTATTTGGGCAGTCCGCCCAGGTTAATTAACGGCCTGTCAGGTGCTTTTTTGATTTCAATTTATTTCAGAAGCTGTGATGTGTGACGCTGCTGAATCTCGCCCAAGTCATTTTAAAACAATCAAAATGTAATGCCTGAAGTGTTGCTTTTGAACTGCAGTGACCATAATTCAGTGCACCGACAACGTAGCAATAGAAGACACTTTATGAAGAAACCTGCATTATTAATCATTTTCCCTGTCCATCCTCAACATTCAAAGAAATTAATCACTTGGATTTTCTGAATCAGACTGCTGAAGCCTCAAAAATGACTTCAGATAACTTTATGACTATTGTTTAACTTACACCAAACCCACAGAGAACTGGAGACTAGACTCACTAATGGCACTGGCTCAATAGTACCTGATACCTGGTACTTTGGTCCTATCACCTCCATTGAGGTTTCAAGCAAGGTGAGATGATACCAAATGTGAAAACACTGCAGACGACTGATTGGTCAGAGAGAATCATCATTATCAGTGCATCGTCATTGTGTGATTTATAATATTCTATTCATTTATTCATCCTCATCATTTACAGATAGGTTTGTCAATTTAAAAGATAATTCAGCAAGTCAAGAAAGTCATAAGAATGAATATACTGCAAGTAGAACTGGAAATGATGGAGAGAGATGCTACTGTCTCAAATGTCAAATCAGCACGTGAATTTGTGAAATAAATATTATATGAAATCATGTTGAATGTTGTGGCTGTTTTTTGTAACATATAAGTATAACAAAATAGAATTTATTTCGTCATTGCATGTAAAAATAAAAGGAGGTATGAAAAGCTAAATAATGTAAAAAATCTCTGCTTAAAGTTGCACAAGGCAAAAGCTTCACATTATGCAAGTCTTTCTGTGTGGTCTGTAAATGGTGATAAATCTGCCCAAAATTCATGCATTTCTATGACAAATGACATTAACATGAAGTTAAACCTAACTCCTGAGAAGTTTAATTTAAGCCTCAAATCTAGTCCTCTCGTCTTCCTTTAGGAAATTACCTCAGTAAATTCAGGACAAGCCAAAGTCTAGGACTATTTCAAATGTGCAATTTTAGTCTAGGACTAGGCCTAATCTCTGTCCGAAACCACCCCCATATGTGTAATTATTGGCATAATTCAAACATGATCAAAAAATGTTTTGCTTCTCGTCACTGACTGCTTTTCCAAAACAAGGTCCCATGGTGGTCCATCAGAAGGGGGGGGACTTAACCTCTACCTGGTACCAAAAGTAAGTAGAGTCAAGTCAAATTGAGCCAGTACCATGTAGTAAAAAAAGGCCATAAATCTACTGTAAATGACCATTAGAAAGGACCTCTTCTTTTAAGCGCAGCCTGTCTTACCTTAACCGCTAGTAGCAAACAGTAAACAACATCATCATTCATTGGTAGGTTCAATATGAATGATTTATCTGCTCTTCAGGATGTCGCCTCTTCAAATGCCCACAGTGCTGGACAAATGTAGAGGATGAAACAGACCAATACTCTGCTCTTTCAAAGGTAACAGTCATGTGTCCTTGAGTGAGCCACTACACTGTTTGTTTAATTAACTGTAAAAGTAAAGCAGTTAAAAATTAAATCCACCTTGATTGAATTGGTCTGTAAAATGTCAGTGCCCTCTTTGATTGTCCTCAGTGAGCCTGGATGATTGGGTTAGTGATGATGTCTGAAAAGCTGTCAGCTCCGAGAGATGAAGAGAAAACACTTACGTCATCAGGAAAGATGTGTAATCGCTGCATCATGGTGCGACGGTGAAGATTCTTAGGTAGCATGCCGTAAACTGCTAACTTCACAATCTAGTAAGAAGAAGGAAATGAACAAGTTTCAACATGCAACAAAATTAAATCAAGACAGTTGATGTAAGGAGGTCAGTGTCTATAGTAACCTAACATACATTTGCTTCCAAAGATTAACCGCGTTTCTCACTGTTAGGCTGGTTGCACAAAAATTCTAAATTCATCTTGGATGGAGTTACTGGACTGAGATATTGGACAAAAATACTGGAGAGAGATGTTGGACAAAGGCATAGCTGAGGAAACGGTCGTCTGTCCAATCCCATTTCTCTTGCCAACCCTCCAAACCTCAGTTTAACTAAACCACCATCAGGACACACGTCTGTGGTCACCGGCTGGACTCAAATCTGTGTTGGCGAAGTGCCAAAGGCAGTGATGTCTCATGGTTTTGTAAACTACAAATTGGAAACCAGCACAGGTCACTCAACCTAGTTCTAGCGGTTTCCACATGACAGGAGCAATTTGCCAATACTTTTATTAGCTTGCACTAGCTGCACATGGAAAAAGTCAACAAATTCTGGCTGTGTAGCCCTCATTATACTCTTACATCTGACATGTTGAAATTAAAATGATTCTGAACAGCACTACCTGATATTAGGTAACAAAAGTTACTCAGTATTCAGAGTTCTTGGAAAGGGAACACAAGCTCAGGACATATTGTGCTCCTTAAATTTAGGAAAAAGAGCAGCATTTTGAGCCCAGTGTCTGATCTCAGTTACATGCTGCAGATATTAAACCCCTTGGTTTAAGCTCATGAGTTGTTCCTCCCTGTTGTGCCTACATGCCTACATGTTCTGTAGAATAGGAGTCAGCGTTTTGCCAAGAATGTGGGTCACATCAAGTTCTGAAGGTAATTATCATTGTGTGTAAGACGCCGTAAAGCCAGGCTCTAGGTTTTCTTTAACACAATAAAGAAACCATGAATATGCAACAGAACCAAAACCTCAAGGAATTATCCAGGATCCGACATGATTTTTAGAGCACACCTAACACCACCATCGCCAGCAAAAAATCCACTGTTTAATCCGACTTCTCTGCACTTCACATTAATGTGCCCAAGCTGCACACATGAAGGAACGGGATAAGTGTCAAACCAGCAAATACCTCCGCTGGGCATAATGTAGGAGAAAAAGAAATTAGACTAATCTCTGAAAAAGTAGGTTAAATGATCATACAATATAACACAAGCCCAAGTATGACACAGTGGCTTTACTCTGTAGAAGACTCTTTGTTCAAATAATGAAAGAAGCACTTACAGCTTTTGGGTCCTTTTGGTGGAGTTGAGCAGCTGTGAGCTGTTTGAATCCACCTGGATACCTTTGAGGGGGAACAAAGTAGTGCAAGTTGTGTTAAACCTAATACTTTCACTTACAAATGCCTGAAACTGCTCTTCTGTTTCTTTTACAGCATCAGTAAGAATTAAGATTCACACCAAACATCAAAAAGAACAATGTCTCCAAGTAGCTCTTAAGCCTCCAAGAAAATAACTCTTAAAAAAAAAAATCTATTATGCACTAACCCTGTGTGTGATGAGTAGACTTTCTGCTCCCATTTATTTCCAGAGAAAGCTATTTCTTTTGTATTTATTACTACAACATGGTCCCCACAGTCACCTGCAAAGAGGAGAGACATTCAAATAAATTTTTTGAATTTTGTTTTTAAAATATGAAAATATATATTCCTCTCTTAACACAGAGAAACAGTTCAAAAACACCTGGTCTGCCAACAATTCAACCAAAAACATGTCGCGTAGAAACATTAAGGGAACAGTATTCTGACAAAGTCATTTTATAAACAATTTGTGAAGAGAAAGCAAAAATATCTATACAGATGATCCATTACTGCCACCATGTGGCCATTTAACACTCCATCAACCTTGAAGGTTTCATGACAAAAAGAAAATATTTACTGTGGGTAGTGTAAAGGTTCATTGGAAGTTACTTGTAATTTTCTAGACTTGTACTCACTCAGTGCATGGTAGATAGGTTTGTGTTTCCCCTGTAATCTAATAGAACACATAGTGGCTATTTTTCCGGGAGGCTGCATCCTGGCATCGATCAGAAACCAGGAACGGGCAAAAGTTGCCCATTGCTGACAAAATGAAGAGAGAGAGAGAGATAGAGAGACAGGAGAGAGAGACTTGTTAAGTAAAGAGAGTGGACTGAGCCCTGCATGAGAAACACTGCATTTCCTGTGATTATGGTGCACAATTTATTGTAATATGTGCAATTATAAAACTGCAATTTAAAAGTCCAGATTTTAGAGGATGTAGGGTGATCTAATTGCAGAAAGGAAAAAACAAAACACAATCTCTGTTGTATGGTGATATTTTGGATTTAGTGACAGTGAGCCGAGTGAGGTAATGTGTAAAACCAGCAAAATGAAAGTCACAACATTTTTTTGCTAGTTTAAATTTGTACGTTTGACTTGACATTTCTAAATGAGTAATGTGTGTATTTTCTTTGATACCCAAGCAAGAAGACTCAAATGGCAATTGCAAGCACATTGATTATGGCATTAGACTGGGTGAGAGTTTACTTCTTTACTGAAGCTAGAACGTAAATACAGAAAAATATGACTCACTTTTAATATGATTTTGTGCTACTCATCATGTGACAAAATGAAAATGCTGTATCCCTTACACCGTGAATACGCAAGACGACCAAATCCCCATTAATTACCCTTGAACTGGCATTACTGTGCTGAAATTCAGAACAAACCAAACACAGCCATCACCAAATCCGCTGCTGTTTAGTCCCAGCCCTCTGTGGTTCACATTAATATGTATGAACAGCTCGTACAGTATGAACTTAAAGTGTCAAACTAGTAGCACTGACATCACAGCGTGATGCAGAGACGAGACTCTGTGTGAATTTAAAATAACTAGACACAGGTGTTCTCACTTTTCCTGCTGTCTAGAGCTCTGCTCAGGATCAATCAAGCACAGTCAGTACTAGTCCACAAATCCACAGAAGAGGTC
>JAPQRN010000009.1:9895696-9911991 GCA_037367275.1 Coranthus polyacanthus
TGTGTGTGTGTGTGTTTGTGTGTGTGTGTGTGTGTGTGTGTGTGTGTGTGTGTGTGTGTGTGTGTGTGTGTGTGTGTCCAAATATAACTGTATCCGTACCAAGGGTAGTTCACTAAGAGCAAAACTAAAAATAAATCAAAAAGAGAAAATTTAATTAAAACTATAAAGAACAATGCAACACAAACTAAACGCAGAATTACAGGTAATGTCAGCTTTGTTTTTTCATATTATATTATTTCAAATTTTGCTTTTGATTTAGCTACAGGTGTTAACTGTGAAGCTCTGCTGTGGGTCAAGCAATATCAATGGTTCATGATGTACAAAAATAAATAGGCTTTTCACAATATGGGACCTTTAATAAACAGTGGTTTTGTAAATCATATCTGATGTGATGCTTTCTTTCATCCTACCTTTTTCAGCTTCTAAAAATCAAGGTGTTCCTCATAATCAGTGTGTGTATGTATTACCTAAGTCTTTGATGAGTGACAGGGCTTCCCAAGAAATCATGGCTCCACCTCCATCGTCCATCGCACCCTGGCCCACATCCCAGCTGTCCAAATGGCCGCTTAGGACAACAACCTAGAACATTGGACAGATAAAGAAATATGAACATACAACAGATAGATTAGGGAGTAAGGTGGAATAACTTTGGTGGGTGTATATCCATGGGACCTTGACTGTCTGCTTAAAAGAATAGAAATTGATTATGCTATCTGAGCCATGTCCACACCTTACTAAACCACAGAGATAGTAAAAAACAAGGTTGTGAGGAATGCGTGTTGATGAATACACTGCAATTGTGAGTCTTTTAAAATAATAATGCTTTTTATCAGCTCTGATAGATGACCGAAACCTGTTAAAAACAAAAAAAAGTGCGCAGTGATATGATAATTTCCAGGAATTTAAAAAGTGGAATTGCCGTCAGTGGGATAGTCCTCCTGAGCCATGTTACAAAACACGTTCTGACCTGATCGAGCCCAGCTTGGGCAATGACCCCGAGGCTACTCATTATGTCAGCATGTAGCTTCCACTAAAATACAAAAGAACACTAGAGACATTTTACATAAAACAAACATGTACATTCCGATGTTCGTTTTTATATTATTAAAACTATAAAAACATGAGCAGGATGTTAAAGAATTGAAATTAATTTATATGAATTAGAACAGATGGAAGTTTCAAGGGATGAGAGAGTGGAAAACATCTTCAAAACTTCGTGCAAGACTCTCACAAGAAAGGCTGAACTGTGGAAATGACTCACTAAACCTCAAATCTACATCTTTCTATGAACACACACACACACACACACACACACACACACACACACACACACACACACCCTCACACACACACACACACACACACACTGCAACCACAACTGCTGCTACTGCCCAGCACAAAGTCACAGAGCCAGAAATGATGTCAACTATGCCATGTGTTTCATTTCCCTTTTCTGTGAGGTACCGGCACTGATTCCCAGATCAAAATAGTAGCAACTTACATCAGCAATGTGTGTCTCATCCAAGATTTTTGATGTAGTTTCACTTCACCAGTCACAAATTAAATCACTTTAATTAACTTGAATTACAAGCATTTTCACTACAATTAATTGTGCATAACATTGGTTATAACATTGACATTTGGTTAGTGTCCTCTCTTAGCAATCAAAAGTCAGGAATTTTGCACGTGGCCATCATGAGTATGACTATTTGGATGTGGGGTTTTGCAGTTGCACTGCCTTTGCAATCCCTGCCCACACACCACCTACTTTCATCTGAATAAATGATCTTGTGAGACACTACATGGTGTACAGTAGTCTATTTTTATCCACACTTCCTTAATAACAGTTAAGACCAAACACCGTCCGCTTACAGTACAATAAATGCCATAAAAAATTTCACACAGTCTTTAGAGTGTGATGCAAAGAAACAGAAAATGTGAATTAGGTTTGAGTCAATTAAACACGAACTCTAGATAATTTCTTCCAAGGACTCTGACTTAAATCACCTTGACTTAAACATGTAGCAATGTGTGTCTTGGTGCTGAGCATCACATTCAGGTATCCAAGTATCCTGGTTTTCAGCCCTCCTCAGTATGTGACAGGAGCAGGGCTTTTTCACAACACCTCCACCACAAACGAATGAAAACTGCACCTTGTCTGTTTATCAAGTTCGACCTGCCAAACGTGTCTGGGTCATTATACTGGTTCAAAAGACCTCTGTGTGACATTTTGTGACTTCACTGCTGAACTGAAAGCCAGGTCAACTAATGTTTTGTCATGAGTAGTTACATGCTTCTGACTTTGAACAACTGCTTCATCATATTCTAATAAGATTTAAATTTAAAAACAGGGTACAGTACTTGCACTACTGTTTTCATTCTGTTTGGTTACATTACCATAGTTTCTTAAATCACAACTATGCAAGGATTTCAGCACGCCTACTTTTTTGTTGAGTTGTTTAGACTAGCCAATGTCTATTATATGTAAATATTTAAATACAGTCAAGGATTTATGAAAAAAAAGCCAAGTCAACTCAAGGATGGTTCTTACTTACTTTCAAACGAAGTTGTGATCTGCTGCAGTAATTTGTGTCATTAAAAAGTTGTCTAAATACATGCAAAAACATGATTAACGCATTAATAGTTTGTTTATGTAGTGCTATGTTTCCACAGAAACTGCTTTCTGATGACTGACAGTGACATTTCTCTGTATTTCCAGCTGAGCTGAGCTTTAGAGCCTCTCTGGAAAGATCAGATCACACACACCAGCAAAATAACAGCAGACTAAACTGCTGAGGGAATATCTGGAGTCAGCAATATGACGTTACACCAAACTTTCCTCATCTCACCAAGGAGACTAGACAGACATAAGAGCCTAAGAGGGAGACAAGAAGAGTTGTTGGTTTCTAAATTTTAACAGAACATCTAGGTGTAAAATCAGTGTCTGAGTCTTGCTACAAAAGACCTTATTTTGCAGCAGTTTTTAGTTTCTCTTTCTTTCAAGAGTCAAGGAAATGTACAGGTCTATTTTGCGGTCCTCTATTATTAACTCCTCAATGTTGACACCACTAATGAATAATATATAGTATTATTTGATTATGTTTTCTCAGAAACATTAAATGTCAGCTCCCATCAAAACATTGTTCTACATTTTAATGAGTCTTACTATTGTTCTGTGAAATAACTGAAAAAGAGATGTTATGGTTTCGATGCAATACATCCAGCAGACAAACAAGTCAGACAGGTAGGTATTTGTGATGGGGGTGTTCATCCTACTTGTTCAGGGTGCTGCCAGCCTCTTATTTCAGCTACTGTGTTGAAGGAGTCTGCATCTGGCAGAGTCTTGGCTCCCATAGTGAGTCTGACAACGATCGTCTGTCCCCTCTGTGCCATACGCCACATCAACTCAGCATCCTCCACTGTGATACAGGCTGTAGGGATGCGCTTCACTCCATCATGGTAATCCTGCCAACCTGTGTGGGGACTAAAAAAGCAGAGGCTAAAGATTCTGTTGATGAAACTCTCATTTAAATTTAATTGACTTTATGTTTGAGAATGTGGGAATCAAATGCCACCACCTGTAGGAAATTAGGGGAACTTATTAATTAGTTTTAGAACAAGATGGATATATACCTGTTAATTGAAAAAGGAGTGACAGATCGAATGAGTGTAGCCACAGCTCCCACTTTGGCTGCCTCAGAAGCACCAAACGCACGGTAAGCCACTGTCTCCCCGTAGCTGACAAAAGGCTGGTTAAAGACCACAATCTTCCCCGTGGCCTCGCTTGCTCTACGCTTTAGTTCATCAAACGACTGAACCACCAACACCTCAGCCTGAATACCTGGAAAGATGACACAAAGATAGTGAAAAGTATTTTAAAAAGATGGAGGTCTGATGGAGGGCTGTGACACTGGATGAGGAAATGTGTGTATACTAAATGTTTTACCAAAGCAGCCAGGGGCAGTGGTTAGATGTTTTTTTTTTGTTTTTTTTTACAAAACTAGTATCTGAATCCTCAAGAATTCACATAAATGAAAAATATTAAATGCATTCATAGTGATGACAAAAAGTCACATGATTTCAGTCTGTGTGGTCTTTACCTTCAGGTGGAGTTCCTACACTGCTGCCAAGACCCAATATAGCCAGACTTTTGGCCCTGGGCAGAATCATTTCTGCACTCTCCTTCCCTCTCACCCAGTGCGGGACTTTGACTGGCTCTGAAAAGGAAGCGGGAGAAGACACAAAACCAAACATCATCAGCGGACGACTAGACCCTGATAAAAGATATCCCTTACATTCCTAAACCTTAGCTCTGCAGACTGATTTCTTTCTTTTCTTTCCAGTGTTGTTCATGCAGCCATTGAGACTCAACGTACTCACCTAGATATACATCTAGCCCGTCTTGTGTCATCACTTTGTGCATGTATTTGATAGCCATATCTAGGCTGTGCGAGCCGCTGACACGGTTCCCTATTGTGTCAGTGAAGTCTGCGAGCCGTCTGTAGGATCGATTCTGCGCTGCTCCGAACACAGCCAGGTCAATTATTTGTTTGGCCACATCACCATAGGCTGCTACTTCTGCTGCTATGTCAGAGGCTGCGATTATATAAACACAAAGGACACAAAGGCTTTATTTTCTCGTGTTTTTTTCTCAATACAAGATACATTTCAAACTTCCCAAACAGCCAAACATCTACATACGGTGTCAGGTCTAGGTCACTGAAGTAGATAAGTGAATTTAATATTGGCATAACATATTAATGCTACACATTAATATGTTATTAGCCACAGGAAATACAGAACAAATAACAAAAATATAGAACAAATAACAGACAAATCATGCGTGATAGCTTAGAAAGACAAAGATTAGTAGACAGACCTGCCAAAAAACTTTCAAAAAAGTCAATTAACCTATATATGGTGCATGATGCAATGACTACTGACTGCTATGAGTTTCATGGTATAAATTGGTGTAATCAGACCCTGCATGATTTCAACCAGTTTTATAAAATCTTATCTATCGATAGTGAGACATTTCAGCATCATGTAATTTTGATCATCAGGCCCAATGAATCTATATAGCAGATCCTTATGTTGTTTTCTTAAATCCCCGCAGATCGAGTCTATATTCACTAAGGATAAATTAGCTGGTGTGCGGGTCTAGTATGTCTCAAAAGAGATAAGTGGAAGGTTTGGGATACCTTTTCTTCCAGTACCATTGGATGACTTCTCTCCAGCCACTGAACTTCTGGGCCAAACAGAGTGAGGGTGACAGTCACACACATATGATATAATGGAGACAAACGTGATGAGGGAAAGGAGGAAAGAAAGTCTGCCTTCCCGAGCCGTCTGCAGACACACAAATATCAGTGAGATTACAAAAAATAACTCTGAAAAGCCATTGAATGAACCCCTGACTAGGAGAGTTGCTGTAACTAGTAGCACTCACCTACCATAGCTACAAATTCATACAGTCTGCAGTTATCACCAAACGACAGATCATCATCAACCATAATGCTGTACAGTAATGGGCCCAAAATATGAGAATCCATGCTACACATTATCATCTGATGACATTTGTTATGGCACTGAAACGTTAGTGATAACTAGTGTTACAGTTTCACTCTCAGTTACGAGACCTGACAATGATTAGCTGTTATGAGTCTACACTCACCATGTCATCCATTCACTAGATTCAAATTTACTCGGTTTGCTATTTTTTCCGATTAAAACAAAAAAAAAGCGTTAAGATGAATAGAACATTCGTTAAGATGAACGAGTTATCGATACAGCAGCTGAACAACCACTGAGTGACAAATAGTTGTAAAATTCATTTAAAAACTCCATAAACTAAAACACGTACAAACTCTTCAAGTCTAATGAGTCTTTTTTTTTTTCTTAGCTTTGACGTTAGAAGACTTTGTGTTCGACACTAACAGATAAATAATCAAATTGTTTCCGGGCTCGTGCTTTCACCGTGATGACTACAAACTTCCGGTCCGGCGTTTGTCAGAATAAAAGCATAGTCTTTACAAAATAAAAGACAGCGTAAAGCGGTGTAACTAGTACTTTACTTAACAAATATATTAACCTCCACTAAGGCCTATAGTCCACTTTTCTCGTTCCACAACATTATTAAACCACAAACAAACCACAAATTATGAGCGATGTTTACCTCCTTTTTGTGACTGACTCTTACATCAGCCTGGTGGTAAACTGCTCTCCAGAAGCTGAAGAAATACGATATCTGCCCCTTTTTATGGATCTGTTCCAAAATGTATGGATTTCATGCTTGGTCCATGCCCTTCCCTTTCACCAACTTTAATGAAAATCTGTGCAATAAGCCTCATTTTGGGAGTCAGACAGATGAAGGTGATCACATTACCTCATTGGTGCAGGTGATAAAAAGTAAAATATGAAACAGGCGCATCTATTCATCAAGAATAAACCAATCATAAAGTATTGTGACACCACACTAGACCTATTTTTTCTGTCTCTGAATATCCAGCTATGTGTCATGGTCTGTAGGTCTATCCTGTTAAAATGTCTAAATTAACACTCATTTTTAAGAATAGAAATTAATAAAAATAGACCCAAATAAGGATCACGTGACCATGATATTAAAAAGGGGAAGTGGAACAGAAGAGTTTGTTTTCAAAGGGACGAAAGTCAGATGGATTTGTGAAGTGTATTATTCCCACTCTGATAATTAAAGCACAGAAATTCAAGTGCATTAATTAACAGGTACTTCTTGTTACATTTCCACTTTCTCATCAAATGCGTTTTCCAAAACTTTTCTTTTATTGCTATATGAACACATCGCACGCATTGTTTGCACTGTAGGAAACACTTACACTTACATCTGGTCACATCCCAGTCTACAGTTTTTGATTCCTTGTTGTCTTTCCCTACCACAGTTCTCAGGATGTCTTGCTATTGATTTCCCATCCTGTGTAAAATATCATGTTCTTATTAGTCTTAGGCTTTTATCTCGATTTACTGTATATATAAATTGTATGAACTAATGCACAGGTTTGATTTTTGTTAACTTGAAGCCATTTACTTTCTACATCACAGATCCTCTGTCTCCCTGTCCTTTACCAGTCTCTTCTTTCACAGTCACCTCTGCCATTTGTGTTTTCTTTTCCGCATCGCTGGGTTTTGGAAAACATCTGACCATTTGGCTCCATTCACAGGCTGCTGGCTGAGTTTAACACAGTGGTTTGAAAACTTTTTTTTTTTTCCTTTTTGGCACCTACATTTGTAAAATGATGTTTCTTGAGGCCAGGAGGAAATGTTTGTCTCTGCTTCTGTGCAAACAAGTGGAACAAAAACCCTTCGGCTGAGTGCTTTTACCTGCAGCTGAACTTTCTGTGTCGGGGGGCATTTAACAACATGCTGTGGCCAATAATAAGATATCTATTATCTTTTGACACTTTTCATTTCTGTGGAGTAATCAGAGGATTTTCCTAGTATTTTGGGCTCAAATCCAGCCATTGAAAAATCTGCCTTTGTCAGTCAGTGAACATTAAGGTGCCAAAACACTGTGTGAAATTATTGCCCCAGCTGACATTTTGTGTATAGAGATAAATAAAAGAAGGGATAAAATAAAAGGTCAGAGGATTAAGTGAAACAAGGAGGTGAATGAATACAGGTACACATGCTGTTAACACACCTGTGTAGTTGTCTGCATGAGGGAGGGGGAGGGGGGGGTGAATGTATGCTTAAGACCGATCCCTTAACCAAGAAATGACAAACAGCACATTTCAGCATTGCATTAGAGCCACAGCTTTTATTCAGTAGTGAACCTCATAAAACACACCATTTCAGCAACACAGGTCTCTATTGTTGCCTCCTGTGCTTACGCCACAGTTATATCTGTAACATGTTATTTTTTTGGTCGGTCCCCACCATTGTCCACATCTTTAATTTGTTGAAACCAAGGCTTCAATCAGTTCATATTCAACTTGCACGAAAACAAAATTTTAAAGCTGCAATGTATTTACACGTAACATACTATAATCATTTATTAAAATGAATTCATATAAAAAGGTATTTGAAAAAAAAAAAAAAAAAAAAAAAAGGCAACATAACTAAAAACATAAATTAAAAAAAATCTGAACTGTAGGCACAAAGAGGCTAAATACTATACATTTCCATTTCGATAACACCTGGATTAATGTAAGCAAGTATAAATTAATACATATAAATTAAAGTATCAACATACTGTATAACCTTACAAAGATCCTTGCAGAGAACCGTAATTGTGTGTCATCACATGTTGGATTGCCAGTAAGTGCTAACCCGTTAAGTAAACCCGTATGGGAATGGTTTATATTTGACAACACTCTGTTGGTACTAGACCACACTTACACAGTGAAGTCTATTACTGATGCAGTACTGAACAGCTGGAAGGTGAAAGCATGACACTAACACTGTAAAGCATGTATTGTACAATGTATTTTGAGGCACTTTGGATTTAAATGTTCAACAAAATATCATGTTATCAACAGTAAGTCACAGTAGGTTAGATATTATATATTCTTTTTTATTCCAGCCATTGATAATAGGTAGTTTTCCAGATTTGCATTGAGATCATTTATGATGAGTCATTTCTATTATTGCAACAGAAATCATATCAATCTTAAGCACTAGTAAGCAGATAAGATATAATAAAATGTAACCTTATGCACCAACTATCGCTAATGTTGTAATGCCTCATAAAGGCAGTCGAACTGGTAACAGACACAAAAGCTGCTGAAAATTTGGCAACAAAACAGTGGACAGTGAACTCTGACTCATGAAATGCAAAAAGAATGTTAATGCTTTTATCAGATTATCTGTGTTTAACATTTAACTCAAAGTCAACGTGTTCACGGCTGAGCATCATAAATTGAATCATCTGATGTCAATGTAATTTGGAGGAGAATGTGTGAACAGAGGGCATGTCAACCACTTCACCAAAACCATGTGCACTGTTTCAACCTCTGACCAAGGCCAGTTTTAAACAATAGTTTGACATTTTGATAGTTTGTGAAATTATAAAGCTGCTTTGAAATGGCTTCACTTTTTGCTTCACTATTGTAACCCATTTAAAAGAAATGAGTGCAGAATATTTCCACTACTGAGTTGGAATATTCTTGTTGGTCAAATTGCTTATTACAGTTCAGAAGAAACAGACGTCTACTGTTTAAGTGACTGCATTTATAACTCTCCGAGCCTGTGGTGTGGATGAAGTCCTGTCTCTATAGACTGTAGGAAACACTCAGCACTGTCACTGCCGCTTTAACTTCAAACTTGCTATTATAACTGTATACAGTTGACAGTAAGATAGGAATGTGCTTTGGCGTTTGTCAGAAAACACTGGTCACATCTATGGTTTCTGAATTATAGTCATTAGTTTTGGCTCTACCTTAGCGAAGCTGTCTCACATGCTTGCTGCGCTCAGTCACCGTATAAAAGACTACTGAATATATTACTAATGTCGGACAGAAGCGAGGTTGACGGATCTTTACAAAGGCTAGCACTGCATGAATACAATGACTAAAATCTCTGTTCAAAGACGACTTATGGAAATATAATCTCTAAACCTGAAAACACTTTTTTTTGGAAAAATCTACTGAAAATATTCCACAAGACAAATAAAGCACAATTATATTTGGTCAGTTCTACAAATATCAAATATCTGTGGAGAAGACAACGAAAATATGTACCTGCAGAGTAACAAAAGCTCTCATACCAATACATGACAGCAAATGAAATATACCATACTCATTCCTCTTCACAATGAAAACGTCTGCGATTCAGCAAAGAAAGAATACAGAAAATAAAACATAAAGCAAGTTAACAAACAGCAAATATGACCTCAAATAAAGCAAAAAAGAGCATCTTTTAAAGGTCATTGGTAATACTAATTCCACTGGCCACTGTTTCAATTAACAGCAGTCGAAATGCATAAAGGGTGATCTAGTTTCTGTCAACTTCCACAAGGTGTTAAACTGAAATGGGTCAGCTGATGTGTAGCTCCATTAAAATGGACAATCATCAATTTGTCTGTAATACAGAGGCACAATGTTGTCGATATTTTGAAGGTGGTTACAATCCAGCACTAGAAAAGCTGTGATCCATAGTGCTCCTCTAGACAGGAATCCTTTATTCTAATTTAGCAGGTGTAGTAATGTCCAACTCCATTGCTAGAATAAATGACAGAATGCAAATTGATAGTCTAATTTTGTTTCTTTATGTCCCCTTCTCAAGAACAGCGAACATTATAAATGGAGAGATGCAAAGATGGCAGAGGATGAAGGTTAATGGGGAGAAGAAGAAAAAATGGAAGGCGCAGTGTAGAAGAGTAGATGAGCTCGACTTCAAACTTCAATAGATAGAATCATCTTCGGGTGTTACAGCTCCAATCTCCGTCCTGATTGGCTGATAATACTCCATTTAAAGTCCCTGTTGGTCAGTTCAGGCGTAGAATTCCTTGGTAGGCGCTTTGTGATAGGCTGTTGTGGAAAGTTTGGTGTCTCCCAGGTCGTAGCTACCTTCGTCCTTCTTCTTCATGCGGTAGGCGAGGAGGAGGAGGAGGAAAACGGCGCAGAGGAATCCAACCACCCCACACGCGATCACAGCTGGAGGGGGCACAGTGGAACATTCAATATATTTTCAGTGTTGTTTCACTATATTCCAACCTAGACTTAATGTGAAAATAAATGAGTCTCTATTTGTAGATCATAGTTTCAGTGATACAATCAGTTAATGAAGCTTAAATGTCAGTCTTAATCAAAATATTCCAAAATCTATGGTAACAACTGATGATGCTCATTTTTTTAATCAGAGAAAAAAATGTAAATAATGTGCATTATCAATCATATCATAAAACCCTTTATAACTGTCAGAAGCTCAGTGACCATTATTAAAACACACATTTGGGCAATAAAAATACAAATGAAGTGAAAAACGTGTGCCCTTACCTGCTAGAACCTCTGTCCTCTCCCACAGGTTCTCTGAGCTTATCTCCTCAGGAGGGTCCACCTCAAATCTCCTGCTGCCTTGGCCATCTTTGGCCAAAATTTCGTTTTGAACGTCTTCTGCTGAAATTTCGTCAAAGTCGTTCCTGGTGATTTTTTCATCCACATCCTGGGTGACTCCAACTATACTGGACTCAGTAGCAGTGGTTTCACTGAAAGGCACGATGACAGAGGTGGGAGTGGCACTTTCTGTGAACCAGTCATCTGTTGGAACAATACGAGGCACCTGGAGGAACAAGTCAGAGATATTAGTAAAATGCATAACACACTGGATAACAAAAATGGGCTGAAAATTTTTGAGGAATAATGTTTTCATTTTTTGTTACCACTTGTTTTGTAAAAGTTCTTCAAGTTTTATTACTGTTGTCACTGGGGACAATCTAATGAAGATTTTCTACTTTTGATGTCATGATTTGTATGAAAGAAAAAGCAGTATTCTACCTCCTTGACTCTGTCACCATCAGGAGACACATCTGGTGTTGTCTCAGCATCCCTCACTGTGGTGGCTGGTTTCTGGCTGTCTGCTGCGGTGGTTGGTGGATTGTGAGGAGAGTCTGTTGTTGGCTGTGGTTGAAATGGTTGAACTGGAGGCATTTTTCGGCTGATTGCTGTGTTAGTGAAGTTGAGGAACCTCAGAAGTTCCTCCTCTTGATCTCTGCCGTAAGCTAAAAAGAAACCAAACATCCATTTTAACACTTAAGTTATTTCCTCTTTAATCTGTCACCATTATTCATCTGGAAGTAAAACTACTTTTGCATTGTCTGTTATTGAACAGATGGATACAGACTGCATGCTTCCCAGTACTCAATTCTAGCTTTGGCTATGTTCAGGATGTTAATCATTTTTTATATGCAGGGATTGGGAGTTTATTGGAGCTCACAGGAATGTACTGAATGTTCCAGCACATTATTCACTGTGGGCACAGAGATGAGTCATTCATAAGGGGAACGAATATTTGACATCTGTTGGCTTCTCATAAAAATCTCACCTGGTTCACTCTACATCACCTCAGGTCAAACATCTGGCACACTGAGTGTGCTTCTGTGTCTGAATAAACAGGCACTTGTGACTGTAATATGCATGACTCATGCATCTGTGTTTAAATGAATGACATTAAAACATTTTAATAGAATTTCACATTTCTGTTGCTTTTATTTGAAATAAAAATGGGCTCTGCTGACTAACTGCAGGTTATACATTATCGCTACATACATTATCATCAAATGTTAATGTTTAATTTTTAAAAATGCAATGTATTTGGATGTGACATATGTAAAACATCTTAAACAAAGCATATATAGAATGATTTATATAAACACAAGACAATTTCAAAAGGAGAAAAAACAAGAGATGGTATCTTTTTACCATAGTCTCCAGATCCAGAGCCTGAACCATCGTCTTCTCCATCTTCATCATCTATAGGGAGGTCACCTGATGTTCGTCCCTCTAAGTACAGGTCATCCGCTGTGGAAAATGGTGACTGGGAGTAGACTAAGATCTGGGAAAGTGCAAAATGACAGAAATAATTATTCCTCATGGAAGAGACAGAAAAGGCACACACAGATCAGCTTCTTTCACACTTGCAGACCTTCATGCACTAACTGAAAACATGTGGCCGTCTCTACACTGAGCAGTAAGACAATACCTCTATGAACCAATGACCTGCACTGGGTGACTATGCTAGTATGTGCGCTGGTGTCTGTGAGTCTATATGTAGTGTGGATTGTATCCAGATTGTACATTGTACAGTAGGAGGAGTCTGGGCTCTTTTTTATTTCATGTGTTGTGGCAGTAATTTGTGATGCTTCACAGAGCCAGACAGCAGAGATCTAAGTGAGCAAGGAGGAGGGAGACATAGAGCAGCTTCAAAGACAATGCACAGAACAGACAAGAGGACACATACATGGAAAAAAACTGTATGTTTTTATATATATATATATATATATATATAAAAACTCGCAGCAAACACTGCACAAAGGAGTGTGATGAAAACCAAAAGTCTACTTGTCTCTTCATGGAAAGCTTCAGAAAAGTCTGAGGAAAAAACAAACATCAGCCACAGAAGAAACATAATGTAATAAAGAGCTTAAAAACAGACTCAAAAACATGTATCAGAGAAAACAACTTCATAATGAGTGTGAAATTCAAAAAGACAGGACACTCAGCAGATGTTAGCAGAAAGAGACACAGGCATGCGCACACACACACACAGACATGGATGAATATGGCCCATTGAGACCTGAAGTATGTCTGGTATGTATACTATGCTTCCACTAACACAGGTGCTGAAGAGAAGGAGAAAGGAGAGTGACTAGAAAAAAGGAAGGGAAGGAGAGAGACAGGAACACTTCTGTACATATCTCATAAAACAGGTGCTGAGAAGATGGCTGAGGTGGAGTATTGTACTGTCTTTAGTACCAAAAAATATTAGCAAAATAACAGTTGCGGTACTGAAAGAATCAATGAAGAAGAGGATTTTCTCATTCCAGTACCAGCAATTTTTCTGCCATTTTACTTTTGTTAATACACATTAATTTTGCCTTTGTTGTACAAATTTGAAATGTCTTGCCCTATGAAATTTGTGTATTTAATTTGTGTCCTTGTGAATTCTGAGATATCAGACTTTTATTTGAGCCAGCTAGGACGCAACAAGAGAAAAACATGAGATAAACCAGATGTTGTGTTTACATAATGGTGAAATAGGTCAGAAAAAAAAAATCTTTAACATCATCTTTCACAAGTCAGTCCGACAATCCCAGGGTTGACTAAAGTAGCAGAGGAGGATCTCACATTCCTGCTGTTTTCAGACGGGGATTACAAAAGCAGATGCTCTGCTTGTCAAAACTAAACACAGACACACACACAACACAAGCACTACTAGAATGGCTGCAGACATGGAAATGTCCGTAATGGCTTATTGCCATTCTTGCATGTTTTGGTGATGCTTTTTATTTTACAATTTTAGTATATTATCAAAGAGACATAAAATCTGAGGGCTGTAACCAGTGCTTTACTTTTTATGTAACAGTTCCAGTTGTATCCTATCGTTGGACAAGAACTACTCTCTCGCTTTCAAAGTGGTCACATCTACAGTGAGAATATGCAGGATTAATACCACAACAACTAATCTTACTGCAACTTCAGGTGCTGATACATCCATAAATACCACCTCCACCACCTATGGTACATGTAGTTTAACTATAAAATACAGTGTGATATAAGACTGGTTGAAATTCATTCAATTCTTAAAAAAACAGGGTTGTTCCAGTGAGACAAAACATCTGATGTGTGAAACTGTAAAACTACTAATCTTGTTGCTTTCTTGGTTTGTAGAGAAATAAAGATTGTCTAGTCCTGTTAGTGTAAGTATAGCTCCACCATGACACAAGCAGGCCAGAGACACACAAAACAGAAAATGGATACAATCATGAAACAGGAAGGCAAAATACCATCAGCTGTCACTTTCTCTGTCCTTCACCCTTTCCAAAAGAGCTGCTAATGCATTTACTGGAAGACTTTAGTTCAAGTTCATACATCTGGAAAACATACTGCACATATGGACACAAACTACACACACAGCACCTATATAACCATCTGGTTTCCCAGTGCTTCGTCATAGCGAAGACAGTTTTTTGGAAGCAGCTAGATCACATGGAAAAAACACTGCAATGGAGGGATAAAAATATGTCTGTGTGATTGTGCTGCAGGGAGTGCATTATTACATCCAGTAATCCACAAATCCGTATTTTGTGTCGGCTGGGCTATTACAGTAAAATATTTCCTCAATGAGCTGGAAGTCAACGATAATGAGAGAGAGCCGTCGGGTCCAAAGTGAGGTTGTGTAACAGCTAAAAGCACACAGCAGACCTGTCATCACCATCGACAGTAAATAACAGCAGCAGGGCACAAGCTGTGTTCAAGGGGGAATATGTTTGACCAAAACTACAAGTCAAATTCATCTTTTTTGTCTTGTTACAGTATCTTTAAGGGCTTCACAAAGGCAGCAATATGTAATAAATAAACGCAACAAGTAAGGCTAAAGAGAGACAGGAATTACATTATTGTTTGGATTCACTGGCCCTAAACTAAATGTCCTAGTTCACAATATTTGGTAATACAGTGTTAGATAAGATTGCTATCACAGGTTAAAAATGTCAAAGCTCACTGGCTGACCAAAGAATAGAATAAACAAACAGACGCCTGATGATCAACCTTTGGTGAAAACCTCACCAATATTTCAGACTGTAAACACCTATTTAGATCTACTTTTTGTAGTGAAGGACTTACCTGAGAATAAGCATGAGATAAATAAACCAAAAAATGTCATGGAAACATTAGCCAGTGAGATACTGTCACACAGGTCACAGTAATAAATATCTAAATAAATAAATGCACCTGGATCATTGACCATCAAACTCAAAATAATGAATCAATACATCTGGAATTGAACATCAAGCTAACTAAAAAAATCTTGGCAATTCCTGGTGCAATTTTTCTTTTCTGAGCTACTATTTTCCCTCAAAATTAGTAATTCAAGTTAAGAAGCCTAATATTAGCCTTCGACCATTATCGGAGCCAAGTTCTGCCGATAGTGATTGTTTGTAAAACGCCCTATCAGTGGCTATTAATTGGCTAAACCGATTAATCCATCTATCTCTATACTTAACAGTGGCTTATGTGACTCTAATATCTTATCTATTAAATAATGCTGTCTTCTGTCATATGTGTACTTTGGAAATGGGTTTCGGAAACACATCACATAAATGCATGATTTATAATATAATGAGAGCAGCTGTCACCCTCTTCCCCTTGCCTTTTCTGGTTAAGAGGAAAACTGCTTGAATCCCACACAGTTTTATGCTTGCCTGGACTAGCCCACTGGGACTCACTCTGAGTCATCCATCCAGAAAATGACACAACTTCCGGCTCACAAACTGTGACAGGCCAAAAGCCTGTTTGAACATTCATCTATCATATGTAAGCAGTATCACTGACTGACTAACCAGTAATTCTACAGCCACACGCATCAAGAGACAGTAATATATGTACCAACTCATCACGCCCAGCAATTTAGGACTAGAGTCTGTGCGTTAGAGGCATGAGGTAAAGAGCAAACAAAGATTGTGGACGGGAGGAAGTTCAGCATTAAAAGGCTGTATTTCTGTAATCATATCAGTTTATGTATGTATAGTATAATGCATCATATTCTAAGATTAAGTCTCTGGGAAACAAATGATTGGTTGGTTGGTTTCTTGCCCCTTTCAGTGT
>JAPQRN010000009.1:9912091-9925146 GCA_037367275.1 Coranthus polyacanthus
TATAATGCATCATATTCTAAGATTAAGTCTCTGGGAAACAAATGATTGGTTGGTTGGTTTCTTGCCCCTTTCAGTGTTTTGCCAGTTTTGCTGCCTCCAGGCTCCTGCTACAAATCCAGCAGGGACAGTCTCGGGTTTCAACTCACTCCGTCTTACAATATACAGTCCATAAATCATAAACATCATGGGTTTTTTGAGAGGCTTTCTTTGGGGACTTTCATAGTCAATAAATCAAGCAACCGGGACATTTTAGCGCATGTGACAAGGTGCAGAGCCCTGTGAGCCTTTTAGCCTGTCATTTCCAGGTGTTTTCCAGCATTTAGCTACAACACAGGCACACACACACAGAGGAGGAAAAGGGGAAAGACACAAGAGATTTTTCTAGTTTTAGAACAAGACATACTGACTTTGTCTTAGTATTTTACCCATGAGACAGTCATTACTGTTATTATCATTATTATTAAGTTTTTGGTCGTGTTATTCAGAGTTTGACACAGCGTTATATTCGCAAGTGACTACATTTTTGTAAATAATAACACGATTTTGAACCAAGTCAGAGCAATGAGCTAAATGATGGACGGATTTGGCACTGTGTGAACTCAATATAGTAACTGAATTCCACTAAATACAACATATCGGTTATGTAAATACTGTTCCTTCCTGGAATATGACTTTCGCTTAGACTCAAAAATAGCTAGACTCATTTACATGTTATTGTTTTTTTTGTTTTTTGTTTTTTTTTTAACCACAGGTAGACTAGCTACTAAACTTCCAAGTGGAAGTAAGTGGTCACAAATACAGTGTGCAACATTAGCCAGTACAGCTCCACATACAGTGTCATATCCTATGTAAGACCTGTGTATTTAAAGTTTATTTTTGATTTTGTGGAGAGAACGCAAGAGAAAATAAACACACACAGAATGTAACCGTCTATAACCGTCAAAAAACCGTCACGTTAACATTTGAACTAATCAACCGCTAATGAAACTAACTTAACAGCTCATTAGGGTCTTTTACCGGGATAAAACAAATACACAGAGTCAAAGGTTTCCTTTAGCGCCAGTTTGCCAGACTCATAACGAAACGTCAATTAAAACCTACTTACTTTGTCACTGATGAACCCAGTTGCCAGTCCGACGAGGAACAAAAACCAAAGATTCCTCATCTTAACTTCCAAAATGAAACGACAGTTGTTTGGAAAAACGTAAAGCGACGGGGAAAACGAAACTGTTTTACACGAAAAAAAAAAATAACCAAACGGGTAATATCGTGCGAAATCTCCTCGTCACGTTTTCTGTGGTATTTTCAGACTGCTTGGTTAAATCTCAGCACTTGCTCAAAGGCTCTCGGTCGCGCTGTGATGTGGAGCTCCTCTGGAAAAGTTGTTTGGTCTGGCATACAGCGTGGCTGCGCGATGACGTTAGTACGGCGTGACGTTCACTGAAGAAATATGTGGGGGCGTTTCTCGATGATGGACCATGAATGGACACAAGGATGTACCGGATTTACACAATTTAGACTGTATATACACGCTTTGTAAACACGCTGGCGCGGAGACCCGCATGTTAGAAGAAAGGAACACATTTTATGGATTCGGGGCTAATGCATCAGCCACATGCTAATTGTTATATTTTGTTGATTATTTAAAAGTAGTATTTATTTATTTATTTTTATTTTTTTTAAATGGTACACAATGGTTTATTCTTGAATATACAAGAAATTAATGTGACATGCACATGCACAGTTTGGATGCGTTTGCTTTTTAACCCAGTAATGGAAAAAGTGGTCAAAATACTCATTGAGCAATACTGCATTATTAAAACATTCAGTTACGAGTAAAAGTGCACGTGTAATATTACTAAATTGTACTACAATATACTGTGTTGTAAATGAATTCACCAATTGAGTATCTGCCCAAATGTGAAACATGGTCACGATCTCCCCTTCTGCTTCAGAGTTATACTGGTGAAATAAAACAAAAAAAGAAGTGTTTTTGTGGTACGTTTTGTCACAGGGAAGCTGTCCTAATACCTTTTGGATATAAAATATCATCACTTCACTATCTTATCTTATCACATATTTGTGTTCAGTTTTGTCACTAGCGCATGAATTCTTGAGTTATGGTAAAAAAAAAAAAAAAAAATGGTAACAGTGATTGTGACCTTTGACCAGTAAATTCTAATCAAGGCATCCGAGACATCACATTCACAAGAATGGGATGGGCAGAGGGACAACCCAAAACCATAATGCCTCCGACCTCAGCCATATCAGCTGCATAACGATCTGCGTGGGGATGTGACTAATGGCTCATGTAAAAAGAGTGATTGTGACACTGGAGTTGCCCCTCATACATGACAGCGAAAGAATCAAACACAGAAAGAACTCTATGAACCCACCATTTTGTTTTCTTTCTACCACCAATCAAACTGAAAACATTGCTTTTTTAATTAAAACCAGAAGTTCTGTTGTGGCATTTACAGAAGGCAGTCAGCAGATCATTATAGACCGCTGCTACAATAACAACAATCCGCCATGTTTATGCTCATATTGCTTAGGCTGTTATTTTTATTACTGCTATTGCTTATTATGATTTTGCCATTGTTTAATGAAAGTTTCACATTTGTACTTAATTTTGAAACATTTCCAGACATTTGTTTTGACTGTTTTGTCTTTTTCTGTTGAGCAGTGTCAGAACAGTCAAATTAAATCAGTCAATAACCCAAAGCGCATTGAAACTGTCTCCCTAATATAATCTCTGGCTCAAAAACTATTTGAGAATGGATATTCTAAATTACTCTGGGATAAAAGATTTCACCCTGTAATGACAGAGATTTCCTGCAGTATGAAGGGTTTAGCTGCTTTTAACAGACGCCAAGAACTAAAACACAAACCAGGACAGAAATAAGTCAAAAGCGGCTTTAGAAGGAACGTCTTAGAGGCTCCTCTGGTATTTTGATCCTTTACAGCTGTGACGCATACGGTTTGAGCAATACCAATTTTTAACATGTGACACAACACCAAAAACCAAACCTGAAGTAAGCTTCATTAATTCTCTGAGGGACAGAAAAGTTTCACAATTTCTCAGCCATTTATTTGTTGCAGTGAGTAACCTAAAATTATTCAGCGCCACTAAATTGAATGTTTTTTCACTTTAAAAAGTCATAACGGTGTGAATTATTGTTCATCTATCACCGATAAAATTATTTGGTATGAATGTCAACATATTTATATTATTCACTTTTATTTAAATAAAACGAATCTATACATTTTATGGAAATTAGTGAACTTACAACATATATATCTTCTAAGTAATCTGTGGCAGAGAAATTCTTTGTCCACATTTATATATGGACACAAAGTCAAGCATTTGACTGACATGAAGAAGGTAACATTGGGGACAGTGAAACACACACAACACACTGGTGTCTGATACAGTCCTGACCTCTACTGGAGGCGAGACGGTAGAGCACTGAGGTCAAACGTTAAAATAAAACTTTCCAGTCTTTGCAGAGAACTCAGGAGGCCAACGTTGCAGAGTCTCTCAGAGATCAGAGCTGAAACATCATCTGACTCCAGCCTTGATGTCTGACGCTTTGATATTTCTCTTCCAAACGGGTGGGATCTAGAACATAAACATTAGAAATTATGTATAAGACTTGATCATTTTGGGTTAAGACAAGTGTAAGTTATGTGCAACGGCAAAACGGTTCACCGCAGGACAGAATATGGAGGACGTTATACATACTATTAAAACCCGGTATAACACATAAACACCTGTAAAAACCCACCAGTTTTTATATTAGCCATCTAGGCAACAAAATATACTTGTGTCATTTAGTGTGATAAATAAAAGAGAGTTGGTGTTTGTGTATTACTAGTGGGGGTATTGAAGGCTCTAGATGTCGTCCCAGAAAAGAAAGCAGTCGTCTCCATATCAACCCACTGCCCAAGAACATGAAGCCTGTCACCAGCCAGAAAACACGAGGGTCCTGGTAAAAAAAAAAAAAAAAAAAAAAATACAGTATGAGGCTATAAGCTCAACCATCTGCAAGCACACACACACATGGAGTGACATGATTGAATAGACTCTTTACTTTAGAAAGGCTATTAATTATTTTAAAGACTGCTTTTATCCACAGTTATTTTTTAAGTAATTAATCATTTATTTGGAAATGTCAGAAATAATGATGAAGGCTCATTAGTTGTGTCTTTAAATTACATTACATTACACAAAAGTAAAAAAAGCAGAAAGGTATTTAACTTAAAATCACATAAAATGGGAGAAAAGTGAGTGTCACTGTCTAGTCTTGTAATCCAGAGGCGATATTCAACTTCAGCAGGAAGCGGTTTCACAGTGTCACCTCCTCAAGTGACGACTCCAGATTCATTCCGAACGCCACCCCCATCAGACCGAACAGGGAAAGGGAGAAGGTTCCCATTGTCAGCTGTAGATTCAGGCGCATCATTACGTTGCGATGACTGGAGTGAAAAAGAAATGTAGAGTCAAGTAAATGAGTGAGAAAGAGGGGAGAGATTTTAATTTCAGCTTGCAATGCTGTGCACACACTGTACGACAACAGAGTGAGTTTGTGTGTTCCAGTGTGTGTACCTGTCCAGATTGATGAAGATGACACTCTCTGAGTCATCTATCAGTCCTTTCAGTTCTCGAGCCTTGTTCCCCAGCTCCTCAGCCTGCAATGGAAATTATACACACTCAGCCTTTATCGACAGCTCACCCACTACGTATTATATTTAGATGACATTCGGCATTGTGTATCAGTGAAACAAAGTAAGTGGGAAAAGTGGGTGGATTGAAGATCGTGTTTCACATATAAACAGGCTTATCTATTATTTAATTATTTTCATTTAATCAAAAAGATGTAACTACTAGTTCAGGCTAATGCTGTGGTTTTAAACGAGTAGTTCTACCTGCATATAATAATTCTCCAACAACAGCTCCATCTCCTCAGCGTGGTCTATCCCCAGACTGCTCTCCTCGCTAGAAAGGCACGACGACAGACACACAGACATAAACACACAAAAAAATTCAATAACAGTGTTTTGGGAAATACCTGAAAGTTGTCAAATAGGCGAGTTTCTATTTTGGAACTGCTTTTATATTTGCAAAAAATTGTGATTCATGCATTTTTCCTTCACTGTTAAAAGTAAAGAGTTTTCTTAAAGACAGATGTAAAGGCTTGGAAATATAATAAAAATGTTTTTGCTGCCACGTAGCTTTAGAAGGGATTAAGTCTTTTAGAGTTTAATAAGAGTAAAGAAGCAAAGAGGTGAAACTGTCCAACATGGCGGCGGCGTAGCTGCGATGCTACGTACGGATGTCGCCATGACAACAATATGTCAATATAAGTTCTTGGACAGTAGCAAAGAGTACTGAAAAAGACATTAGAGTAAAAATAGAAACTGCGGTGCTTTTTGAGAACCGCTTTTCAATCCAAAAAGTTAATGATCTCTGTTGCTGTGGGGTCGTTAACAATATATTAGCTCTTTGGTTAAACGTAAAATATAAGGGGGAAAAAGGAGGGGTCTCATGGAAACAGGTTTGCATACAGTACTTATCTTACATCTCTTTATTTGTTTCAGTTTAAACTCGGATTCACCAACTGCCAAACTTCGTACGTAACCACTGTTAACCGCAGTCAACGGCAGCGTCACGCTACGTCGTTACTATTTGATTTGCGAGGATGAACTAATCGCCGCCGTGAACTACATCCACGAATTGCTGCACGTCGCTACGGCCAGCGTTTCCGCTTAATTTGTGGACAAGTTTAACTTACATTTCTTCCTAAGGGTTTTTTTTTTTTTTTTTTTAATTAAGCTTACGCTTTTTGCTGCGCTAACGATCTATCAATAGAACAAAATAAAGAGGGCACGATTTCACACGAACATGCTTTAAAGCGTCTTGCTTACATCTGATTAGTTTGGTTCGATCTATTTAAATCGCAGACTTTATATAATTAAGGTTTAACTATTTCTAATGAGATAAATGCCCGTTATGAGACGAACAATGGACTTACATGTAAGACCGCGTGGCCTAACGGATAAGGCGTCTGACTTCGGATCAGAAGATTGAGGGTTCGAATCCCTTCGTGGTCGACTTCTTCCTTTATATAGTTAACTTATTTCTGCTGTAACGCACGTTTAACATAACACAAAATCTCCAGCATCATTGTTATGTTTATGAATGTGCAGCTTTATAATTATTTGACCACATCTGTCATGAGTGTGATTTAAAAAGCCATCAGGGTTTTCTTATGTGCAAATGTGAGGCAGAAATCTGACAGTAGACGTGAAATGTTCACTTTACAAATTTCACAAAGAAATAAGCGGTATTTTAAATGATAACCACAAAAACAAATTTCCTCAATAACGAGTAACATGAATTAAGAGCAACTGATGTTGAAAAACAATCTATAAACAATGAATATCAAAAGGCCACGTTGAAAGGCTGTCGTAATGAATTTCTGTCTAATAATAACTTCCAAAGCCGTATATGTGGGTGCGTGAGTAACATACAAAACCCGTGGGTCGGTCCACTTGGTCAAGCAGAGCTCTTCAATGATCTCATCCTCGTCCAAGATCTTCAGCAAGGAATCCTTAAAAACTTTAATGTCCGTTTCCAGCTCCGATAAACTGATGAGAGGTACAAAGCGATGACGAGACACAGACAGTACAATGTGAATGTGCAGTAAAATGCCCAGTTCTAAGTTAAAACATTGCTTTTTATATTGTCATCTCTATTTTAAAGATCAATTTAACTCAATAGCAGCTTAGATCCAAGGTGAAACAGCAGCTGATTTTGACAGGAAGCAAAATCAGTAAGAGCCTGATGCATCCTTGTGTTATCATCATGTGCATTTCCTACACTGTGCATAGACTACACAAGCATTAGTTTGTCAGTATATACAGCATGGTGTATGATTTTTTTTTCTGTTTTCCCTTTTGGTCATTATTATGGTTTGTTTGTCACTGTTAACATACTATGTTAATGAACGCAGTTGCGAGTTTTACCTCTTGCTGTTCTGCAGCAGTACATGCAGTTTACTTCTATCAGCAGAGAGGATTTTGGGATCCACCAGGGACTCCAAAGTGTCCATTATTACCGGTTCGACTTCATTCAGCCGGGCTTGTAGAGAGTTCACCTGAGGACACACACAGCCACACGCGTGTTTTACCTCGTGCTTTTGTACTCATGTATTTTCTTCGTTCGTGAGCTGGTTTACGTGCACACGTGTCATTTCTGGTCCGTCTCACCCTGTGCTGCAGTATGGCCTCCAGGGCTCGAAACTCAAAAGGCAGAGTGTGTGTCTGTGATGCCAGCTGAGGGGCGAGCTCCAGTACCAGCCAGCGCTCCAGTCCCACACCACGGAAATCCAACACCAAAAGGCACTGCAGGGTCACGATGGCTTTTAAAGACTGGGAAGACACAGAGAAATGAGGGCATGTAAGGGGTCCAAGTTTAATCTCAAATTTATGCTAACACCGACTGCTGCACGGTTTGAAATTACTTGAATATTTATGGCATTATACGCATTTTTTCCCCTCACATTTAAGGCATTATTTTGGTCATAGTGTGTCCACCTAAGGCTGTCCATTAAGAGTTACACTTAACTGGCTGCATTCCCTACAGCTGACCTTGATCTGTAAATATTTGAGATCAGATCAATGAATAGTCCACTGAAAGTATAATTATGTGTTTTCTGAAGGCACTCGACTGGAGCTCAGATTTATATTCTGGGTCGGAGTCTGTTGTGTCACAGTTCACCGTCTGCGAGGGGAGTTAGTTCAAGAAGCTACTACGGAAAAGAAGCTTTCAATACCTGGGGTAATGTGGTGGTAATGAACTGTATTTTGTATTTGACTTACGGTAGTTTACGCATAACAAAACAGAGCTAGAGAGACAAAAGCACAGGTATAGCAAATTTTGTAACCACTTGTTGTATTTCGAGCTGCAACAGTTAATCGATTAGTTGTCGACTGATTTTGTAATTTTAATATTCGCTTTTAGTCGGTTTGAGTAATTTTTTAAGGGAAAAAAAATTCTCTGATTTTGAGATTCTAAGAATAATCATCCTAATGTCCTTTTTTTAAATGCAGGATGGCTGTGAGGCTGCTTTGTTTCTGCCTGCTGCTAAATCTTTTGTGCTTCAGCTGGGCCAAAAAGCACTTGTGTCTCAAACATGCCCTCGACTGTGACATGTGCATCCAGTCCGGCCCAGATTGTGCTTGGTGCACAGACTTTAATTCTACAAGACGCTGTGGTACTGTAAAGGAGCTGCAGAAATCAGGCTGTTCTGAGAATTTTATGTATAACCCACAAGGCAGCGTGCAGGCTCTCACAAATGTCAGCAGGTAAGTGGTATGAAGAGGCAAACTGACTTGATAAAACGTGATAGATTACAGAATAAATTTTAAAATGTATCCATGAGGGGGCACACAGAGCACACACACCTAAAATGTTTGGCTGAGCTGTATGAGAGGAGAGTGTGGAGACAAACTGCGAGGGAACGCTGCATGTTTAGTGCTCTATACGGCGAGTTAAAGAGTAATGCTGAACTGTGTTCTGTTAAGTCATTAAAATGAGTTTTCATCTCACACGTTCAGCGAGGAATCTTTCAAAATATCAAGAATTATAAACAGAGTTTGGCATTTTTGACAAAGCAACGGCAATAAATGCGTTGTTCACAACACATTCCTGTAGTATGTTTCACAATAAAAGCCTTGTTAAGAAATTAAGAAGTTCTCTCAACTGAGACACTAGAGGGCCTTTGATTTGAAACAGTTAGGAAGTGTTGTTTCTATTAACAGCATAACTTGACAGGGTGGACAATGGATTAGAAGAGGTGGAAAAAATTAATGGGTTCCAGATATTCATTCAGTCAATAAATATACCAAGTTTTATAAAGATTGATGGATCCATTGATGACTTATTCTTCACACACAGACCTTTAAGCTGCAGAAGCTGAAATCAGGAGGAAAAAAATGACAAAATCTGAAAATGCACACTTTCCTTCTACAGTTCTCTCCTTTGGGTCCAAATCAAAAGACTAAATATGAGTAGAGGTAACCTGAAGTCGTTTCATGCTTTACTAAGCTTCAGTCTCAGTAGAGTAGAGCTCCGTAGAATTGTGTCCAGGTCGTATCTGTCTGAATCTGATCAGTGATTGGTAATTAAGCTGTCAATCACGTATGTAACCCACCCTACCTGTCTGAACGCCCCTGTGATTGGCCAAAATCTGGGAGTGATGGGGTAGATTTTCTACAGCCTTAAAACACAGGCAGGGAGCAGATGCAGAAGTCTGGTATTACCTCAGACCACTTGAATTAAAATATGCTGAAAGGTACTTATGGAATTTTTGCCCAGGCAATGATGCTAAAAAACTATCAAGCACTGCAGCTTTAATGAGTGAAAACAATACCCTGGCCTGTTCACCTTCAAATCATGTGTTTTTTTCTTGCTGCTTCCACATCTGCAGCACCGAGCCATCAGATGCCAAGACCCCGTTGATCCAGCCTCAGGAGCTGTCCATCCGTTTGAGGCCTGGTGTGAGTCAGTCCTTCAACCTGACTATCGTGCCTACAGTCCAACCGATCTGGGTCTTTAACCTGGGTCTGGTCTCCACCTATCTGCCAGCAGGGGCCGACCTCACAATGGGAGTCGTCACGAGTGGAAACCCCTCGATCCTACAGGTCAGCATAATGTAGACCAGCCGACACACAACCGGTGTAAAGGAAACGAGCAACACCTCCCATATATGGAGCACCCAAAATTCAATGAATCCTTCAAATCCTGCTCGTTCAGCTTCCACATACTTTCAACTTCATTCAAAGTTTAAACAAGCCAGCTTTTTGATACCTCATACAGTTTTTAAATGATCACGGTTAAATGTGATGCTTTTTTGGATCAGTTTTTGAATTTAATGGACACAATTGTTCATCCTTATGGTTATGAAATTCAAAATGATCTTTAACATATAGGCCTGGGTTATTTCTGTTAATGTATAAGAAATATGCCCTGCCTTGATGGTTTTATTGGAAATCTGTAGTTCACAGGAGAGAATCTGTATTCAAAGTTATAAAGATGCTGTTAAACAATAGTATTTGAATTTAAATATACATCCATTGTGTTGCCTCTAGATTAATTATGTGATTTTACATCTAAATATCCATTATTACACACTTCAATCTCGTAAGAGCGACTAGTCATGATTAATCACAATCACAATCGATCGACAGCTCTAATTCTAACTGTAAACAATCTTTTCAAAGATACGGGCTACCCGGTGCCCCATTAAGGGAGAATACTCCGACGAGGCACAGAACCGGACCGGGCCCTGGTTCATTAATTTCACATCCCGAGGCTTGTCAGTGACTGTGAAGTTAGATATAACTCTGGAGTGTAAGTATGACTTCTGCAAAACCACATTACATCAGCTATAATGTCAAAATGTTGAGCATAATTAAAAAAACAAAGACTGTAATTTGCAGCTACTAAGAAGAACATGGCTACAGAAAGAATGTTGTACATGTTTGAATCATTTCCCTCAGGTCAGTGTGAGTGCATGAGCCAGCCAGAGGTGAACAGTCCCGTCTGCAGTGAGCGTGGTACTCTGGTGTGTGGTGAGTGTAAGTGCCAGAGGCCTTACTTTGGACGACAGTGCGAGAGGAACGAAGATACTTGGTTTACAAGTGATGATGCCTGTCGCTCTGGGCCCAATGCCCCGTTGTGCAGCGGGAGGGGGACCTGTGTGGAGGGCTCCTGTGACTGTCATCAACGTGTTAACCCAGATGAAAAATACTCTGGGCAGTTCTGCCAGTGCAGCAACTTCGAGTGTCCGTACGACATGGGCAGGTACATGTGCTTTAAAAACACAACACTCTTGAGTATTTTGGTACAAATCAGACAATCAATTAGACGGCACTAAATCCTCAAATCACATGTCTACATGTCTCTGAATCAAAACAATAAGAAAAGAAGTCACTTGCATTGCAGATCCTCTACTTCTGTTATTACCTTTCACAATAAAAGCTCTAAACATTTACACTGCCATAAATATAAATCAATAGAATAGCTTAAAATTTTACTCACATCACTTGACGTACAGTATATTCATGTCACGTCAAACATTAAAGTTGGCTTATTTGACAGGATGTGACACCAGTGACAGGTGGAATGCTAAATACTGTGGGCTTAAAGAAGTGTTTGAATGGTTACAATTTTTTTTCAACAGGTTATGTGGCGATAACGGGAAGTGCGAGTGCGGAAAGTGCGTTTGTCTTGAAAACTGGACCGGTGAGGCCTGCAGCTGCAGCTTGGAAACTGCTAACTGCATGGCACAAAACCAGATGCTGTGTAACGGACAGGGAAATTGTGAATGTGGGTCATGTGTATGTAATCCACCATACGCAGGCCCGAAGTGTGAATTCTGCCCCACTTGCCTAAATACTTGTCAGCTGCACGCGGCGTGTGCTGAGTGTCGAGCATTCGGGACGGGCGTGAAAGCAGACAGGTGAGAATTGGGTGATTTTAACACAGGATGCACTAACATGAAGAGATGAAATGAAAAACTAAAGCTTACTTCAACTGGAAACTGACGGTTTCCTTGTGGCGTCTAGTGAACCAGACCTCGTTTTGAGCTGAACTGTTGTAATAAAGGACAATTCACAAGAGATCATAATATTATATCATATTATATTATTATTATTTGAGTCTTGGTAAAGATTTTTTTAGTTTGTGTATTATTTGCTCTTGCGTTCAAATGAAATCAGTCTTTGCCAACTCTTCAGCATACAGCTTATTGTTACTGATGTTGGAGCTGAAATATTTATTTTGTCTGTCTTATTTATTAGTTTTGGCGGTGCATGTTCTTGGGCCAGATACACCAAATGATTGTGCAGCTTTTGCGGTTGTTAAACCGCACAAAGGAGACAAAAATATAGCATGTGTTTCACAAAACACTCGCAAATGGTGAAATTCACTACAAACTGTGCTGCCAAGAAAATAATGTCATGGTGCGCCTGTTCCATTTGCATTTTATTAAATGAGGAAATGCAAATAAGCCTCATAGCAAAAACCTTCTAATTCACAAAAGACCAGCGCAAACTGCCACACGCAGTTCAACTGGTGCAAAGAGCATCTGCAGAAAAATGGTGGTGACTGCACACAAATTCACCTCTGACATGCTTTCTCTGTCTTTCTCTTTTTTTTCAAATCTTCAAGTTTGTGAGGCTTGAATGATACTGAAGTAATACTTAATGATTATTGGAATGGCACCCATTCCATGTTGGTGGTAAAGTGGTATTTAGGGCACATATGGATGTGGGGGGTGGTCTATTTTTCAGCCATATTCAGCAGTATTTTACTGCATTTCTTGAATGGTGTATGTTCTCTTACTTGTCATCAGGTGTGAAGCACTGTGCGACTACCTCGTCTTGACAAAAGTGGAGACCAAAAATGATTTACCTGAACCTTTGTGTAAAATAAGACAGCATAATGACTGCATTTTCTACTTCAACTACTGCAACAAGCCCTCTGGACAACACATAACTGTGGCGGGGGTTAAAGAATGTCCTGCTCCGGACCGATCCACCAGTGTGATGGAAAACTGATGCTCCAAGCCATCTTGATGAGTGTAAGATGGCTAGTTTTTGTTGTGAATCCCAAATATCTATTAGATTACTGTGATAAAATAAATAATAAATAAATAAGTTGCAACCTTGAAAACAATGTAATGACACAGTGCTTTTATGAGAAATCTGACTACATATATATTTCCAGTGTTTGTTATTTCACTGCATTGTGCTGAGTGATCACAATAACAAGAAAAGCTGATGCAAGTGCGATTATAGGTGAGAAAGAGAACAAACCTCCATTCTTATGATGATACAGTTGTTTCTGGCAGTGAGGGTGGTGCTGTGCTGAAAGCGAAGGTCTCTAGCCTGAAGACTAAGCTCCTGACAGAGCTCCGTTTTCTTCTTCTCTGTAAGAGAAGATGAAATCAGACCAATACGAGGAGAAGCACAGACAAATAATGAGC
>JAPQRN010000009.1:9928680-9939372 GCA_037367275.1 Coranthus polyacanthus
ACGTAGCAAACATCTTGTACTTAATAAGTAGAAGGACCAATGCTACAGTAGCCTTTAAAACACTATGTCAAAAGTAAAAGTCCAGTGTTTTTTCAGGGACAATGCATGTACATTAATAATAATAATGACTATAACAATTTAATTTACTTAATTCAGTTATATCTTATATAAATAATATAAATCTGCGCAACTTTTAACCAAAGTAACTTGTATTTGTCTCCAAAATGTAGTGGAGTGTAGCGGAAGTAAAGGTATACGTATTTAGTTATACTCCACAATGTAGGCGGAGAGGATCTGTCAGCATCAGCATCCCCCCTCTGGATGCAGATCACCGGAAGGATGCTGCAGCGGAGGGGAAGCGTGGCTACTTTGTGTGTGGACGCTCTGTCGGGACACATTCGGTCTGACAAACGCCGCGTTCCCCAATACCTTTTGTTCATTTTTTTATTTTTTAGTGTTTGTGCTTTTTGCCAGCGTCGGCCATGTTTCCATCGTGTTATTCCAAACCCTCGGACAGCGGCGGTAAGAAGAGCTCCCTCGCTAAGCTCCTGCTCGGGGTGTTTGTGGTTTACATGCTCCACACCGCCTGGCTGCTCTACGGCTTCCTCAACACCAAACCCTGCGATGGAGCCGAGCACTGCATCGCGTCTTACCTGGCAGCGAGACCCAGACTACAGGTTAGCACACGCCTTCGGGGTTTATTCCTCACTCCCGATTGTAAATTGCCAGATCAACTTCCTGCAAGAAAGGCCTTGATACAAAATACAAATTTTAATCCGCCTTTTGAGCATGATATTGACATGTACCACTGCAGTCCTGATGGAGAATATGATGTAAAAAAAAAAAAAAAAAAATCCTCACAAAATGACTGTTGTGAATGTCTCTGTCATGGAGGGTCCTGGTGTAAAATAAACGACTGTTTTTTTTACTTTTCTTTCTAATATAATTTTTTGGAACGAGAGGCACGGATTTTGCAACGTGCACATCCTGCTTACAGCCACGTCTTTTTATCTTCCAGATGAGTGTGTTCACCTGCCTCATGCCAGACAACAGCCAACTCAACCTCGCTGTGAGAATAGACCCATTTGATCCGTACTCCACATTTGAAAGGTGGGTTTGCTGAAATAACCATTATCTAACATATGAAAGTGCAATTCTGTATCAGAAAGAGTAACACTGTAAAAACTAGACCCTCTTGTCCATGACATGAAATGCTTTGATTCACACAGTGGTGGAATATAATTAAATACTTGAACTCATGCGCTGTACTTAAGGATTTGCTGCTTTATACTTCCACTATACTACATTTCAGAGGGAATTATTGTACTTTTTACTCAACTACATTTGTATTCGTCAGCTTTAGCTTCTTTTAAGATGTAGATTTTATACAACGGATAATATGACAAGCTTTTAAAATGCAACACATTGTTAAAGATTAAACCCTCTACATGCCTCACATTGTTTCGTGTGAATAAATATTCAAATCATCCAGTATCTCACCAAAAATCAAAGATTGTGTATCAGAGCTTTGTTTTCTCTTCTTTCCTCTTCCATTAATCATGTGATGAGCCCTCAGATTTATCTGGTGTCTCTGTTCATAAAACTGGATATAAAGTAGTTCAAACTAACTCACCTCCAGCAGCTACAACAGTAACTTCATTATTAATAATCTTATAATATCATATATATTAATATATGAGTGGACCAAACCAGTACTTGTACTTCAATACATTTTGCTGCTAATACTTATGTTACTTTTATCTAAGTAGGATTTTTATTTTCCTTGTAATGAGGTGTTTTTACACTGCTGTACTGGTACTTTTACATCAGTAAAGGATCTCAGTACTTCCTCCATCACTGGTTTCATAAGAGACGCCTGTCTTTGTCTGTCTTTCTGTAGACAGGTGAATGTCTTTCTTCCAGAGGAGACTCGAGCTAACGGCAGTCTGTATGCAGTTGTGTATGTGCACAAAGCTGGTGTTTCACCTCTGGACGACAGCAGGGAAGTCCACTACGCAGCTCAGCTCACTACCTACATCACCCCCACACACACTGAGGGGCAGAGAGACTCGCAGAAGGTAAAATGTAATCTATACTCTGTCAAATCTGATGTTTCACCAATACCAAGTTAGCTGATGTGTCACGATTTAGAAAGTGGCTTCGCTGCACAATCAGTTTATTATTAAATAATTAAAAGATAAGGTGCAAACTGCACTGTGAACATTTTGAAAGAAGTTTTTTGTGGCTCCATCAGAAGGTCTCTACCCGATCAGAGAGTCCCGTATCCCACTGGAGACCCCACCTGTCAATCACAGTGATGTCAGAGGACTTCACCTTCAACAAGGCGGGGCTTCCCAGTGACGTGCGGCGCTACATGAGGGTGTAAGGCTGCTCTGAATAGCATACTTTTTCTTTTTAGCATTTGCTCCAGAGTATGTACTGATGCATGGAGTGTGTACGTACGCCCACTGGATTGTACTAGCTTCACACAACAAAGGATTGTGGGTAGTAATTGCCAGAGGAGCATGCAGGATTGCATCCAGGTATTTTTGGTGTACTGCATTTGATTATATTTAGAGAGGCCAAGTCCTGCACCATGGGACCTTATTTTGGAGAAAACATGTATGGTAGTCAGTGGCGAGAGACAAATCATTTTTTGATCCCATTTGACTATTTAAAAGATCATTTTGCAAGTGAATAAAGGCGTAGTTTGTCGTAAAGATAGTAAAGCACCATTTAGTTTGGTGTGAAAGGACTCAGTGAACCCCATCTCTCATATCAGATGATACACATCACCAACACCAAAAAGGCTGTTGCCTCAACACATTCCTCTTCAGTGAAAAGTATTAAAAGAGGTGAAAACCACTACACGTCTGGTCATGTTTAGAGCTGCAAGCGACACTTTCAGTGGCCCTGAGCAGCTTGTAGAGATAAAGTTAAGATGAACATCATTTATGCAACTTTTAGGTGTGTTGTCTTTCTAATTCTGTATTTTTACAGTCTTACTCTTAATCAGTTTTATGACAAACTGTGATTTTCTTGACTTGCAAATGTTTCTTTTAAATTGACAAACATCATATATGTAATTAATGGCCTGATTCAAACAGGATCAAAAAATGATTTGTCCCTTGCCATCGACTACTTTACATACATACTAAATCTATTTCTGATATACTAATATATGGTTGTATGGGTATAGGAACACTCTCAATCTCATTTTATCACATGCACTGTTAATATTGTTTGTAGTTGACTGGTCGGCGTAAATGCTCCTTGAGAGCGGATGGTTGTCTCATCTCTTAAAGACTGTTGTGTTAGTGCAGCGTGTGCGTGTTTGTACATAATTTAAACTCCCTTTCTAACCCCAGCACACTGTAAATATGGAGAGTGCTTTGAGCCAACATGGCTGTATAATCTTTCCTCTCTGGTAGCTCTCAAGAAGGCAAACAGATGATGTACCTTCCTCTTCTGCTGGTTAATGAGCTCAGCTTCAGAGTCAGAGACCTCATGGTGAGACACTTTCACACTCATAGCTGAACATGCACGAGTGTCTAATAATTACTGTGTTTTGAATTACACAAACATTTATGTCTCCACAGGAGATCAGCAGCGGCACCGTTCAGCTCCCTCTGACTGTGTCCTACGAGGGAATCTCTTTGAGGAGATTCAGGTTTTGGATCCATCTACAGGATGTGGTTTATTCGCTTCGACAATTTGGTGAGTTAAATAAAGTTGCTCAAGGAGTTCAGGACTTTTAACAAGACGTGAGCTCCCTTCTGCAACAGTGTGGTCTTTTAAAATGTCTATTTAAAGGGTTATTTCGGATATTTGAAGTGGGTTTATATGAGGTCCTTAACCAGTGTATTAAGTGTAGTAGATAGACAGGAGCACTGGTGTGATGCATCTACAGCTGCTTCTGTTGGTTCAAACAGTTATAAAGGCCAAAAACACATAACTTAAGTCTAGCATTTATACATTTTTGTGGGCAAAGAAGTGTTGCAAAGCTTGCAGTTTATAACTTAAACAGGGATGACATTTACCCGATTATATGCAAAACTGAAGTATTATTTCCAGTGTTTTTATGTTTGGTATGTTCAATATTCTTGTTTAGACCCAAATCTAGACTGTAATTAAACTGATTATTGATGGGTTATATAAGAAATGATCACTTTTGTGATTATCTTCATGACTTATGAATGCATTATTGTACCTGCTTTGTACTCTAGGTCAGTGGTTCACTTTGGGACCCATGTTTTGATAGGATTCAAACCGGGCAAAATAGGCTCGCCAACGCAGTTCAAATGTCATAATGAGGCTTTTTTTTAAAAACAGAACATACACATATTTTCATCTCCGCATTTAAAGCGCATTACTCTCAACTGAGTAAACGCCACATATGATGAATATGAATGAAATGAGCATCATAACCGCGTAATTGTTTTTACACACAAAACAAGTAAAGCCTACAAATCGAGCGATAAAATCGTATTTGTTTCATAAGATCTTGGGTAACCCTTCTGTGTCTTTGCAGGCTTCACAGAGGAGAACATAGACGAGATTAAAGAAACACTAGCGGGCTCCAACCTCTACCTGTTAGTGCTGACTGCGCTCATCACAGCTCTGCAAGTGAGATTAGGAAGCGCACACGACCCCCCATACAGAGACGCAGTTACCTACTATGAATATGAAAACAGTCAGTGTTCATAACAGATTACTTCATTATTTTTGTAGCTCATCTGTGAATTTCTGGCTCTTAAAAACGACATCAGCTCATGGGGAAATAAGAAGAGCATGGTGGGAATGTCCAGGAAGTCAGGTAAGAAAAAGCTCGTTTATTTATTTTTTTCAGAATTTTTGAACACTAAACGTGATTCTTGCAGCCCTATCTCAGATGAAGTCCTGTGGTCAGACCTGGGTTAGACCCACAAAAAAGGTGAAATTTAGCCCGTTTTTTTTTTTTCGGTTTTTAGCACAAAGGTTTTTGTTTTGTCATGTTCAGTTTTTGTTCATTTTCTTGATTACTAGGTTCATTTGTCTTCATTTTGTCGAATATTTTGTTCATTTTTGTTTTGCTGGTTTAGTGCTTATTGAGTCCATTTTTATTTTATGTTATGATTCATGTCTTATGTCTTAGACCCACAAAAACTATAAAAAAAACAACAACTTTGTGTAGTTTTGTGAACTGTATTGAAGCAAAAATATATTTTGGATGAGATTTACAAAAATGATTTACTTTTTCAAGAGACATATAATGTCATGCTGGTTTTGCAGTAATGCTTTGTGGTGGAGCTAAAATAATCTGAAAAAAACGAATGATCTACCACAGTATGTCTTTGTAGGATGATCTTCACATATGAGCCTGGTGTAAACTTCTTCGTCTCTTCCTTTGTGTGTCTAGTTCAGTGGCGAAGTTTCGGTACATTACTGATTTTCCTCCATCTGCTGGAGGAGACGAGTCTGCTGGTGCTGCTTCCTGTCGGGTTGGGAGCATGTGTAGAGGTACGTAAAGGAATAGTTTGTGTTTTTACACTTTGGTCTCAGCTACGTATTTACAGGACAGAGTTAAAAGTGTCACCTACTGCTCGTTGGTTGGTTTTAACCTCTAATCTATCATCCTGACAGGTGTGGAAGGTCTTTAAGGTCTATAAAATCCAGCTGCAGTGGAAAAGCTCCAAACTCCATGTGAGTACGACGCACATAATACGATACGTCCGTGTTCAAACCTCTTAACATCTGTGTGGGCTGATTAATTCAAGTACAGAGCATTGTAATCAGTTTCTTTTTTGAATCTGCAATGGTCTCTGTGGCTGTGATTAGGTAAACAAACTGGACGAAGAAGAAAGAAAAACCGTGGAGTACGATACACAGGTACCGGTGTGTTTCTGTCTGAATCTGCTCCATTTCTATTCCGCCTTTGTTTTTATCTGCGTATATTTCCTGTGGTTTTCTCTTTAGGGTTCCAGATACTTGTCCTACTTGGTGTATCCTCTGTGTATCAGCGGAGCTATTTTCTCACTGGCCTATTTACGCCAGAAGAGGTGAGATCATCACACCGTGTTCAATTTTCTGCTCACGTTTACACTCATACACTCACTCCTGGTTACATGAATTACTCTGCACCTACAGCGTTAAAATCAAATCTGTTTTCACGTAACGGTCTTCATGTCCACCGTTTCATGTCTCTGAAGTTTATTATCACGGGACCGTCTCGGCATACTTTAGGCGACAAGGCAGTTAAAAACAACACCAAACAAACAAAAAACATTCAAAAACTAGAGATGCTGATACCGATATTTAAAAAAGTATTTGGTCGAAAGCTGATGCCAGTATTTTTGTTGTGTGTCTAGGATTAGGGCCACACTGAAGTTTAAAAAAAATGTGATATTTCAAGAATAAAGTTGTAATTTTATGAGAAAAAAATGCTAAAGTATAATTTAAGGAGATGCTGTACTTTGAACGAGCACAAATTCAATCAGACAAATGTATGAAAACAAAAACTACTGCTATTGGTGAATGTCATCTTATTTACTGATGATGCTCAGGTGAGATGTTGGCGCATCCCTCAGTAAAACCAAACAAACTGCTCACAAAACAGTGATCACAAAACGTGACCAGACATACCGCGTGTTACAGAAGCTAACACATGTACTGAATGTATATATGCGCTTGTATTAAAGTAAATGCTGTTGTGTTGACAGTTACTATTCCTGGTTGATCAACAGCCTGGTGACTGGTGAGTTCACTTCATTTATTCAACTGAAACAAGCCTATCCATATGATTAATCCCAGGACAGTCTTGCAGTTTATCTCCTTGACCGTGCTTTGACTCCCTTCTCGTCATCAGGAGTTTACGCCTTCGGCTTCCTGTCGATGGCTCCGCAGCTTTTCATCAACCACAAGGTCTGTCCTTCAACTAAACCACACGCGGCCTCATATTTACTGATTAATGAGTAAAATGATGAAAAACAAAATGGACCGTCCTCTCAGATGTGTCTGTTTTTTGTTTCTTCAGTTGAAGTCTGTGAGTCACCTCCAGGGGACAGTGTTGATGTACAGAGTGAGTGCGACTCCTTTACAAACTGTCTTCTGGTTCTCCAACATTTTCTGGGAACGTCTTGTTAAAAGTTTTTGACAGATAACATTAAGAGAGTCGTCTTTAGTTATAATATAACAGTGTCATTCTGTTTTCCCCTTGGCCTCCTCTCTAAACCAGGGAGTGAACACACTGATCTCAGATCTGTGCTCCTTCGCCTCCTTCTTCTCCTCTTCCGGATCCTTCTCCTCCTCTCATCAACTTTCCTGCTTCAGAGACGAGCTCCTCTTTCTCTTCTATCTCTACCAACGAAGGTACAATAACACTGAATTCCACACACCTGCAGATGTAGTGACCTGGTCAAATGTTTTCATAGAAATATGACGCTATACAGAGAAATGAATGCAGTTCTCTATTGTAATGTACAATACAACAATTTTCACATAATTTGTCAAAGATTATTTAGAAAAGAGCATTATTTTTTCAACATAAATCATTAAAATATGTTCAATACTAAAAAAAAAAAGACATAAAAATGTCAATTTAGAGATAATCCTAATAAAATATATTTTCATGTGATATTTTAAGACAAAGTAATCACTTATGTGAGAACACTTACACATCTAAGTGGATAAAATACATAACATTTCTCATTCTTTTGTTTGTGGTTACACCATTTGACATTTTCAGGTGGAAAATCATTTTAAGTAACGTGAAACCAACATAAAAACAAAATGTACAACTGAACAAATCAAAGGCACGCTTTTAAAACCAGTTTTGAAAATACTTTTGAATCGCTCATCTTGCCATTTGTCACCGAGCCAGATGATCTAAGATTATATTTTGTTCAGAATTCTCCACCTGAATGACTTTTGGCTGGACGTGTTTCTGAAATAACAACCGTGTAATCTTGTCGTCATCTCCGCCAGGCGTTACGCCCCTAAAGTCAGGAGACGAGAGTCTGCGGGCCACAGCAAGAAATTAAAGACTCACTGAGGAAAAGACACATTCTCATCCGTCATCTTTTCAGCAATGAATGCACAAGCACACGCAAAAAGAAAATCACAGTGGAACCAATCGATCCGGAGGAAGTGAAAGTGAGACTCAGACAGGACGCTTGGCTTCGTACGCGACGTTCGAGATGCTCTCATGTTGCTGGTGATGAAGCTTCCCCTCGGCTGCAGTGACTTTACTCACATCTACGCACACGTTCTATCATCTATCGATATTTCATTCTATCAAGTAGTGTATTTGCTCTATTCTGCTCATAGGTTGAAGTGTTTTCTCATAAGCTGTGAAGGAGTCACAGCTCCAAAAAAAAAATACGCCCATGTGCCGTCACCACACTCAAACTTCATCACTGACACCGAGGTCGCTGTTTTAACAGCTTAAACCTGTTTGTCACTTTAGGTATAAAATAAGTTTTAAAAAAACTTCAAAAAGCATTTGAACAACATTTAAAAATTCTAAGTTTACTGAGTGTTTTTTTTTGCATCTACTTACAGTATTAAAGTACAGGATGCTGAAATACAGTTAAATATTTACACCTGATATGTCATCTGATGAACTGAAAAACAGCCTTTTCTCACATTTCTGTTTAATGACACTCGATTATACTAAACTAAAAGTATAAAGTACATTTCTGCAGGTTTGAATTAGGGCTGAACGATGTGCAAAGAAAATGACAGATATTGCAACACGAGTCATGGTTTTGCCGGAAATGCTCATTTTTGCATTTTATTGTCACTGAAAAATAAAAATGATAATGTGATTTTTTTTTTTTATTTGTACCAAACAACCGTGTTCCTTTACGCATGGAGAACACGGAACCACAATGCTTCATTTCTAATAGTGGTACGTTGTGACACGTTTGACCTTTATCTGTAGACTGCAGCTCCTGTGATCTGAACATTGCGCTCAGCGATTTTGATAATATTTTGATGAATTGTTCAGCCCTAGATTGAACAGCACACAGCTCTGTAATATTTGTAATAACAGATCAGCCGACGGTTCCCCCTGTTTTCTACTCGTTCAGTCTGTGAAAATCAACGAATCCTTCATCCCATCCTGAGATTATATCAGCACGACACGAAGAGGGCTACATATTAAAACACCATCAGTAAAATGTTTTCGTTTTGTTTGTTTTTTTGACCTCGTCATCACTGATGTCTATTTCCAGCGAGATAAAAAAAAAAAAAAAAAAACAGTTTGCTGGCATGAATGTGTAAAATCCCTTTAATGCAGTTTGCCTTGCAGGATTTAGAATATTGTACAGCTGCTTCGTTATAAAAGAGATCTGCTTCAGACTAACACATCGCAAACCAAGAGCTAACATTAATGTACAGGCGACATAAACACCACACTGTAAATTAATCTCTTATTTTAGCACCAATTTCTGCTTCTTTGTGGACAAAACGGCTTAAACTGAAAAATCAGTTCTGCAAATGTACATAATTGATTGATTTATTTAGAGAAATGCGCCCTGCTTGTTCATTTTTTTTAATGATATGCAATGAAAAATAACAAATAAATCAGCTACTGTATGCACTGTCATGTTTTGCGTCACAGACACATTCACAGACGACAGAGTGATAATTATGATCATTATCTGACTGGTTTCTGTTGAGTTACAGTTTCATACAATGTTTAAACTCTGTTTTGTGTGTTTGTTATGTTTGGAATAAATAAATATGCTTACTATGTCGCTTTAAGTTTCAGGTTTGACCTTAAGGATGTTGGATGCTGAACGTTAAGGGTCTGAAAAAATGCGTCTGTGTGTTTGTATGCATGTGTGCTGGGTGTGTGTGTCGATGCATTCCTCTGTCTGCACTGAACAGATGTGATAAAACTAAGAGGAGGACGTGAAGACAGTCACTCTGAGAAGCCCTTCGTTTTCAATTGTTGAGAAAATGGTTCCGTTTATTAACAATAATCAGATTCATAGTGGATGTAGAATACCAGTCGGTGATGTTTAGGTACTTAAGTGCCACACCCGGGTGTGTGTGTGTGTGTGTGTGTCCTAAGAAAAGAGATCAGGTGTGCGCTGGGAATCAAGCATCATATGATTTGACTTGCTTTGCTGCGTTGCCCGTATCATGTTATACGGAGGTTGTAAAAAGGTGTTTCCTCGGGCTTAAAGAAAATAAATCCAACACTATATTTAGTCCTCGATGACTCAATACTGTATGTGCTGTAGGCAAAGTATGAAGAGCTGCACCGCATCCGCTGTAACTGAACAAACCGCATTGTGTCCGTGATTGACAGAAGATAAATAAAGAACAAGTATCTGTGAAACCAAGCAAGATGCAGGAATGTCCTCTCACGTGGACGCACACGCGCACAGTTATGAGATGCTTTCGATTTGATGCCAGCGGCGGACGAGCTGGGTGGAACGAAGAGCTTCTGTAAAAACAACCCAAAGAAAGCACACACACACACACAGAGCAGCGCAGCACACCTACATACTGTCAGACTGCAGGCAGGTGCTTCAGCTGCTGAACACAGCGAATCTGTTACGAAAGATGCTCTCCATCCTCGTTCTCCTCAGCCTCTCCTCCTTCTTCTCTCCGGGTGAGTACGCTGACCGCAGGCCGCTCACATTAAAGGTCAAAGGTCAGGGGGCTTCTTTTACAACCGGACTGACTTGTGGATTTCATCAC
>JAPQRN010000009.1:9939472-9950234 GCA_037367275.1 Coranthus polyacanthus
ACCGCAGGCCGCTCACATTAAAGGTCAAAGGTCAGGGGGCTTCTTTTACAACCGGACTGACTTGTGGATTTCATCACGAGAGGGACGGCAATCATCGTCGTTATTAATCAGTGAAAGGTTCCTGTTGCAAAGTTTAAATAGAAGGGTGTCGTTACGGAACAATCAAAGGTTTTATTGTCACAGTAGTTGCCAAAAGACATGCTATATATACGGTATGTGTAGGTTTTGCACAATGCAGGCATTTTCCTCTTTGTATTGACAAGTAATTATCCTGTGTCCGAGGTCTGGCTGAGAATAGAAGCGGCAGTATTGATTACGTTTATGGCCCATCAATCTTCATGGCCTATATTTGACTCTGTTTAATCCTTCCTATGAACTATTGCGTCGTTTGGTAAGTAGTGGTAATCAGGCCAGTGTCTTCTTTTAAGTCTCTTAAAGTTTTATCTGTTTGTTCCATTGATTTAATTTCTGGTTTATTTTTCATTTCCCCTTAATGTTTTGTACTTTGTTCACTTTTCTCTGTCAAGCATTTTGTTTTGATAAGTGCTCTATAAATAAAGTTTGCTATATAGTCGATTTTTGAGTTGAGTTATTTTCAAGATACGTAGCTGGACATGAAAGTTTTTGTCCACTGGTTGTCATGGAGACTCCTCTTTGAGTTTTCATCCCTAGAGCAAACTGTATATATTGTATTTTTTTTTTTTTTTTTCTGACTTTACCTTGGATTAGTCTTGTCAAACTATGTCTGAGAGCATTTTGTGGAAAACTTTCCAGTGAGCCGTGGAATTAAAGTTTAGGAGTATATTAAGAGTGATATGTGCATGTGTTTTACGACGACGACGAAGAGGATCATTACAATGAACTGTAAACGGGAGGAGCTGTGACGAAGTCCTTTTCAATTCTCAGTGCTCTTCATAAATAAAGAAGCCAGGCTGACAAGTTCGGGAGTTGCTGCCTTTCGATTTCGGGTGATTTTTATAGTTTTGGAATTTACTCTGTGTATTTATTTATTTCATGTTCATTTGTTTATGCATGCAGGGTGAAGTTAATTTGCAATGCCTGTCCCTCAGTGGGCTTTCATGCACCTTGTGAGATTGAATGGCAGTATGATTCGTGTAGGATCTTGTTTTTATACTGTCTTTTTAACCTGCAGCGCTGCCACTGGATTGCTACGTGTGCAGTTCTTCTGCCACCAACGAAGAATGCAACCAGAACACTCAGGAATGTCAGGCACCGCTGGACACCTGCATGACTACTGTCGACATTTTAGGTAACAGTGGCGACGTTCACACTGTGTTTGTTACGTTTACTGCTCTACATGTTTAAGGTTGAGCTCGTTTGATCTACTTCATGGTATTTGAGTGACTGCCTTCAGTGCAGATGAATCTCAATCTAGAGTAGAGACACTTATACCTGCAGCGTGAACGCAGCCTTTCACATAAAAACATCAACCTTAAAACACTGACAGGGATCATGTTATTGAACAATGACTACTTACTAATACTTATATATCCTAAGTTTGGAACTCACAACTTTTACTTGTAGTAGAGTATTTTCAGAGTGTGATATTAGCAGTTGTACTTGAAGTCTTTTTAATTGATTTCAAAGTATTCAAATGAAGTATCACTTTGCCAGAGTCAAACATTAGAAGAAAACTTTAATATAAGCTTCGGTCAAGATTTCTATTCAACTTGTACAAACTCAATGAGTGCTTTCATTCATTTCTACGTGAGGACAATGGTATGATTTCAGTCTAAACCATTCATCCTCCTGTGTGTGTGTGTGTGTGTTGTGTAGGTACTATGAAAGCCATAGTGAAGCAGTGTGCCAGCAAGGCCACATGCAGAGGAGCTGCTGCTACAGCGTCAGTCGACGCAAATGGAAACGGAAACACCGTCAACTGCTGCAGCAGTTTTAACTTGTGCAACTTCAGCGGAGCCGAGTCCATATCTGTTCACGCAACACTGCTGCTTCTGTCTGCGGCTGTGTTTGTACTGCTGTCACGCTGAGGACAGATGGGACAATTCATCTATGGAGGCAAAAACCTGTACGACGTGAACAGCGCTTGTGCTGCGCAGGCACAACTAAAGTTAAACTGCTGCTCTGATATCTAATCTAATATGTCAGGACAATATAATGTAAGATCATGTAATGTTTAAAGGCTGTAAAAGAGACACGTGAATTTCCGATACCTTGGCTTCAATACCAGTTCATAAACAATACTTTTTTGACACCAATTTTCCACTTTAACAAGAAGATTTGCCACAGTGTGGCGTGTTTCAAGTCTTAAGTTTTATGTTTCTGGCACTCCACGCAGTTTTACAACACCAGAAATAAACCTATTTACCTCGACATGAAGTTGTGTGTCAACATAATATTATTGATATGAATGTATAAAAGCTGTGTGCGCTGCATGCACTAACAATTATGAGATTTACTCCTTAGGTATTGAAATTTGATATCAAACAACAAGACATAAGCCGAGTCCTACGCCGTCCGAGAGATTTTTTTTATCTCCATAATATCCTCTGTAGAATCAGCTTATGCCGCTGGCCATCTTTTCAATCTCGGCCCTTCTGTTAATGTTTGTTGGTAATATTGTCATTTTTTTCTCCATATCCTACAGAGACTGTGAATCCGTGTTGCGTTATGATTAATGTTGTCGCATCAGGGGGTTTCAGGTGGCTTTTAATGCAGTCCCACCACGAACCAGTTGGACCCACAGGAGCATCTGGTGTCTGGTCCAAGAACTCATCATTGTATCAAGCAATTTACATGAGACTGAAGACCTTTCCCCTTTGACTTCAGGTGTTCAATTTCTTTCCGGTGTAACTCTGTGAGACGCGTGAGGTCTTCGTTCACCGACTTCAGGCGTTTATTTTGTCCCTTGTCTTTCTCACCGACACATTCAAGGCGTTGGAGCTCACTGGTGAACCCGTTGTTCAGAACAGCCTGCGTTTCCATAACGTTAGCATGATTGTTAAGCACGATTTTTCACCCCTAAATACGACCAATTACAATTTAAAACAGAGGGAATTCGAAACAAGACCTTATTCTAATACATGGTTTCAGTCAGGAGGGCTACATTTAACACGTTATAGCTCACTCAGTACTTCATACCCGTTGAAACACGTTTAAAGGCCTAGAATGGCCCTAAAACTGCATAATTCTTGCTTCCAAAAAGTGATCTGAGGTTATAGCTTGTCACTGAGAAGGTTTTTCTGGTTCAAATTGACTTCATTTCAGTCCCGAGGGTTAAATGTAACATATTATGGCTCGCTCAGTACTTCATACCCGTTACAACCTCAGATATAACCTCAAATCAGTAACTTTATACTTTTCAAAAGGCAAAATCAACCTAAGAGCAACTTAGTTAATTTCCCCATATTCAAACAAAACTGAAATCTGAAGTTTGGCGTGTTATATGCTATAGTCTGTGTCACTGTGAACAATAATCCAGAGAAAGTATCTGCTAACCTCTAAAGGAAATTATTTCATGAGCGTTTGAATATGAGGAAATGAACTAAGTCCGGAGATACAAAACCTGGATGATAACGTGAAAAACATTCTTTACATTAATAAAATAAATCTAAATAAATGTCTGTCATACTGCGGATAAGAATGTGAACAGACCATTTTCTATTTCAGCATTATTTTATTTCATTGCTTTTTTTCCTCCTATTTGACAAGATGGCTGATTTAGCCCAGAAGACAAAATAAAAACCAGTGTTTACTAGTACGAGTTCTGTACAATTTACCAGTGATACACACCAGTATAGCTTACAATATACCAACATGAGCAGATTTACACAACAACAAGGAGTTAAAATAGATTGTTTTTTGTTTTTATGCATTTTTTTTATCCCTATGATACCCAGATGTGTGATAGTGTTGTTGCTGGCTAAACAGAGAAATTAAATCTGGGTAAAACAGGGTTAAAAGGATTTAGTTTTTTGGTGCTGTGCAAATATGCTCTTCTCCATACCAGTATATCATGCTGTACTAGTACAGTCACCAATACATTTCATATAGCAGTATGTCATACTCCATGTGGGGTCAATATAAACAAAGACACAAGTGTTCTGCTGTATTTTCAGTTCAGTGTTTTGTGTCTGCAAGACAAGTTCCAGTTGTGTGGCTCCACATTTCATGGGTGTGTCTTTGTTTGCTGCTAGGGGTGACACCAGACAGGGACTCTTTTTAAAGTGTTACACCTGACAGATAGTGGGACTCAAAGCAGAAAGGTTCCAGTTGTGTGGCTTGTGTCCAGGGGAACTCACTTTGGGACACCGGTGGGTGAGGGGACAGTTAAAGGTGTGAGATCAGTCTCGTGTAAGAGATATACTGTAGGACTGTAGGAGAGTTCAGTGCACAGTTTGAGACACGATCCAGCTCCTCTTCTTCCTCCCAGATGAGTAGAAACTACCCAGTGCCTCAACCTGCCGCGTTATTCTTTTTTTTGCTCATTAGAGTCAACACTGCGACTGAACTTCTGCCTACAGCTTCCGATCTGACAGGGTAGAGGAATAAGACCGAGAGCTCGAAATGCTCCAAAACACAGAGGCAGCTGATAAAAAGAGTAGGCTTTACTGAGTGCGTTTAGTCTGTGGTGTTTACCCAGACAGAGTCGGATTCTTCACATTTGGAGTTTAAAAAATATGCTCAGGAAGGAGCTGAGGAAGACTGCGGTAAGGAGAGGGAGAGCGAAGGAAATGTGAGACCAAAAAGTAAAAAGAAGCAGAAGAGAGGAGGATAGTGTTTGAATCTGCTCTTCCCCATCTCTCCGTCCGTCTCCTCCTCTACAATTTCTGTTTCTATAAATAAAACCCGGGGAGACGGAGGGAAGACAAGAATGGATGGGGGAGGGAGAGAGAGAGAGAGAGAGAGAGAGAGAGAGAGAGAGAGAGAGAGAGAGAGAGAGAGAGAGAGAGAGAAATGTTTTCTGTTGCGTCCACCCACTGCTTGCCTGAGCCACACGCGACCAAAGCTGGATGGGAAACATGGTTTGATCTGCTCGTAGAATATACTGTGGAGGTATTTCAGCTGAGGTGAAAGGTTACATCCAGAAGCCAAATCACATGTTATAAACAGGCTGCTGGCTGATGTCTAGTCCGCTCCCCCCAGGACTCGAATCGCGTGGGTGCCTCGAAGTTTCATGCAGATATGGGGTTTTTTTTGCAGCTCGAATGTGGTCTAATCAGGTTCTGATGGCTTTTTTTTTTTTCCAGAAAGGTCGTTTTCCCACAAACACTTATCCACATACCAGATAATGTTTCTTCTTTCAGAGGTTTGGACATGTTTTAAACCTGGGATCCCATGAATCTGGCTCATTTAAGGTTTAGATCCACAGTTTAAAAGTCACCAAAGAAATCCACTCGTCTCCACTCGACCTCCACTCCTCGTTATGTTCCAGTCCAAAGAGAGTGGAGCTGCCAAGTCCCTGATTAAGGAGTTGTTGTTTTTTTTTCTCTGTTCTTGTTTTAAGAAAGTCACAGTGGTGGAGAGGTTTATCCCAAATTAATTAATTACTTCTGTTCACATAGTAGTTCCTAAACTTGCAGGGGATTTGTCATGTATTGATTCTTCACAGACTATATCAAAATATAACAGCTGCTGTTTTCTCCTTTGATGTAAAGCAGTCAGCTCCATCGTGTGTCAGGAGTTTTTCCCAGGAGTCTTTACTTCTCCACTGCCAACAGTAAACACAATAAATGATGTCTTTCAAATAGCAGACCAAATCCTGTTGGTCAGCTCGAGTGATGTGGGGCTAGTGTGGGCGGGACTGGGCCATCATCTTGAGCCGGGACTGGTCGATGACGTCGAGCAGGTTCTTGGCGTCAACAGCGAGGGCGTGAGCCGCCGTCAGCATCTGTTTCTTATAGTCCTGCTGCAGACTGAGACGGAGCACAAAATATAAAACACGTGCATTACTTATACAGCAGATTTATACGTGAGTGAGATGAGAAGTATGTTATTAAAACCACTCTTTTTAGAAATTTGGTGCCCCCTGGTGGCACCACCTAAAAAGTTACAAAACTATGCGAGACCATCTGCAAATATTAACGGTTTTATATAAGACACACATGGCAACATGAACGAAAACATCCAAAAATATGAACTAGGGCTGTGCGATGTGACGATGTTTTGATATTTTATAATATTATTTATTTTGTTACGTGCTTAACTGGAAATTTACACAAAATTTCTACTAAAAAAGGAGAAGAATTCTGAAGTCTAACTTTTTATTTGTTGGGTATATAATACAAAATGTATCAAGGAATAGGCCTCGCCATGTGGTCATTTTATATAAACTATTTACTCACTTTAGTTACAGAAAATATACTACATTATGATATGTATTGTTATCTGGGTATGAAAAGACCTATGTCAGGATTTAAGAATGTGGTCATATTGCACTGCCCTAATATGAACCATTTTATAATCACATACCGTTAATATGTACACGTAGCATTAACTGAAAGATAATAAAAAGTCAGGGCAGAGCAGAATATTACTGTACTTCTTTTTAAAGGCTGACACAAACAAACAAACAAATCTCCAGAAAGAAAGGAAAAAGATGTAGCTGTGTAAAAGTACGACGTTGCGTGAGTCTTCAAACGTATCCTAAATGAACTGCGTGTTGATGTTAGTATTTGTACCTACCTGGTCATCACATATTGCTGGGCTAACTTCATCTTCCCAATCAGCTCTGCCAAGTCAGAGTTCAAAAGTTTTTGTGCCATCTCAATCTGTGACAGAAAACCAAAACATAAGTGATGCAAAGCCAAATCTAATGCATATGGAAATGTAATAAAATTGTGCATTACTGTGTTTTTTTTTTTACCTCTCTGTGTGTACTGGCTGGAAGTTGTGGTAGAGTCTCATCTACTGTGGCCAATAACGTCCTCAATGCAAGACCCACATCCTAATAAAACACAGAGGTATTTGCGGAGAACAGTAAATAAATCATTCCTAATAAAAAAGAGAATTAACGAAGCAACCAGTCATTACATTTTACAGTGAAATTCAGTGAACAGTTTAATCTGAACGGGCGCAGATTAATAGTTGTCGAAAAGGTCAGTTATGCAGAATCAGATGAATTACAAATGTTTCATTAGAAACTTGGTATTAAAATTCTGCCCTGCAATGAGGGTTAATAGATTTAAACCGAGCGTTACGATAGTCAAGGGGAAGAGAACAAATAACCACAACACCGTGTCAAGTGTTTGACACAAAGACACAAAGATTTACAATGAGCTGTCAAGGATTTAAGAGGGCCGCTGTTACCTTGACCATGGGAACATACTCCTCTGGAGGAGCCGGCTGGATCTTGCTCGACATCTCGATCACAGCCTTGACCAATCCCGTCACGTTCTCGTACACCTTGTCATTAGAGCGATCCAGGTTGGCGGTCGGAGGCGGGCTTATCTCTTGAGGCTGCAGCTGAAGCGCGAGAGCACAAAAAGCAATGAGAAGAGAAAGCTGAAGTGCTGTGACAGTGAGGAAACCACAGGCAGTGATAATGAGAGAGCATGTTGAGACAATATCAGTGGGGGAAAAAAAAAATAAGAAACGGATTTAAATTAATACAACATTCTGGGATTTGGTAACACATTTTCTTGCAAGAATCCTGCATAAATATAGACATAGTATGTACTGCACACTGTATGAATCATGCAGCCGTTTGCACTGCACATCAGATGAAAATAGTGAGATAATTCACAACAGAAGAAGAAGCTGTGAGTATAAACGTATCTCTGTAACCTTACAATTAAACAATGTTATAAAGGGTTAATGAGTAAATGAATGAATGATTGGAATATGAATAAATGAATAAATATGTGAGTAGGTTAGGCGCTCTAAGATATATATACATGTATGTCAGTTTTATATTCTGTCCACTAGATAGCACTAACAGACTGGAAAAACCAGCCTAGGATTTTATCCAGAGCTCACACTCGACCTCATGCACCGACAGAAATCTCCTCTTCTTATTCATCCCACAATGCACTGCCTGCCTGCCCTCTTATCTACTCTGCATCTAACTCGCTAATCGGAAAACTAATCTGACCCATGATTGTGTGTAAGCTTACAAAGTGGAACATAAAAACGCCACTTTTTTGTCTCTACATGTCTTTTCTGCACCTTTTCATTTCCTCTAGGCATCCCACATCCACTCCACACTCCAGACATCACCTACCACAGTTCCTGTACATTTTACATTTCAAATTCAACACTTCCAGACCATCTTTGACATCAGAGTACAAACAGCTACATAGTTATAATGCACTGCATGGCTATTACGTTGCCAAATCATTGTCAAAAGTTTGCAGCTCGAATTTTAGAAAACAGAAAGTGACAACAGTCTGGAAACGTACATACGTTTCCGTACTCTCATTTCTTTCTTACGTACTCATCCAGATGTGGAAATTACTCGTATCAAATTCCATACTTTTCCAATCTGACCCACTGTCGTTGCCCACGATAACAATGGTATCACAACGCAGCGATTCTGTGATACTTGACTCAATGCAAAATAATCATCTATGATACATCATGTCTGAAGAAAAAATACCCCTAAAAAAGTGCATAGAGTCTCAGTTTAGTGCCTCTTTGACACACACACACACACACACACACACACACTGACTGCACCTTCCGCATCTACATCTACCATCATAATAATAAGTAGTGACTCTGGTGAGTCAAACTGGCAGCTTCGTGTTTTAATAAAAACACTGGCACCAGCGTATCGATAACGTAAGAGGAAGTAATATGATACATTCCCAAATCAATATTTTTGTCCCACCCCTAGTTATTACTACACAAACCACAAAATAATGTGGCTCTGGTTTCACAACAGCAGAAAGTGTAAAAAGAAACATATATGAAGAGTTTGTATTGTGGGACTATGAAATGCATTTCTGTTTTCTAAGACTACTCTAAAAGTTTGAACAGAGTTTGATTAAGTAAAAAACCCTGCCTTGAACACTGGTAATAACTGCTGTGTAAACAGTTCAAAATGTCCTTTTAGAGTGAATCTGGGAGATTTCCAGCGTGACAGAGGATTAAATGTTGTTAGTAAGGGAACAAAAACTATCTCAGGTTTGGATGTAGGCTTTGACAGAAACAAGACACCAGACCGGTACGAACAGATCCAGATGAGTTTTACATAGTAAGAGATTTTCATTTGTGGGACTTATAAATCATTCAACTGTTAGAAGAAAGGAATTAATGAATGTAGAGGTGATCAATAGGAGACAAGACGCACAGTAAACACACACAGACAGTGTGCTGCTTACCCGCCAGGGCTAGGGTCAACAGTAAGGCAGAGGGCAGGAGGAGGAGGAGGAGGAGGAGGAAGAGGAGGAGGAGGAGGAGGGGAGGGAGAGAGGGAGCAGCCAAAGAGAAGAAGATACAAGGAAAATATTAATACATGCAATGTGTATATTTGGTAAATGTCTTTACAGCTGTTGTTATTGGTGGTAGTCATTTCTGTATTAATAAGCATCTGTTTTTACCCAAATCTGTCTCTGCACATTTGTGTGTTTGTATTTTTTGCTTGTGCACATGTGGGTGAGACTGCACATGTATGTACCTTCACTCCGTCGTTGTAACTGTCTCCAGTATTCAGACACGCCAGGCTGCCCACTTGGCTCGGGGCTCCGGGTCGGGGGGGTTTCTTTGGGGGTGCTGCATGCTCTGCAGGAAACATAATAAAAAGGTGAATACATTTACACTTACCATTGTACAGTGTAGTCTTAGACAAGTTCTGGACAGATTGTACTGTCAGTTTCACAGCAGTTTTTAGTTGCTGAGGGAATGCACAAAATAAATATAAATACAAAAAAATATAAACATGTTTCCAGTAGATCGCTTAGACTGAAATGTCAGAAAACAGGGTTTCTGCAGGTTTCAACAAGGTAAATGTAAGGTTTTTCAAGACCATTATGAATGCAATTTAAGACCTGTTTCACACCGCATCGTGTTGGGGCCAGACTTGATGCGCTTGAACGATATTGGATGATGGCAGGCGTTTGCTGGTTGATTTTCATGGCGGTTTTATGTTTTTTTCTGACTTCACATGTGACTCTAATGCCTTTATATTCGCAGTTCCCAAAATAAGCACCTTCTTGAATGAGCGGCTTCACATTAAACGAGCTTCAACCAACCACTGAATCCAATCAATTTTTAAGACATGTCAAAATTGTTTTTAAGATATTTTAAGGCCTAAAATTCAGATTATTAGTTTAGGCTTTTTTAAGGATCTGCAGAAATCCTACAAAAAGAGAAAAATGGCATTTTTTCCAGATCGCAAGGCAACGTGTCGTACTGTTGTACAATCTAATAAGCTTTATAATGATAGGGAAAAGCTTCAAAGTTCAAGTTTTCTGTTTTCCCTGTATTCAGCTGCTTGCAGAGTTGGTGTATTCACGCTATAAGCACACAACATATTGAGTCTGACACGCTGTCTGAGTCCATATATAAACAGAGGTCAGTTTGCTCGCTAACAGGCCGACAGGCTGCAGAGTTCACAATCAGATCTGTCATATTGTGGCAACAGACTGTGGACTCAGACACTGACACACTATCTGCTGGTAGTGGGAGATACGGAGTTTGTATACAGAGCACAAATGAAAGCCAAACAGAGTGGAGTAACACAATATATACGAAAGATAACCCCAAATCAGAAAAAACGGGGACGATGTGGAAAATGCACATAAAAACACAAAGCAGTGATTTTTCTAAATTGATCTAAACT
>JAPQRN010000009.1:9950334-9961855 GCA_037367275.1 Coranthus polyacanthus
GCAATGAAAAACAAGTCAAAGTCAACATAGAAATCACTGCTTTCTGTTTCTATGTACATTTTCTTTTTCTGATTCGGTATTGTACATAGGAGAGAATAAAACAATAGAGGTTGTAAGACTGTAATTACACAGGGCTAAGGCCCGTCTATTACCTGGTTTGCCAACGGGCTGGTATATGTGCTGGTTTCCGGTCTGTACAAACAAACAAACAAACACAATAAGAAAACACTGGGTTACCAGTCACACACATAATCAGCTCCACAGGAAATTAGAAACTTTACAGGCAAAAACCACCAGTCGTTTCTGAAAAATTTAGAGAATCCTGTTTAATTTTCTCGTCACACGGCACCACGTCTCAATTTGTTCTCGAACAACACAGACAATTCAAAGTCAAGAAGCCATTTCTGTTTTCAGTGGCGTGTGTGGTCTCGCAAAAATATTCTCTCTGGTCACAGAAGGATAACAAAAAAACGCCATTTACTTTGTTAGTGCTACTCTTTCAAAGCGGAGGAAAAATCCTTTATCAGGCACACAGCGAGCTCAGTTTGATGCCACAAAACTCTGTAGTTTACTTTGTTGTATTATCACTGAATCTTTGCTGTTTTCCGTGTGAGGAAACAGCACCAAACACTCAGAAAGCCTTGGTGCCATCGCAGCATTGTGGTCTGACAACCACCAACACCCAAAAATACTACAGCATTTTACACACACACACGAACGAGGGAGATTTTCCCACCACAAACCACAGCCATTCAATGGGAGGAGGAGGACAAGCAGTGAGATGAATTACAGAGACAGAAATATCTGGCCCATGGCAACTTCAGACTGCTGCCTGCAACAACCTCTGCTGGCATCAGGGCCGACATCGACATACAGCTTGTTGTTCAGTTGTCGAGACTCCAACTTTGGGATAAAGTTACACAAAGGCTCAGCTCAGCAGTCGACATTAGTGCCAAGATGAACAATCAGTGAAAGGATTTGAGAAGATAATATGAATCCGACTTCAAAACATGATGGAAAAGGAACCATTGTTAAAAGTTAAAAACATTAATGTTCTGTCATGCAAATTTTGTCATTAATTCACAGTCACACTGCTCTCTTTAAAAAATATGTGGTTAGTTTGATTTTCACGTCACTACAAATATGAAAGCCAAGAGTGTGTTTTCTTTAACAAACACAGGAGTAGACAGTCGCGTCTTTGTACAAATACATATGACATATAGGCTTTTACTGTAACTCAGACTAAACTAATGACAAACTCATATATTACTCATCTGTTGAAAGTTTCTTTGCGCACATCAAATCTGAGAAATCCTGGATTTTTCAGTGAGGGAGGTAAGACGTAATTTTTTTTAACAAGGTAATTCAACTTTTTTGTAGAAAAACTCATATATAAACAAAACAGAGTATTATTCAAAGCAGAGCATTTTTATTTTGTCTCAAATCCTGTCCAGGGGGGGATCTTGGCTCTTTGTTTACCAGTACTATTAACAGTTGATGAAAAATGGATTGGGCTGTCTTCACAAACATTGGCTAACATCTTATAAAGACTGTCCCCTTCAATTATGTAAGACTTGCATACTTTTGGCTGCAGCTGCTGGTCCTTCAGTTCAGTCTCACTGTGTTTTTCGGTCTCTGATGGTGTTTTTCGCACCAAACTCTGTTCCTTGGTGTGTAAATACTAATAAACAGAACTGAGTAGAGCACAGTAAACTCCAAACTGCCGGTGTACTGGAAAAGAAGGATAAATAAAATGGCTGCTTTTCTTCTATTAATAACTGTTGATGCTGTGGGAATCCATTGACCCCTCATTGCTGACCCCGCGCCACGCAGGTCACTTCCTGTCCCCCGATCAGTCCCCTCCGCTCTAATCAAAACAAACACATGCAGCAGCCAGTCCAACCAGAATGTGGATTTCCGCCAACATTTGTCTTTATCAGACCTCGTTCTCTTTTAAAAACATAAACATAACTTCCCCCTATTTCAATTAAAAATGCTTAAGTGGGAATCAGTGCCAAGGGACAAGGCTGATGTTTTTTGTGAAACTTAGAGAAAGACAATTTTTTTCACCGACACCAAATCATAGCGACAGTGACTTACTGGTGGTTGGAGGCCTCCTTCATCTCTGTCCAGACTCCCTCTAGAACTCCTGGTGTCTGGTTTCTGAATACAAACAAATACACGAAACACATATCACCATATATTAACAGTGTTTACAGTCAGAGCTGGTGTAGACATGTCAGAGTGATCCGACTGAGTCAAAGTAACTGCTTTCTGACTCTCCCAAAAGGATTAATGGGCGAATGAAGAGATGAGTGAGGGAATCAAAGCAGAAAAGCTCATGAAAAACACAAATGTATGCATCAAAGGTCAATTTCTCTAAACGAAAATTCGAATGGAAACAGGAACAAACTGTGCGAAGCTGCAGGATCCCGAACAGAAGGACACACAACCACAAACACCCCACAAACTAATTTAAAAAAATAAACTCACAGCCCACATCTACATACAAACCTAACCACCTCACTGCTCACCAGCTGCACACTCACACACCCACTATTGCCTACCAGTTTTCCAAGACAGGACTTGAAGACCAGCATTGCCAACTTGTTCATCAAAGTTGTCTGATGAATCGTTTGTATCCAAGTTGTTTGAGGTGTTGTGTCTTTGTTCTTATCTTGCAGTGTCTCTTTCTCTATAGCTCTGTCTGAGTGTTTTCCTGTGTCTGCCTGCCCGACAACTGGCCTGTATCTCAGTCTGTGCCAGCAGCCTCATCAAGAGAAGAATTCAGATTTAACTCCAGCTTCCTGCCTCCAGCAGACTTATATCTGACGCATGGAAAGAGGGAACGAGAGGAGGAGGAGGAGGAGGAGGGAGGAGGAGGGAAGAGGAGGGATGGAGCATGTTGCCAATGAGCCGGCAGTGTGTGAGCATGTCTGTCCTTATTTCCCAAACCCTTCTTCCTTTCTCCTCCTTCTCTCGCCCCCCTCTCTCGCCCCTCCCTGAAGTGACAGCGTTAGAAAAACCAGCCAGCCTCCAACCCCACACTTTCACATTTGCGTGCCCACACACACACACACACGCATGCATATACGCCATCCCAGCTTTTCAGTAATGTGTTGTCAGTTAGTGGTTGTGGGTCAAAGACAGACTGTTGACTGCGCTGTCAGATTCTCTAAGCCTATCATTAGACTGGAATTCACACAGGCCACACCTGCCTGCAAAATCTCACTCTCTCTCTCTCTCACACACACACAAAACTCTTTCAAAACCCAAACAGCTCCTTCAATCAATGTTCACAGAAATATGCATCTTACATGAAGCAGCCCTCCCTCTGTTCCCTCATCCCCCTCACTTTATGTCACAGGGTCTTTCCATCAGAAATAACACTTTTCACCAGCCAGAAACATTGTGTTCATTTGTTTGGTCGTGTGATTCCTTCACAGGAAAAGCGGCTCTGGATAGTAGATCTTGTAGTCCTACAGAGTTCACTGTAGAATAACTACACTTCATTGAAGAATACTACTATACAACCACTCAACACTACTAAATAAAGCAGGAGAAATGTCAGTTCCTTCTGTTTTAAAGTAGGCAATTCTAAAGTCTGCCTTTGCACAAGTCTGTCTCTCATAAATTATGTTAATATGTAACCAAATTGCAACTGCAAATAGGTTTTATTATAAATGTCATGCTGCCTGTATTACCTTTTATTTCAGCAAAATATTTAAATGTTAATTAACTTGACAGCCTTATGAATCTTTTTATGGTTATGTTTAGACACTGGCAGTACATGGTCTGGTTAGGAAAAGATACTAGGACTTGGTTTAAAACAGAACAAGTGTGCAAAGATGTGGTTAAAAACAACTCGCAGTCCATTTATTAATATTTAAACCAAACCACAATCTTTTTCTAATCCTAACCAAGTGCTTTTTTGCCTAAATGTAGGAGTTGGGATGGGAACTGTGCTCTCTGGTGGCAAAATCCCCACCCACAATCTGAGTATTCAGGAATGTTAACAAAAAACAAAAAAAAAAGATCCTTCAATGAGAAATCACATTTTATCACAACAAAATAAAGGCTTTGATTATGTTTGAAGCAAATCGTAATTGGATTTGCAATTTATTTATACAGGAAGGCAAAATCTGTGAGATTGGGATAAATGCAGTTTGACTCTAATAAGGCACCAATGACGATTTAATAGATTTATTTAGAGTGGAATGTGAAGCTGGTAAAATCACATCACGTTACTTCAAAGCAGAGGAATGACAGTGACATTTACTGCGACGTGACTGCAGAGATTTGTTTTTGTTTTTTTTTGTATTATTAGTTTAAAGTATTTCTTTAAAAAAAAAACCTAAACATGACAACATGCATGTAAAGCTGAATACTCAACGACACAACTGACAGGACATCATCACCTTACAATGAGCAGAACACACTGCACAACCATCACAGAAATAAATCAAAAGCAAATAAAACAACAAATATTTTCTCTAACTTGTGAAATTCAGCCGTTTTTATGGTATTCGACAGCTCGATATTACTGGTTATGCAAATATGTGGACGGTATTGTATTGTCTTTTGTTTTGCTTCCCTTATTGTTAGCAGTTACATGAATCACACTTAATGTATTATTACCTCCTAAGTTTTGTGCGTGTGTGTGTGTCTTTTCTACCGTGTGTGCTGTGTGTGTTACCAGCAGCCTTTCCTCCTGTTCCAGCCACCTCTGATCCTCCTCCATCTGCTGTTGTTGTATCATCAGCTGTTCCTCCATTAACAGACACTGCTGGCCTACACACTGCTGCATGTCTACTGCCCTGTCCTACACACACAAACACAAACACACATGCAACAAAAGACAAGGCGTAGCAACGGACATGCACACCAACACAGGGACACAAACACAGTCATGACGTGTACACATGGAGACGGACAGACACATACACCAGACTGATGAGAAGCTGAACTGAAATGATGGATACACACACTGAAAATAACGGTTTGTACCAAACATCAACGCTGATCAGGCTCAAGTAACTATTTTTTGCCAGGTGAGATCTTAATATTCAACTCAAATGCAAACGAAATCACTAAAATCACAAAACAAGCCCTGGAGTTTTAAATGTCTGCAAGGATTCTGTGTGTGCATTAGCTCATACATGACTTACCTGTGTGTTTGTGTATGTGTGTGTTGTGTATGACTGTGAAACTGGTCTCTTACCTCTAGTGCAGATGCCCACAATGCCATGTCCTGTCCGTGAGGCAGAGGAAGGTGCTGTGCGTGCGAGTGTGTGTGAACGTGGTGTCGGGGGTGCGTGTGTGCGTGGTGTGTGTCCAGCATGGCCGCCTGCGGGGGGTAGAGGGCGCTGGGCACCGAGGGCAGCGTGTGAGGGCCGGGGTATCCCGCCATCTGACACAGGGACAGACACACAAACACACCATCAGTTCTGTTTGTTGTGAGTACTGCTTGGAATAGTGTTTCGTGGGGTTTCAACAAGTTAAGTTTAAGACTTTTTAAGTTCTTTATGAATGCGATTCAAGATCTGTTTTTTACTGCAGCTGGACTTTGGCGATGCTCCCGATGTAAATACAGAAAGATGTTGGATGGTGGCAGGCATTTTTCAGTGACTGGTTTTCTTACTGCCTGTTTTCTGGCATAACGTGCAGCAGACATCAAATTTGTTATTTTCAACCATCCATCAGTCAACCAATAAACCTACGGATGACCTAATTTACAATGTTATTGAGGCAGATCCATAAGAGAGACAAGAAATACCACAATAAAAGGCACCATCACAGTTCGCTAAAAATAATTTTGCTGAGAAGATAATTTGATCAAAGAAATTACATAATTAAAATGCGATATATAATTTAACCAAGCAATAAATCCAAGAAATTTTAAAGACGCGTCAAAATCGTATTTCAGACATTTTAAGGCCTAAAATTCAGATGAATGAAGAAGATGACTTTTAAATGACCCACAGAAACCCCGATTTAATCACAATATCCATGAGCTGTGTAATCATGGCAGCAAATGTCCAAATTGTGGAGTGTGTGTCTACATACCTGGTAGTGTCCTGGATGTTGGGGACTGGGGTAAAAACCTTCACTTGAGCGTGGACTGGGATAACCTGGTCTACTCGGCTACAGACAGAGAGAGAGACAGACAGACAGAAAGACAGATTGACAGCGGTGAAGACAGGAGTAGAGGTTAAGGTACAGAGAGATGGAGAGGAAGAAATGTACATAAATAAAATTAAAACACTTGTTTTTTCCAAATTAAATGTTACAGGACAGGACACTGGTCATTCAGACGATCAACACACAAAGCCCAGGAGCCGTTTGTGTGGCCATGTTAGCTGTCAATCATTACAGGGAACACCCACTGGGCTGCAAAACCAGCAAGCTGTTAGTTCAACTGGCACTGACTAGTTTCTCTGTTACAAACATAAAAACCCACTGAAAAGACAGTGTTATAGTTGTGTACGATCAACCATTAGCATCTGGGGTTAGATGTGATGCAGGTGTTGCAGTTCACCAAAGACCTCTCTTTCAAGCACTGGCTTTTTCAGATTTTGACAAAAAAACAAACAAACAAACAAAAAAAAACATGCTGCTGCTGATAGGACTGAAAGAAGAAAGAGTAAAATTCTCATTTTAATACTGTGTGATGCAAGCTTTGTGAAAAAACGGCTGCATAATGTAACAGAGAGTAAAGGACACTGAGCGTAAATGCCCCAACAGTCATTTCTGCTCTATTCTTCTTCCTTTGCTGAGCACTAAAAACAGAAGTTCTTGGTGAACCCACAGCCTTTTTTTCTCCTTTTGGTTTCTGGTGGTTGGTTGAAATGAATTGGTTGATTAATAGTTTCGTCCTTTTTAAATGAGTTCATTACAGACCTAAATATCTCCAGCATCACAATCACAACAGTATTGTAACCTCTACCTTCCACAGTCTCTCATAGTAGCTTTCTCTGGACCACACCTCCGACAGCAAGACAGACACAAAGACAAACAAGGAAACAAAGGGGAAACAGACAGAGGAAGAAAGCATGGGACGTGGGGAAAGGAGGAAGGAAAAACAGAAAGACATAACAGGGAGGAAGAACAAAAAGCAGACAAGACACTGAGGACGAGACAGAAACGAGCTTCAAACTTTCACACAAAGAGGGAAACATACAGCACGTCTATTGACAAGCTCTCACATAAAAGAACACAAAGTTCATTCACATAAAAAATGTATATCTTGAAATGTTCAATTCACTGAACAGCCAGTGAAGACCAAGCTGTTCCTGGGAATACCCAGTTTAAAAATAGACAGATAAACACAGGGACAGCAGACAGACAGACTGGAGGGTGACGTCAGACCAGAGGAAGACAAAACTGGTCATTATCTGGAGACTTTTGAATGTATGAATGAATGAACCAATAACTAACAACACACAGTGACAGTGATGCAGAGCAGCCAAACCCAGACCCTGTCACCATCAGTCAGATGCAGGACTGCAGTGTCAGCAGTTTCAGCTTGCAGCTGTGGTCACATCTGTTCCAGTTACATAAAAGATAAGTAAATGCTGCAGTACTTTAGAGCTGCAGGTGATACAGTATGTGCCATCTACAGGCAATAAAAAGAACAGGGGCTGTAGTTTTGACACATGCCACCTGCAGGTAACAGCTGTCAAGCAGATATGAAGCAAACTTTTGAATTTTCAAAAAAATGCTAAATAGGGGCATTTCCATCAATTGATTTGCAACAAATAAACTAGACTATGTAGCGTTGTTTGAAGTAAGGGGTATAGGCAATGTTCACATGGCTGTTTGTATTTGTAAGCTGCCAAAATCATTGTTTGTCTATAGGCACCAATAAACGGCACTTGTTGGCATACGTTATAATTCTTAAGAGCAAAAGAACACGTAGGTAGGGAGACGTAAAAGCTTGGCGAAACAGACGGCACCTTTCAACCCAAGAACAGTCACCTAACAAAACAAGTTCACGCGTCGGAGAGCTGGGCAGCGTCCCACAGCTGGGACAAGGTGACAGAAAGCCAGCTGTTCAGAGTAAACAGGCTTAGGTAGAGCTCTTTTGTATTTATAGTGGCTGTCTCAATCCTGTGAGAACTTTATTCTTACAAATGTGACAGAACACAGAACTGAATACATTCTAATACTGATCATAATGAATCACATAGCATTATTATGGAAAAGTGGCTGCAGTGTTTGTTCTGTACTCCACCTAGTGTAAAAAATGTTCTACACATCATTTGTCAGCAGTTTTTGTTTTGTTTTGTTATTTCAATTCTTGTGATATGTAGAACATGACCACAAGACTTATGTTGTCAACACTGTAGATGTTAACTTGCTCTGACATTTCCATAAAAATACAGTGCATAAGTTGTAGTTGTGTTAGACGGTTCAGACTCTAAGCCCAGTGGAATCAGGATTTATCACAGGCATCCTGAACGGGATGGAAATAGGGTGCAATAATCCGAGGACACAAGCAGACACACATATTTGTAACTACAATCAGTTGCAACAAAGGACATCACAACAGCATGTCCTACATGGATGGAACATGCTTTCAGATTCATCAACAACATGCTGACTGCACAGTCATTGGTACTGGGTAGCACTGTATTAAAATAACCCACTCAGGTATTAATTTAGGTATAATTTTTAGATCAAAAATTATTGCAACATTGTTTGCAGTCTGTAACAAGTCTGACATTGTGTTATACATGTGAATACATGTAAATAAATGTGTACCATTAACTAATATGATCTTTATTCTAAAAAGGGCTCATTCCATGCCAACTCGCCCAGAATTCATACCTTTTCAAAACTTCTTGTTATCGATTTTCTTGAAAACATTCATGTGAGAACTATTACGTTAACTGGATCTTACAAAATCCTTGGCCAAATTTGGCCGACAAAGCTAAATTACATCATTTGTGTATTCTAAAGACTCACTAATTACTTATTTTTCACTAGATTATAACTATTTTAACTGACTGTCTTTGTTGATTCTGTATGTTTGTGTTTCTGCCCTGCTGTATTTTCCACAGTGCAATCTCAACATCATTGTAAGTGAGGCTCACCCTCTACGATTTCGCAAAATAAAGGTTAACATATAAAAAAATTGCCACAGATCTTGGTAAATATAGCTTTGAGAAACAGAAAACACAGATGGACCACTTGTTAAAGGCTTGTCAACCCTGAATGTTGCAGGTTTTTTTGATACAGACACAAAGATTTGTTTTAGTTTTTTTTTTTTTTTTTTAAAAAACAGCCACAGTGCAGTTCAACAACACCTGCCTTCAGCGGTCTGGACATGGGTCTTTCAGAGTGGGGAAACGGAAAAGGCAAGTGAGAGGTTAAAGGGAAGCTGGACATCTGGCTGGATGGATGTGGGTTATTGGAGGGCAGAGCATGGGTAGAGGTTACAGAGAGGACTCTCTCTCTGTTTGCAAGGGTGAGGGGGGCAGGAGAGCCCAGCGGGGGTCTGCCACATGGCTGCACAGCAGGGTGTCCGGGCTGAGGGTCAGAGTCAGGCTGGAATGGGGTCCTGGGATTAGTTTGGCAGCCAGGCTGAAAGCTTTGCAGGGTCTTAAGATTAGAATTTGACTCTGGCTGGATGTTTTGGAGGGTGTGAGGACAAGCTTTCGACATGCTGCAGGGCAGAGAGTTAAGGTTAGGACTGGAATGGGAAAGGAGTGGAGTGAAGTGCCTGGGATGGGAGTAGGAGTTGTCTGGCTTTGGGTGGGATGAGCAGAGCAGGTGGCCGTTAGCAGGGGGATTTGACTTGTGGGGGCAGCTGCCGTTGGACAGGGTGTGTGAATTTATGTGAGGTGCAGAACAGAAGGGAACATCAGACTGCAGGGGTGAGCTGGTTTGGGATTCGGCATTCAACTTAGCGTGGTGCTGAGAGAAAGAGGAAAATATGTTTTGAAGGGGAGGTGACTGAGACTGAGGACAGGAAACAGAGGAAAAGTGATGTGGAAATGGCAGAGATGATGATTTGGGAATGGGAAAGTGGGAGGAGGTGCAGGGAGACAGAGGAAGAGGATTTCCAAGGCAGAAGGAAAGCTGTGAGGCAAAGCGTTGGTTTGGATGGCAATGGTGGTGAGGAGAAGGAGTAGACAGACAATCCAGACTGAAGGTTGACTGCAGTGAGGGACGACGGCTGGGCTGCAAACAGACAAGACAGGATGGGAAGACAGACAGGAGGAGAGAAGGGTTGAGGATGGAAATATGGAGGTGAAATAGCAAACAACAGAGGCAAAAAATGAGAGTGATGACAGAGACAGAAATAAGCCAAAGCACAAACAGAAATACACATGATAAACAAGTGTCTGGCTTCTGACGAGTGTGATGGTTTGAAACATGAGTGAATAGGCTCCAAGTGGAAACTGTGTCATGTCCACATGTACAAGGGTATTTTCTAAAATGTAGCTTTTTCTTCTTGACCTTTCATTTACACACAAACACAGTTTTAGGTCAATGAAAACAGATCTTTGGGAAAACTCCTTCCAGTTTGCAGTGTTGCTGTGTGGACAGGCAAAAAGGAGCTTTTGTTTCTATCAGAGATACACATATCTCCTTTGTGTAATATCATAGTGTGAGCCTTTTTTTTCTACTGCTTGCCTATATTTCTGGTTGGTGGTGATGAAGGCCCTGGTTGTATCCTCCATGGGGATGAGGAAACTCTCAGGACGTCTCAGAAGGATACTGCTCTAGGAAAAAGAGCTAGGATGTCAGCATGCTTCGACTGGCAAGACTCCCAAACCATGTTTCCCTGAGCTTTGCCAACTTCATATTCAATTGTGATATTGAAGAATAATTCCTCTTCGCTATCAGTCCACACATGTTTCCCTCTTTCATTTGCTGCCTGTTGGTTTGGCATGCTCTTGACACGCTTCAATTGTGTTTTTGCATTTTGTGTGGACAGGACTTCTTATAGAACGAAGGAGGAAAACTGTTTTAAAAATTACCTGTGTACATGTGGACTAGGTCTGTAAAAATCGTACAACTGCAGCATTTCCTAAATACTAGTTAGCAAATGTAGTTTGAGGCAAAGAGGACCGAATCACTGAAGGCTGGAAAGACATTTGGCTTTAGCTGCAACAGAAAGAAGAAAGTAACAGCAGAGGAATGTGTGCAGTAGGTGAAGATGAAGCAGCCTGCAGCTGAGGAAATGAAGGTGTGGGATTGTTTGAGATGAGATGTGAGATGGGTGTGGGGTTAACGCTGACATTTTGTAAAAACAGTATCATCCCATACTGATATATCAAAAAAAGAAATGCCTGTAAACGATGATCTGATGGCTATGATCCTGTGATCAAAACTTTCACTCTCTTGTCACATTTTTACATTTGTCACCATTGAAATAAAATGAATTGAGCCTCTTCTTATTTTTTCCAGTATGAAGACGTTGGGCCTCATGCAACGACAAATTTGTTCTTAAATGCCACAAACACGTGATTTAGGACAACTTGAAGCATTCACAGTTTCTTTTCCTTTGTTG
>JAPQRN010000009.1:9961955-9974079 GCA_037367275.1 Coranthus polyacanthus
CTGTAAGACGTCGCCTTGTGATGTACCTGATGAAACAAGCAGACAACCACTTGACTCACTTGCTGAAGTGTAGAGAATAACAGACGTTTTAAATGCAGTTACTTAAGCTTGATCCTTCATGAAGCTCATTTGCTGACACGTGCGCACATCACACAGTGCGCGGTTATACCCAACAGAACAGCTGCTATTAAAAGCAAACTGCCAGCTAAAGTGGTTTTCCACCTCCTGCTGGAAATAACAAAAATCACTGACAACATCATAAACAAACAGACATGGTTTTGTGTGTCAGAGCTTCATTACTGTGCCCTAAAAACCCATAAAATGCACAAACCCACATGCACACAACACATTCATCACACACTGTTTGCTTGGACCATAACAACACAAACTACAACAGTCAACAAAAAACAAATTCCATTTAGTTACAAAATGTCTCTCACTGCCATTACAGTCCATCCCACAACACTATGTATACAATAAATAATGTTCAATGAGCCAAGACTGCCAGCTGGTTAAAAAATACCAACTAGTGTCAAAAGGTCTGGCTTCAGAGATTTGGAAACCACATTTTGATTCTCTCAGTTATGGTCAGATGTTTTGTCCATCAGTAATCTGTATCTCTGATCTCATCTTTTAGTTGTGAGCTCAGTAAAACTATTTTTTTACTTTACTAGGCAGATTATTCAACATTTCAGTTTACACATCAATGTCAATGTGCTAATGAGCTCATTTTAGTCCCTGAGCAGGTTATAACAAAGTAAGTCAGTTCAATGCTTCAACAATTACTGCAAGACAGTACAAATTACAGAAGTGACAAAGTTATACAAAAACAGTATTGCAGCAGGTAAAGCCCTTTAGTGCTACTGCTTATGAACAAACTGAAACAACTGGAGTTTTACCATCATCCTATAGCCCAAACCCAGCATTATTAGGTCTAGTGTAGCAAAAAAAAAAAAAACCCACACTGAATCCACTTTCTAAAATTACTCTGACTGACCTGTTCCCTGGGAAAACTGCAACTAAACCAAACCCCGATTCCCAGAGGAATGAGCTGCTGCTGAAGAGTTGATGGTTCCGCACAAAAAGAAAATCCAGTGTTTGAAAAATCCAACAAAACAAAAACGCACTCCACACATTGACACACTTCTACTCTGCTTTCCTCAACAAGGGTAAGTGCTATTTCTGGTAACATCACTACCCTTCTGTTCTGTTGTCTCCTGCTGTGTGTGTCTGTGTGTCTGTGTGTCTGCGTGTCTGCGTGTGTGTCCTTGCACCTGTCCAAGTCCGTCTCCTGTCAGGTCTAGTCCTTGTTTTCCATCACAACACACGTCCGCACACAACTGTACAACAATATCAGTGGGTGCTGAAATAATATAGTTCCACTAACATAAGCTGTATAAACAAATCCAGCATACTGAGCAAAGGCTAAACTTTAACCTCTGTCATTTGGGTTCTAGTCACATGATTTAGATTGTATACGTAGATGACCTCGGTGAACTAATAATAGATCCAATCAGTCAACTCACTTTTAACAGTCATCGTCAAATTTTAAAGAGGTTTAATTTATTACCTCTGCCACTGAGGGTATGTTTTCGTTACTTCTTGTTTGTCTTTCAGCAAGAAATACTGCACTGATTTCATTAAAGGTATGTCATTGGCCGAAGATGAACCCATTACATTTTGAAGCAGATCCATAAAAAGGGGCGCAGTCTGGATTTTAGGGTGACTGTGGTGCATTGGCCCTTCTTTTTTTCAGTTTTCCCTGTTGTAGTTTAGGTTTATGTTTTTTTGTGCCTTCACAAGAAAATATGCAAATATGTTATCATTATTTCTTGTTTGAATTAGTTTTGTTGTTTTGTTTTGTTTGTTTGAGGCTTAATTATGCAAATCGTATGAGTAAAACAAATACAAACAAACAACATTAACTATAACTCATCCCATATGAGATAAAACAAGTTGTAGAAAAAAGGGACAAATAAAGAACTCATTGCACTGATTTCAAACAGCTACAATCTAACTTTCTGTCCTTGACCATTTTATTTGATACCAATTTAACAAGCTAGTGCAACTGAAAGTGATTCCTGAACCGAAGTGTAACCAGTCACAATCACATTTGACAACCTTGCTTCACAGTTTCACAGTAAATGACATCATGTATAAACGCGTGTGATGACGATAATCCCAGCACCTGGCAACGTCAACACCAGGCGTCTCCTCCCCCACCTACACAACGCCGCCACCTGGAATAACATGGTCTGCTCTGTTTATTTACTTAGGCCGGGCAGGCTATGCAATCTTGGTCTTTTTCTGCAATGCCCTGCCCAACTCTCACGTCCTTCTCACCTGAAACCTGCCCAGAACAACCTCCAGTGATGAGCAGCTAGTTCAGCTCCAGTATCTGGGCTCAAATCCACTGAGATTTACAGTCCATTCCTATTACGTTCTTTTACCCTAGACATTTTCAAAATCAGGGTTATGCAGTAGAGCATGAACTTTCACACTGAGTAACCACAATACAAAAAGGTTAATAGTAATCTGTGATCGTCTGAGTTGTTGTACAAAAAAAGTCACCTCATCAGACAGAGGCTGATTATTCGTCTCTCCATCATTTCATAATAGGGGAAAACCCACATTAAGACAACCTTTGTTACTTTGCAACAAAGACATAGAATTAGAATTAAAATCATGTGAAAACTCATCACATCAAACATCCATCCTGCTGAAGTGCTCTTGAGCAAGACTTCCCTTCCTGGATTACATAAACCATTCTATTGTTAATTCTGACCTGCATGTCCTTGTTACGTTGAGGGCAAAGGTGGGACATTATGTAGTACAAACACTTTGTTACTGTACTTAAATAGAGTTTTCAGGTATCTGTACTCGAGTATTTATTTTTCTAACAAATTTGTACTTTTACTCCATACATCGTAACACAAATATCTGTATTTCAACTCCTTGTTTTTGCCAAAACAGGCTTGTTATTGTTTTTTATTATTATCAGCTATTTTTATTTTGTAACAATGAGCGCCGATTTTAGCCTAAATTAACAGAACAATAACACACAGAAAAGACAATCCCTTGATGAATCCATCGGTGCATATCGCACATGACAAATGTAACAAGATGAAAACAAATCAAAGAAGAAGATGATGATAGAGACATGAATGGGACTGGACTATCATAAGGTTTTGAGTTTAGTTCTAGTTCTAGAGCTGACGATACATAAAAGATAAGAATACTATTCACTCTATTATAGGCTGACTTCATAACATTCAGAAAGATCCTAATAGAGCAAAAGGCAGGAGGAGCAGATGATATGTTACCTTAAGATACAGCCAATCCAACAGCACTGGAGTCAGTCCCTTTTTAGGAGAATAACAGCCACTAAGCTGATGATGGACCAGCAGCACTCAACAAGCACAGAACAACACGAATGCAAAGGATCCCAGCAATGCTTAAAAAGATTTAAAAAAACCAAAACAACCTACTTCTCCTGGCACGATGACGCAAAAATGTTCTGTTGCAGCCGAACAAAAAAGGCTGCACTTCTTCTCCACTGAACATAAACCTGAAGCAGGCGCCTTAGTCTGCACGATTCAAACCATGCGAACACAGGGCTACAGTAGCTCTGCTTGCCTTTTTCCTTCTTTCTTTCATTTTCTGTGTCTATATTCTCTTTCTCCCTTGCCTCTTTGGAAAGCTGTAGCTGCTGGCAGCTGTCCACTGTGTAAACACACAAAACACACACTCACTCATGTTGGTCCGCAGTCTAGGAAAACTGTAGTAGTAGCTTAGAGCTGCATATTTGGCAAGAGAGACCTATAATTGATATTATGATATAAAAGCTGCCCAGACCAAAAGCAAACCAAATCGTAGTCCTTATATGGCTTGTGTTCTCCTATTAATAGCTGGTGGCCAAAGTGAACATGGTCAATATTGACTTGGTTTCCAAGACACTGGATGGGGTACGTTAGGGGTTCCACCGCTCTGCTTGTCAGTGTCAATTAAAATAAATGTTATTACGTTTATTTGCTTAGCACCCAAATCCATTTCACATGTAACGTTCCACACGGGGTTTTAGCCTGTTAAAACATACAACCACAAACATAATGTACATGTGTCACACTGATGAAGAGACCTCCATGATGTGGGACCCACAACTCATCTAAACTCAGCCAACTCAGCCGAAAGATTCAAATTATTAAAAGAGGCATCAAAGAAGACACAAAGAAAAGGTGAGAGAGTTCAGAAGAAACAAGAACAAATAGTGGAATCTGATACCAGCGATGACAGGGAAAAGAGTGGATTAGACGAGCAGAAACGGGAGGAGGGAAAGGGAAGTTGATGTGAGGAAAATTGGAGGAGGAATCGTGGTGGAATTTAAGGTGTGAGTCATGCTGGTTTTGAGCAAGCTCATAAAACCACATGAGGTTAAATATGCACTCTTATTTTCCTGTTTGTAAGAGAGAAGGAGAGAGAATGTGCATGTTGAAGGAAACAGTGATGGCATCTTGCTGTGCTGCTAAAAATTGATGTGCACACTAAAAAATTGATACAACACATTAGTCTGGAATAGATAATAGTTTCAAACACTGAAAAATGGATAAGTTGCATGAATTATAAACTTCATATCAATGTTTGCGAGATGCACTCAGTTTTGAATAACATTAATCAAGTGCAGATGAGATACGTGTCTAGACTAAAGGACTAATTCAGAATTTTTTGCAAATGTAAATAGCTCAAATGTTAAAAACTTAAACCTCTTGCACACTGTTGTTACAGAAACCAAAAATTCATGTATAAGGGCTGCCTATGTGATGTTAATTTGTTCATTCATAACAGAGGGCTAACGTTCACTCGTTGCCGCTGCTTCAAATGCCACTTTGCAAAACAATAATATAACAAAGGCTACAAATAATCTTGATCTGCTGTTTCTCTAGTTTTACTTTGCGCTTTGCTAGTTTGACTTTGATAGCCGCCATCTAACGTGTACTCTACTTTTTGGTTTAGTTTTCATTCACTTTTTTTTTTTTTCCCCCAGCTCTCCCCCTGTTCATCACTTCCAAAAATCTACATGTCTGTTCACGCTGATGTGAACTGTTGAGTCACGATGGCTGGGAAAAGCTCCTCTACCCCCACTATGCTCCCACTTCCAGGTAATGTTTACTGAGAACAAAGAACATGCCATCGAGCTCTTCTCTTTTCCATCATTAGCAAATATCATTTCACTGGTTTCCAAAGGAATGGTGTCAGATTTTGAGAAGTAATGATAATGGATGAATTTCACCCTAGGTGTTATCAGTATTGTAATGGTTTATGAAATGTACCTACTTTTGTGCCTGTTTCGAGTCAAAATGATCTATGAGCTGGTAATGTCTGATTGTTTACATCCTATAATTAGAATGAATTATAATCACATACTTTTACCCAAACTTGGCTCACAAAAAAAAAAAAAAATATGTGTTGGGTTTATACAGTAAATCATCTTTTCTGGCTTAGTGATATAATCTTTTTGCTTTCTTCCCTGCAGTTGTCAAATGCCAACACCCTTCCCCATTGCACTGTCCTTGGAATAAAATTAAATAGGCGTCGATTTCTTTTAAGCTTGGCACACACCTCAAGATGAGCTGAAACATTCAGACAGTCATTGAGGAGCACAAGTCTCACAACTGAGTCAGCAAACTGCACAAGACACTTAACTATTGGTCAGTAACAATGACTGAATCTTGTGATAACTATACTATATCCATGGTCGCAAGTTCTTGTACCAAAAACAAGCAGTGCAATTTGAATGAAAATAAAAATAAACATACACAAAAAGAGGAGAAAACGCTAGAGTTTGGGGGAGATCCTGGAGAGAGGTGTAGACAATGTGGACTCTACAGTCTACAGATGGAATAGAAAAGGTGAATTAACTTTGCAAAACTGTGCTAATTTTAGGTAAATCCATCAGTCTTTATAGTGAAAGCTGATGTAGATGAGCTCGTGTGATGTGTCTTCGATGCCTCTCTTGTTACTGTAGCCCTCAGTACTTTAAACATTTCACAAAAATGAATTAGTTGTCACGCCCAGTTACTGACCGTATGAGTGTGTGACGTGTGGCCAAATAGGTTGGACCCTTCCGGTTTGAGGGGAAATATCAAATTAGTCATTTTGGTAATAACTTATCAAGTTATGACAAATTAGGGGCTTACTCAGCAGATTGAACAGTGTTGTCTGGCTCTGACTTCAGATCAGATTACAACATGCCCGGGATATTGTCTCCTGATAGATACGGTCTCTCTCTTAAGAAATCTGCCTCCGGGCGAAGCTGGTTACAAGGCAGTGATGTATCACTTAACAAGAAGGCAGAGTGTGACCAAGATATCTCATTTAATCTATCTCTGTCATTATCACATCTCTGTTGCCGTGCCAACGCTAATGTATTAAGGCCAAACATGACATACAGTGCAGAATGTAAGCATAGTTTTGTTTTGGGCGTAATTTAAGAATATTTATATTCACATCAAATGAAAAATGTTCAATTTATAGCCCTCTGTGGAATTCTCCAGGGTAAAAAACACAATTCCTATGTTGTTCTCCCAAACACAATAGTGCTTTTAATGTTTAATATCTGCATTTTAACCTCAAAGTAATTATTTATTTTTATCATGTATTATCTAATTTGCATACTTTAGCTTTAGGGGAGCCTGTACAACAAAAACAAGAACACATTCATATAAGAGGTGTATATGTGTATATACAGTAACCTACAGGTCTTTTTGCTGCATCCTTGGCCTGCAACTGACTGTCTACATGAAATGTTGATTATACTTTTTTTATATTTGCTCTATCTTTATTGTTTGATGTGGTCTAAACCAGCATCAAAGACAAAAGCTACAGAAGGCTGCTTTATTTTTCCTCTACTCATCTTGTCACATTACTCATGAATATAAAGAGTGACACCTGCTGTTAGGAAGGTGAAAGAAAGCACTTCATCTGGAAAACTTACTTTGGCACATTGTTATCTAAGCTATAAATGGGGAAATGTGGGGGTTAGAAGAGAAAAAAAAAGATCTCAACTATCAAGAGATGGACAGAAGTACATTTTTGAAACGTTTAAAAAGGGCCAGAGTGCAGAGCAAAAATGCGTTAAAAAATTCAGAAGACAAACAGCTGCAAAATGCATATGAACACACACTCTCAAACCTCACACACTTCAGTACCTTAGTTGTGTTTTGAGTTCAGTGAAGCGCGGCCTCTTGCTGGGATCGTACGACCAGCACTTTGTCATCAAACTGTAGAGAGTAGGAGGACACTGAGGGGGCATAGCCAGTCGCTCGCCGTTCTCTATCCTCCCAATCACGTCGTTGTTCTTCACGCCCTGGAAAGGCTTGATGCCATACATTAGAATCTCCCACATACAGACACCTATGGAGAAACAGAAAATTCAATCTGTTAACTCTAAAAGTCAGCAATGGAAGAGAGAAAAGAAGAAGAACTAAATCAAACAAAAAGCCAGTGTGAATTATCAACAAGACAAAACTGACAAAGAAATGAAAAGAGGAAGAAAACAATACAAAACTTACCAAACATCCAGACATCACTAGCGGTGGTAAATCGTCTGAAGTTGATGGATTCTGGAGCCATCCATTTAATAGGTAGTTTGCCTTTAGAAGCTGGGAGACAAGGATAAGGAGAAGTGCGTTACACTTCACTGATCAGTTTGATTCATACAAGTCCTATGAATACTAATGCAGTATTCCTCCAAGGATTGTGTGCGAACAAAGAAGTTACAGAGAGATGGAGAAGTGTACATTTAAGGCATGTGCAAGTGCTGCTGTTGGTACCTTTGTAATAAGAGCTATCTTCCATGTATCGTGACAGACCAAAGTCCCCTAGCTTAACGCAGTCGACTGTAGACACCAACACGTTTCGCGCTGCAATGTCCCTGAAGAGGAAACAGCCACAGTGAGAGAAGGACTAAACCAAAGAGAGAGAGAGGACACACATAGAAGTCCAGAACAGAGGAGTCAGTGGTCACTGCACAACAGGCAACGTAGAGACAGAGATGCACTCCTAAAATGTGACAAAACTAATATTAGAGTGGAATGCTTCAAGAATTTGACTTGCTAATCCCAAAATTGACGGAATTACAAGAGAGAAAATCAAGAGAGTTCATTAGGAGAAGCACACGCAGCTTACCTAGCTGCGCAATATCTGATCGCATGTCACAAACTGAGGGACGTATAACATCACTGAATGTGATAAAAAATATCATGACACACAAAGCACATTTATGATGTTTTTTTGGTTTTTTTTGTCTCTTGTCTCTTTTCCAACTAAATGATTTTTTTAATTAGCTGAATTGTACTATCCTCGCCAGGTTGGCAATTTTATTCCCTTAACATTCATGCTAATGAAGAATACTGAATTGAATGGAATTGAAAGAGGAAGATTTTTAGAAATGTACTTTTACTCTAATTGACTAGAAACCTGTCACATTATGATTGATTAATTTCAAAACAGCCCAACTTTCATCATTTTCTAATAAAGTGGTGTATTGTGGTGTGAGGACGCTGTGTACTATGTACCTGTGTACAAAGCGTTTGCTCTCCAGATAGGCCAGTGCTGTGCTGAGCTGGTAGGAGTACAGGATGAGAGTGGCTAAGTCCAGACTGTACTTCCTCACCTGGAGGAACGAACGTAACTGTGGAGAACAGAGAGAAACAAAAACATGATTTTATATCACAGCTGCTGGTAAAACCCCATTGTCCTTCTTGGTAGTGTAAAAGGGCTATAAATCTAGGTTAATATTTCCCTTTCCTCCCATGTAAATCAACATAAAGCCCCTCATAAGGGTTGTACCTCTCCAAGTGTGCAGAGCTCCATGATGATCCAGACCGGATTCTCTGTGATTACTCCCATTAGCTTTACAATATGAGGATGGTCAAACTGACGCATAGTCACTGAAAGGAATAAATATGCAGAGTATCTTTACTGAAGGATTATTCTCCTGCCAAGTCCTGAGGATTAACAGTTGGTTCCGCATAATGTGAAAAACACACAAACGAGTGACTTACATGCTTCTTGGAGAAACTTTTCCCTAACACTGTCTGAAGTTGAGTTTTTACACGTCTTCACTGCCACAGATAAGGCCGGGTTCTCCTACAAGATGCACACAACCAAACAAGTAACATCATCAGCATTGTAAATACAGCATAAATGATGCCCGATACTTGAGATTAAGTTACAAAATCATATGTTAAAGTATCATCTTAAGTTAAAAAAGAAGCGCTGTGGTAAGTGAGGCCATGTGTCTTGAGAGTGAAAGCTATAATGTTTCATAAAGTGTTAAACCCTTACAGGTTACAGGACCACTTCTGGTAGGCGTATCAATCCGATTATTAAGATGCAAAGCTAATAAAAATCTACACCTACAGATAATAAAGGCTTCCTCACAGCTCCGCCGTCACAAATCCATTTCATCTCGAGTTTTGAAATAATCTCTGATGTTCATGTACTCTTGAAGTGAGCAGTGACCAGAACTGAACAATGTGTGCTTCAGTGATTCATTTTTTTATTAAGTATAGTGGTTAAATTCAATAGTTTTTGGGGGGTTCAGCGTTAAAGAGTGAGAGTGACTACATACCGGGCTGATATAGACTCCTTGGTGGACGTCTCCAAACTGACCCTCGCCTATGCAGCGTCCTAACTCAATACGATCCCGCTGAATCTCATAGTCTCGTGCTGGATACGCAACACACACGTATACATGAACACACGCAGATACAGACACACAAATGAGGACAAACAGAGTAAAACTTCAGATCACACACACACACGTATGCTTCTTATTTAAGCCCTACATTTACCAAGCTTGTCAGAGAGCTTTACAAAGCGAAGGGCTTCTTAATTTTATGGCCTTGAAACTGATTTTGTGGATTAATCCTTTTTTCAGCACTAATCCACTAAACGCATCCACCCTTCTACTCTGACAAGCTTGGTTTTACAGCATTCAGCATAGCTCAACGTCAGCATCATGCAACAACAGCATCAGCAAACCACAGCCAGACATACCATGTAACACAGACACTAACACTCAAGGTAAATATGAACATGAATTCTACATTAAAACAAATGTAAAATGGATAAAGTCAGGCTGATTGTACAAACCAGGGTTAGCTTTGTTAGATCCAAAAAGATTTGTCTTGAGTTTTTTTTTGCTAACAAAAATGCATCTGCATATGCATTAATTTAAAGTTAATTTCCATTGCACCGAAGTCAAAAGATCGGTCACATTTTGTTGCTGTTGAAAGGCTGGTGGTTTGCTTTGCATGATACTGTTGACCTGACTTTGTCCATGAAAGCAGTATATGAATAGAATCAAAAGTACAAAAAGCTGTAGATGTTATTTTAAATGTTTGGGGTTTTTTTTTTCAAAAATCTCTTGTCTTTTACAATGTTTACTCTGAAAGTCCAGCACATGTGCAATAATTATAGAGAAACAGTCAGGAATGGGCTAAATGTGGAAATAGGATGCAACATACCATAACAAAAATGTATAGCTGGCCATTAATTATGGCTGTGTAAATGCTGCCCATGTAACTTGATCGTCAGAAAGTCATGCATTACGATTTAACAATGCATTGGGACTACTCTGTCTTTTAGTGGTTTAGGTTTTAAATGTTTAAGTATATATATCAATCTGTTTAAACCCTTCACTGCACTTCCACATCCAGGCTAAAGTCATAAATAGTTAAATGCTCTCGCTGAACTTGCCTGGTTCTTATTCTGCAAGGCAAATGTATGCTTTTTTTTTTTATAAAAATGGTTTTAAGGCAAAGGTTTGTTGTTTGTTTTATTTATTTTTTTTGTCCTAAACATGTAAAATACAAAAACAACTTCCATTTCCAAAACCTGGCGCTCAGTTCTGCAGCTATCATCGACTCAGCCCAAAACTGACAGCACATCAAACATCAACAGAGGGGGGTCAAATCAACGGGAAACAGATAGAGAAATAAATCTGGAGTTTTGTTTTACAGTTGCAAGCAAACGTAAAATAACGATCACAACCACTAAATCAAAGAGGCATCACAATACAACCAGACTTATGTTCCAATCATTACCTTGATCTAGTCCATAGTATTCTGGGAAAATGGGTTAGTGATAGGAGACAGACATAAATAACTAGCTGTGAGTACAGAGATCCAGAAATGTTTACTGTAGTCTTATTATTTATTTCCGTGTTACTTCAGTAACGCGACTACGTTAGGATTTATTTTATCATACAAAATACATTCCCATATAAAATAACTCTCTCTAGGTCTTACACAGCCTTTGTGTTTTGTTTAGTAGGTATTTGTAGGTTTTGTTAGTAGATTTATGTTAGGTTTATGTCATAGTTCTATAAACAGAAAGAACACGACACCCTTTATCACAATCTAGTTTACACAATGTGTAAAAGGTGAGTTTTACAACAGAGACAGAGCTTAAACACCACATACATCCCTCTTCTTGTACGGCACCATGCTGATTAAGAAACAAGACGGAAACACTGAAACTGACCTTCAAAAAAGCTAAGTGGAAAATTAAACCTGCTAGATATTTTGAAATACCTACCAAACAAATCAGCCATTTAGAAGAAAGTCATGCAACTTGTTTAACAGACTAGTAAATAGCATTCATTTTTTGGTATTTTACAATGTGAATACCCACTTTTTTGCGTGCTCTTTGTCCATTGTAGCTAAATTTCAGGGTATGTGCCTCTGTAAATGTCGCTGTAAGTTCTATAAATTATGCATGTTCAAAAAGCAAAGACATGTTGCAGTTTGGTTGCATGGAACAACATGTGCTTATGACATCCAGGCAACATTTTGAGGCAGCTTCAATCTGTATTTATTTTCACTATTCTTACAGCTGTCTAAGTTATTCATTTCCGTGTTCCTGCTGCATTTTTCATTCCACATCAAGGGGATATCGCCTATTTTCTATTGCCTCTAAATGTTGCCAAAGTAGCATCACCACTTAGCGTTGCAGTGTGCTAAATATGAATAACAATCCTACGCCCGGTGGACAGGCACTACTCAGCAGCTTACTCAGATCACTCAGTTTTCATTGTAAGGTATAACTGCAGAGGGATTTT
>JAPQRN010000009.1:9994008-10012477 GCA_037367275.1 Coranthus polyacanthus
TGTGTGTGTGTGTGTGTGTGTGTGTGTGTGAGGGTGTCAATACAGAAATTTATTGGAGAGTTGTTGCAGTGGAAAATAAGCACCCTGATTGGACAGTCCTCATAAATATGGTAATGAGAGCAATCTTAATCAACACTAACTTTGATAAACAGTCACACACAAACCCAATACTCCCACATTCACACACAAGGTTTTACCAGGATCAGAGCTTAGCTACTGCAACCATACATTCCACTCTTTGACCTCTTAAAACACTTGTTTCCCTTTCTCCTTCTTTTCATGCTTTCTGAAACTAAATTAGTTTACACCAGTGTTTACCAAGCGGGGATCCACTTTTTACAAATGACAAACCATTGTGTGCCATTTCTAAAATACCTAATAATATTATCTTGGTAAACAGGTAAACCACCCATTTCAAAAGAGATGTACTTTTTTAAAATGCCAATTATTAAAAATATACACTCATATAACATATATGTTACTTTTTTTTTTTTTTTAAATGAGTAGGCCTGTCACAATCATGACATTTTAGTTGACGATTAACTGTCTTACAAATAATTGTGATTAACGTTTTAATCTTTTCTGTATAAAGCTACACTTATACCTTAGGAAGAAGAGCATGGTGTTTATTGGCGGTGAGGATTGGAACATAGATAAACAGTAGGTGGCGTTAATTCTCCACTCAGCTGCCATTAAACCAGACCATGGGGGGTCAACAAGATATTATTAAAAGAGTGCAAAACAATGGAAAACAACATAGTTGTTGAAATAGTGTTGGAAATATGATATTTCAGTTAGTTTCATTCAGCTGCTTTTATGCAGGTGAATGAAAATGAACATCACGATAATACAAAATAATGCGGTTTACTCAGTTGCATTAAGGCAGCGTTAACAGGTTCTCATTTTTTTCCTCTCATCAGTAAAAGACACAACATGTACACCAGCCTTTCATACTACACTCAATTTTATAACTATAATTATCAGAATATGAACGTTAAGTACTATTAGAAGCGTGTTTCTTGTTGAAGGGCCTACTTGAACAGAGCAAGCAGGCCTGTGTTTAAGTGCAGCTATTGTTGTCAAACAGTCGATCATTTCATGTCAAATCTCATTAGGTACGTTATGGGCTCAAGTGGCTCAAGCTAGGGCTGCACAATTAATCACAATCGTAACCGAAATATCAATATGTGCAATTACATAATTGCAAAAGTCTGCAGGTTCAGATTTAGGAGGATTAAGAGTGACCTAAATGTAGAAATTGTCTATTGTATGGTAATAATTTGGATTTAGTGACACCGTGTAAAACAGGCAAAATGAAAGTCACTATATATTTCTTTTTTTATATATATTTGAGCTGAAGAAATACACATTTCAAAATGAGTAATCTGTGAATTTTCCTTGCTAACCAAGTTAAGTAGACTCAAATTGCAATCACAACATTGCCAACAATAATCGCAGTATTACTTTTACACCAAATTGTGCAGCCCTAGCTCAAGCTGTGCGGCAGATATAAATCCGAATTAGAATTCTGCAGATTTATTCGCGACCCAAATAAAATCTCCTGCTATGACCCAGTCTTGGGGAATGGATTCTTTATGCTGTCACTTTCTTTTTCTATTACTAATCATGCAGCCTAGTTTTTACTGCTGTGTTAGACATGAGAAAAAATGTGGATCTTATTTAGAAACTCTGTAGCCCATTGTGCTCCGGTGTTATGGCTCTGGTATTAGGCTTGTGTTTTGAGCCATATCACCATTTAAAAAAGGTTGCATTACATAAATTCCTTCTTAACAGAGTTACAGAGGCTGAATGTAGTGTTTAGTATGCTCTCCACTTAAAAATGAACTTGTGATCCTTGTCAACAGAATGCGAGTACTCCCATGGTTGTTAATGGCCACTGGGTGCTGTGCTGCCAGTCACCTTCCAGCAAAGAGCATCGTCTCATTATAAGTTTCACTTAACCTCAAGTTTAACCTCAACTTTGGCAACACTTCTCCCTCAGGAAAACTGCCAAAACAAAGGTTAAGAAATGTAAATTATGTTTCTGTCCACAAGGATGACAAATACCCAGCTTCAAATATGCATCATCCTAAAACACATAGGATCATCAGTTACCTAGCAACAGCCATGGAGAGACACTGGATCTATACCTCTGAATGCAGCTCTATCTTAGTACATTGCTTAATGATAAACAAACAAAAATGTAATCAATTTTCAGCCTTTAATTGAAAAATGTTACTCACCGTAGTATGATATTCTGGAAATATCTGAAAAGGAAAGAGATAAGACATAATTAGAAAAGAAAGCTAAATGTTAAGATAAAGTTGTGCATGATACAGCAGTGCATAGATCACAATTAGACAGTATCTTCGTGTAATTATTGGGTCAAGTCATGGCATTTAAGAGCCAGTTTCAGAAAAGAGAATAATTGTAATAAGTGTAAGAATTTGATATTGTGCCCTGGCAAAAGACAGCAGGAGCTGCAACAATTGTTTGATTAATCGATTAAATTAATCGACTGTTTTTAGTTTTTTAGGAAAAACTGTCAGAATTTTCTGATAGCAGCTTCTTAAATCTGCCTATTTTCTGTTTTCTTTACTCCTCTATGACAGTAAACTGAATATCTTTAACAACACATTTATACTGAGCTTTGAGAAACACTGATCAGCAGTTTTCACAATTTTCTGACATTTTATAGACCAAACAACCAATCAATTAAGTGAGAAACTAACTGTTTAATCATAAGTGTAATCATTAGTTGTAGTCCTAGAGGCAATCCAAACAACACAGACTACAAATCAAAAACAATTGACTGACAAATACTGAATCAGTGCTAGTTTAATTGATAGACTACAGTCAGTTTCCCAATCAAACTAAACAAATGAAATGGTTTAAAGTGCTGGCCAACCAGTGACTGTGCACAGGTTCTAATGAATCAAGAGGATTTAATATGTTCTGTATTCAAAGCAGCCAGAGCAAGGCAGGCAGGAATCATGACTTGGCAGAATATTGCTGCTCTGTCGTGCTGTAATAACTTTACTCACTGGGCTCATTCACCTCTAAAATCTGTCTCACAGCCACAGTCACCTTTCTACTCACCTCAAATGCCCCACAATTTTATGACAATGTATGCAAAATAACATGTCACACTTTAATTAATTACCACTACTGTAATAAGCCTGTTCTGAGTTTTTACACTGGAAAAGTGGTAAAGTAAGTTATACTCAAAGAATGTCAATGTGTGTATTATAAAAAGGTTAATTTCTTACTGTGCTGATGAAGGATCTTCTCACAATGCAAAACAAAAAGGAAAATAATGCTCTGCTTCGAGCTTTTCCTTTGAACACAGTAGCACACGCTTTACCTCAAAGGCTACCTTTGATTTTACTGATGTTGCTCACTTTCCCCCTGCAACCACATTTTCTAGATCTGGTTAAGAGTAAGTAGTGTATGTAGTAGAGACATGAAATAAAAGAGTGGGTGGGTTATTGAGTTATTTTAGTTAGTGAACATGTCATTTGGTTTTATTCACTGGTGCTGAATTTGTGTTCTGCCACTTCACATTATTTCCTCTAATCACATAATCCAATTTGTCCCTGGCACAGTGTTGCCCTAACTGTTGGCTACGAGTAGGATGCTATTAACAAAAGCAACATAACACCAGACCTGGCATAATTCTGCCTTTGCCTCCCTGTTACACTGATATTCACTTGTTACAAATGTAAGAGTTACAGAATGGACACAATCATTTTTGGGACGGGCAGTGCATTCAGTAGTATACTCCCAAGAAAGTATAGTGTGTTTAAATGTTAAACATATACCTCTGAATAGAATTATGTAACAATTGCTTTTTGAAGTATACCAATCCTCTGTTATTAGTTTACGGTTCATTGATGTAACGCCAGCATTTTCTGTCCGACTTCATTTTTCCAGCTAAAAAAAAGATATATATTCCCATATATGTATTCACATCAAATTTTCTAAAACCATTAGCTATTTGTAATTTTTCTGTCATTTAAAGTGTCACTATATCATGTGGTGCGACCGTCTGGCCGTGACTGCTGTTTAGAAAACTTCACTTCTGTTCAAATTTATTTTCTTTTCAAATGTATTTATAGTACGTTTAAATTGGTTTTTGTCTCCGTTTTATGTGATACACGGGAAAAATAAGTGGGTTAACTGCATTTAAGAAGGAGACAAAAACTCAAAAGAAATATGAATACTTTGTTTCTAAAAACTTTGTATTACTAGGTTAAACACAACTCACAGTTGCACCATGTGATATTTTTTAGGGACACATCCTTAAAAACCCACTAAAAATCACTCAATTTTAATTTTTCTGGCCTGATGAAAATATATGTATAAAATAAAAAATATACGTCAGTGACTCTTATACATTTAAATTCCTGTGTGTTGACAGGAGATTTCCAAAATGCACCCAACCCTTACATTTTGTAGAAACCTCGAAGCAACTTCATTTACTCATCGCCCCAGACATGACCTAGCTGTAAATACAACGCTTTCACTTTCAGAAACAGCGACCCAAAACTAGAACCCGGTATCAATACTGAGACATCTGTCACTTGAACTGGTTGAACGTTTTCACACGCATAAACGCTCTTCAGAGCTGCGCCCTCCTACTCTATCACATTTTCCTCCTCACACTCCATGCCTTTTTCTTTCCCGCTCCCACTCAGTGTAGAAATCTATTGCCTCTGGCTGTAAACCACAGAGGCTATGGTACAGTTGACACCATGCTAACAGCGTTGCACAACTCCATTCCAACATCAAGACAACAACAATAGCCTTCTGCTGCTTCTCTGCACGGATCAGTCAGTCAGAATAGACTACAATAAAGCAACGGCAAACAGAAAAAGAGTGATGCAGGACTGAGTGCAACATCAGAGAGATGAATAACATCAGCCCAGGAGCAGCTATGGCTTTAATGAGGTAGCTGTCCTTGTAAGTAGCACCTATAAAAACATTATTATTGTATTAGGAGTGCTGCAGAGAAAGGAAGTAAGCCACCGCAGAAGAAATGTCCCCAAACTGTTTCAGGACTTGAAGCTAAATGAAACCCAGTTTTTCTAATATTTGCTTCTGATTTTACATTCATTCATTTTAACGTGAGTGTTTAAAGAATGTGTCTGCTGTAAAAAGCTCCCGTATAAGAAATAACACCGTTATGGTATGTAAAGAGAGATGATTTACAGTTACAGGCCGAGGAGCCATGGATGAATATAAATAGCTTCTAAACACTTGAGATACACTTAACTTTGCAGCACATAAGTGAAGCTATTTATCAAATTTAAAAATGAACACATAGTGCTGCTAGTGTTTATCCATATTGTAAGCATGTATTTGACAGCTACTTTCCTTGCCTGGCTGCTGTTTAATAACTACGGTTAGATGCATTTCTACTGCAAAAACAGAGAGGCTAAAAATGAATGTGTCTATTTCCACTGACTTGAAATTATAGTTTTGTACTACATCAAAAATATAAAGCAATTGCTAACTCTTGTTGTTTCTTGTGTAAATATTTCTGAAATGCTCAGCTTCTCAGCTTCCTATTAGTATACAGTGACAGTCCAATGTAGTAAATACCAACCACACAATCTGACTGATTTTCAATTCCTAAAAAGATGTTGCTGTAAACCAAGAGTCAAATAAGCCATACGCTAACTGTAGAAAGTAAGAAGAGGTAATGAAACGTGTACACATTAAGAAATCAATGTAAACTTTAACAGGAAGAAGCTTTCACAGTATCCGACAGTGAGTGCACCACATGGAATGAGTTAAGCAAAGCAGGATGCAAACGGGGCTAGGCGACGATGACACAACAAGAGAGCATGTTTCCACTTTAGTCTTTTCAGGTAGCTTATTATCTGTATTGTCTCAAAAAAATAAAAGAAAACCACACTTCCAACAACAAAGGACTGAACAGGTGTAAACGCAACTTAAAAATCCACTGGGTATGAAGTACAACCCAACGCCGTATTCGTCTTTTTGTGGCAGAAGGTAATAAGTGAGACGAATATGACATAGCCCATAAGGTATCTTAACTATACTTATTAGTGCAACAGCAGAAAACATGGCCCGGGGCACAGGATGGGTGTTGGGAGTCAAACTATCTTGGAATTCAATACAGCACAATAAAATAACCACAACTGAAGCAAAGGCACGAGACAACACATCTCAGCTAAGATCATAAGGCAGAGTCTCACATCTTTTGTAGAATAAAAGGGTGTGTGCATTGTGACTATAAAGGCTCAGTTTGGATTTTTTTTTAAGTGGGGCTATAGGAGGTACTTATCCACAGTCAGTGCATGTTAATTTGGATCCGAACCGAAGTCACAACACAAGCAAGTTCTGCGAGGTAAAATTGCTGTTTTTGTCAAAGGAGTCTTGTGGCTTTGGGAGTGATATTTGGCTTCAGTTCACCATTGGAAAGGGCTGTCTGACGGCAAGGTAAAGCTGCGAAAATATTCGAAATATAGCATACATTTAATCTACTCTAAGTAATACAGTGACTGTGGATAAGTACCTCAAACAGCCACACACAAAACATCAAACTAGCCATTTAACTATAACTACAGTACGTATGTGCTATGACATGACAAAAACGCAAATAGGTGACCACATGCTTCTTGGCATTTCTTACATGTCAGTAAATTTAAGTATCAGTAGCCAAATGTATGTCGCTTGTCTCCATACTCTGCTGTCAAAAGCAGGATTAAATGTAGCCCTGTGGACAAGACAAGTGACATCTGAGCACTGTGGCCTGTGGTTGTATAGCTGCATTAAAATGGGAGCAGAAATCTGATGTTTAACTCTTTGTGTTACAAGTCTGACTAGACAATGCAACCCAAAAGAGTAAAAAAAAGATTAGGTTTCATGTATTTTCTGTCGATGCGGTAAACAATGAAAAAACACACACACTCAAAAATAAGTATGTACACATAATCTGACCTGCGCAGGTTTATGTGTGCTTGGCGGGTTTAAAGCATTACTGGTCATGGTACAAAGACTTGTGACATGAAAATATAAAAGGAGATAAATGTAATCCTTACAGTCAAACTGACCCCTATGAATAAGCAGGTTGTTAAATCACAGCTGTGAACATTTTGTCTTTCCTTGTCACAGATGTCATGTGTGTTTATGAAGTGTGACAGCACTCTGTTAAAAGTAGCCTCAGCCGCTGTGATAGTCACAGTACAATTAGCAATGACAATAACCGCTGTAGGAATAATAATTAGTCTAGTAGCAGCAGTCTTTGTGTCATCACGCCTTTAGTTTTGTGGGACATGACAAAATGCAAAAAAAATGTAAAAATGAAAAGTCACAAGAGAACACTTTCTAAAGATGAGGCAGCAGACATTTGCTGTACGCTGTGTTTCGTGGAGACAAGGCTGGCAAGCAAAAACCATACAGGGCAACAAATAGAGGCAAACACTTCATTCGTGCCAATTTATTCACTTGTCAAATCTGTAGTCGGACACAAACAACCAGGTTTATCAAAGGAAAACAGTGCAGGCTGACACCGTAACAGAGCCTTCAGCGTCTTTGTTTGTGCACCACACTCTACCTGTCTGTGAGGTTTTCACATGCAACTGCTTGCACAGCGGTGAGCAGCACAAATTCCTTTCCAGCCCTCAACCTGCCAGACCCTCTCTACCTGCACTCACACAGAGCACCCACACGCCGGAGTCCGATCACAACGGAGCGCATTCACCGAGCCATCAGTATGACTCCACACGTACATACCTCCATTGGTGCAACCCAGGAAATCCCAGAACTGCATGTTGGCAGTCGGTATGCAGAGGGCTAAACCTCTGCTAAATCACAGAAGCCTGTATGTTCTTTTTCTGTCTCTCCACTTCCTAGTTGTACTGTATGCTGTCACTTATAGGAGAGGGAAAACACCCGCCCACTGATTGTTTTGGACTGACACACCTGGGGGTTGAGTCTCATTACAAAACAGACGCTACCTTCTCCTCCTAAGCTCTCGTTTCACCTTCTCCAATCACTTCTTCCCTCACTTTCATCCGCTACTCTTTGTCTCCCATCTTTTTCCCTGACTGAAAACACATGGCCGTAACGACTGGATATAACACGCTCAATGCTGCTTTCCCCATCCCTGCCTCTTTGGATTAGTGTAAGCAACAAGAGAAGAGAAACTAAGCTACGGTCTATTCATCTGCTGTACAAATATCAGATGTATAGAATGATGAGTTCCACTAACAAATGGATTTTTTTCTGTGTACACAATAATCAGACAAATTAAATAAAACAAAATCCTGCGTGGCAAAAAAAAAGTACTGATAAACACTACTTATCTGACAATTGACATTGACGCTGACAACTGGACCTGTAATCTAGCAAACATTAACTAGACTTTCAATGACACTTTTAAAAAAGGTCCACTGAAAGGGAAGTGACTTCATGAAAATGTAAAGTAAAAGTAAAAGTAAAATGTTTGGAAAATTAAGCTGAACACACACACAAAAAATACCAAAAAAATCTCATGTCATTTATCAAGTCTAAGTGAAGACCGTGCCATTTATAAATACATCTGAGTCGTATTGAGAGTGCTTATTTAAATGTTCTCTCAGAGGAGCAACATTCAATATTTAATGAACTTCTTTGTCCACAACCATGTCTAAAATCTGTGGATAGGCTTTGGGGTCCTGACCCTCCAGTTTGGCTGCCAGGGATGGATAGGGGGGGGGGGTGGAGGTCATGTATGTGGATGTGATCAGGGCAATGCTCACATAAAGGCAGGAAACAAGATGCGGAGAAAAGACAGGAAAACAAAAAAAATCTGTAGGAGACATGAGAGCCGCTGTTTGACTCCCAAACCCCTGAAACCCAAGAGACAGACTGTTAAATCACAACCACAGGGCTGCTGGGTATAAGCGGTGCGCTATGTTTAGTACAGTAAATTTCACCAAAGCGGTTCCATATCGGTTTAATCCCATCAGAACGTGCTAAAGGAATGATGTACGGTCCTTGAATCCGACTGCCTTCAAATATTAATACATTTAAATGGGCCTACAGCAGCGGTGAGTGTATTATTGTGGTTGACAAGGCAGCAGGCAACCAAAACACTTGAGACGCGCAGGTTTGGTAAGAACTGCCCCCTTTTGTCTTAAAACCGGTGCTTGCGACAAGAAGTCCCTGTCTAAGTAACTCGTTGTTGAACAAAACCCAGATGTTTTGCTACAGCGTTGTTACTCCGCATGACAGAAATCCTCCTTGGCTTGGACCTTTGCACCTACCAGAGAAACACAGAGGGGTGGTTTCGGCCACTGCACCACTGTCTGTTAGGAATACAAATGACTTCCACGGTGTCAAAATGACCAGTCTGACGAATCAATTAGCTCGCAGTATTTTTCTATACGCCCTCGTACCTGCTGCTAAAAAAACACAACTGCTCCTGCATTTGCGTTTACCCCATTGTCTGTGTATGTTACCCCATTTAATGCTAAGCTAGCTCAGCTAACGGTGGGCTATTCCCACTCAATCCGCCCCCGAGAAGGATCAATACTCACCCTGTGTGTAGACCCAGAGCCCGGCCGCACCTACTCTCCGTAATCAGCCACCCTTTCCGGCCAGTATAATAAAATTTTACACACCAACCCGCTGGTATAAGAACCGGCTTGGTGGCTGTGTCTGTTCTGAGTCCCTCTCCCTGTCTGTTTTTTGTCCACAACAGCGCCGTGCCCGGCTGTCGGTGTCCACTGACGCTAACTGTTAGCACTGTTGCTGCCGCTGCCGGAGCCTGAGCTTTTCCAACATGGCTGCAGCTGGCAGAGCTGACTGACAGGGGTAGCAGGGCCCTACGTGTCCAATACTACTGAAAGGGTCCCTAGATATTCCCATAGAGGAGCCCCATCTCATGCACCCTCAATTTATCTTGTCAGGTGGGAGGTGGTGATTTATGCAAATGAAGTCATGGCAGATAAACCCATCCTGTCTCATGTTACCTAAATTCACAAGCTACCTTGCAATATGTAGGCGAAGATGTCTTTAAATAAGTTAAACTGGAAACAAACTGCTTATGAGTAATTGCTGCTGATACTGTTTTTTTGTTTTTTTTTCATTCTTTGGTTTCTTTATCCCCCCAAAACAACATAAATGCTATTTATTTTCTTTGTGTTGACAAGTCATAACAAGCAGGGGGCACACTAGACTTAAAACTATTACACTGCAAATGATTTAAGAAAGCAAACATATAAATTCCACAACAATATAAAAAGCTGGAGCCGTTTAAAACGCGTAGGCTACAGTAATAAAACCAGTCATGCTGTAGCATAACAAAGAAAATCAAATTTAAAGCTAAATCAGCACCTCCTTCTGAATTTACTGAAGTGCGCTGTCAACGTTTTATGCTCACAAGATATATTTAAGTCTGTGTTTAGGTGGTCTAGCCGGTGTTAATCTCAACAGACCGCAAAGGTGTCAAAGTAAAACCGAGACACAAAATCACAGTGATTTCTGTTTGTTGTATCAGAGCTGGCAGGGAGTACGAGGTTTGGCAAAAAGAACTGCAGACGGTGAACCTGCACCGGTGTAGATAAGGAGATAATTTAAGCTGTGGGGGGCAGTAACGCCTATGAACAAAATATTTATTTCACAGTGCAACGCTCTGCTGAATGAACTGAAAGTAGCTTGTTCTCTACTTTTCGAGCTTCGTTTTGGTCCGGCTGTTAATCACTATGTGAGCAGGGCAGCCGTCAAATGATCCCCATATGAGAAATCACAAATGCAGAAGGAAAATGGTAAGAATCAGCGAGTAATCCATTAATTATTCATCCTAAAATTATAATAAAATAGAAAATAGACGATTGTACATGTAGAAACTAAGCTAGAGCTGATCTCAATAAACTCTTAGGAGATTTCTGTCATGCATTATTCATTAGAGTATCGTCACGTAAGCCAGACAAAAGAGCTTTTGAACACGCGCAAACACAACGCACACACACTCAAAAATAAAATTATTGTGACTTTGATGCTAACTACCATCAAAGTTATCTTGGATCTGTGTGTCCCTACTGTCTTGCAGTCGCAGTCCAAAACAATCCATCCACTGACGCTCCTACACACACTCCCACCTTCCTTTACACTACAGTCTATGCACTGTGTCTGCGATTCACGCATTATTTTTTATCACTTCTTCCTGTCGTCGTTCGGTTGATAGAGGAAAGTCGTGCAAATTAAAGGGAGGGAGTGAATTCAGGTGGGTTGTAAGCCATGGCATGTTGTCCTACATAGGTTGATGGTGTGTATTATCATTTATTTCCACATCTAAATTGATAAGATACTGCACGTCATTGTGTCTGATGGAGCCACAGCCCTATTTAACAAAATTTGTTCCATCAATTCGCATGGTCAAAATGCGGTTTAAGAGGCCAAAGAAGGCATTTTGCACAGAAAATGGGACTGAGATACAAATAAATGATATTATTTTGAAATCCATTGTCATACTACGTCACCTTTGTCTAAAATATTATATCTTTTGTTGTAAAAGACATAGATAAATAGACGAATAAATGGATGAATAAAGAGAGTCTCCCATCTCCTTGACCTTTCATTTTCACATATGTATTACTGAATGACTTTGAAACATGTATGTCATATATTACAGACATAAGACATTAATGAATTACTTCTGATTTTTGATTTTAATTACTGTATTTTACATGGTAAACGAGAGTGCATGTTGTGGGCTGTGTGCTGGGACAGAGAGAGGAAAAAAAAACAGGGATTTAAAGCAAACCGTTACACAATGAGCTTTAATCCAACCCTCTGGAGAAGGACACAAGGCTTACAATGAACCTGTATTATTTTTATTTTAATAGTCAAAATAATAATACAGCATTGAGTTTTGTCATAAACGGTACAGATGTTAGGTATAATATGTATTTCTATGACTTCAGTGTAGTCGGTGGTCTCTGGCTTCAGAGACAACAGGAGAGGAGGTCACAGGGCTCCACCTAGCGGACATATTGCAGAAGTACACCAAACTACCGCCGAACCATTCGGCCAATGAGCAAATCCATCATTTACCCCAGTTCTTAGAAGATCTGAAGAGTGGTGTATCTATTAGTCACACTGTGCAAAGTACTGAAAAACATTCTGTACATTAGCGTATTAATAAATGTAATCTAATAGTTGTTGCCCTTCAGCAAAGTTACATGTGTATTTTAGATTATGTATGTCTCTCTAAAAGTAATGTGAGTTATTATGTTTTGACCTTTAGTTTGGACAAAGGAGGACCACATAGATGCTTATTTAAAATGTTTAATCACTGATAGCATAAGAGGTGGATACATTAAGTCATCTGTTTTAATGACTGGATTAAATAAGCTTTACAGAATAGTTTTATTTTACAAAGGAGTTTTCAAAGTAATCTATTTATTCACTAAAATATATGTGTTCATAACACATTCCTGTAGTTAACAATACACAGCTGTCAGAGTTGAATATACAGTTATGAGCATGTAGTTATCACACTAGCAATATCTTTACATCTCAGTTATACACATTGAACATGAATACACATCTGAGTTTTATGGTAACACACACTGGCGTTAAGCTCCTGGACTACATTAAAAACATTTCAATTCCTTTTCATCTCTTCATGTAGTGTATATCATTATCAGCACTAGAGATTTAGAACACCTGCAGCACAATCTCTTGTATTGAATCAGTGGTGGAGAGGAAAAGGAGGGGGAGAGGGGAGAGGAAAACGGATTAAAGCAGCTAAGGAAAGAAAGCAGGCAAAGACAGGACAGAATAGAGATAAACAGCAGCAGTTCAGGGCAGGATACAGAGAGGAGGAGAGGAGAAGGGAGAGTTGATGTTGCAGAAAAGGAAGGACGAAGGTACGGACAAACAGAACAGAGGGACAAAGAACTGAAGGATAGAGCAAAGTCACATTGAAGTGTGACCTCTGACCTTTCAGCTAGGGATAGTGCAGATGAAAGGGCCCGACAAGAAGAAGGACAAAGTTAGGTGGATAGATTGAGGTATAATTTGAGTTAAGTGCATGGGATTATGACTGAAGTGCTCTTTAGCACGCCACTTCAGTCGACTTTGCGATGCTGTGACTGTTGGAAATACTCTCCATGGAGACATCGGTGTGGGACCGCCCACGCTTCTCCTCCATGCCGTGTGAGTGTATCCGGCCACGCTGTGAATCATTGGTGTGTGCACGGCTCCGAGAGCCATCGAATGATGAGATGCTGGAACTTGAAGTGGTCCGTGACCGAAGTCTGGTCATACTAGCACTGGACACTGGAGCAAGAGGGGAAAGAGGAGAGACAAGTTTATTATTCTGTATTTCTACTAGTTGTTATACTAACTTTATAGGCTTTTCATATTAATCCCAATTTTGTTTCACACATATTAAGTAATGTTTTGCCAATTGATATAGCACATATTGACTTAAACTAGTTAAAATTACGATGACATACAGTATCCCAGGCCCTGGATGAAGTACTTGAAGGCTTCGATCACTTTGGCTGGCTGTGGAGATGAACAGAAAGAGTGATGAGCAATCAGAATGATTTTAATCAGGAGTGGAGATGCTACAGTATTGTCATCAGAACACTAAATAAAGTCAATCATCCTACCTGATCCACCTGTGGAAGTCCGCCACAGTCTGCCATCTGGAAGAGCAACAACAAAAGATCAGGTGTAAGCTGCAGCTCGAGGTTAAATCCTTATCCCGGTGCCATGTTAGTGCATTTCAGTCTCTCACCTTGAGCAGTGTTGTCTTTGTGGGGTTGAGTTTAGAGTTGCAGTCGACGACCGGTTCCACAACTGGAGAATTATCTCCTACAACCAGCAGAGTGGCGCACCTATAAACAACAGACAGACAGGTGAAATAGGCAGAGGAACTGGGACACATGGTAAGGATTAAATAAGACAGACTGTCTAAGTAGTGAGACACTAGAGGGCAGAGGTTTATTGTGTTAACTTTATCATTCACATCTTAATCTTCCCTGCATTATTTCAACACGTCTTAAGTAGTTTCAGCCGCCATGAGCATAAACTGATGACATTTTAAGTAGATTATTTGAATTAATGTACAACTTCAAGGGCTGTTATATTTTACAGTGAATAAAAGCTTATAATTTTTACTAACTTGAGTGTCCGGACATTGATGTTTCCTCCAGGAATAGGTCTTTCCACCTCCAAAGAAAGTCGGTTGTTGTAGGATCGGAAGAAGTGACTCACGTTGGACTGATTCATCGTTGTTGTGATGTGGTGACGGTAGGTGGCTATGAGATCATGGTTGTTCTGGATCTCATCCTGAAAAATTAATTTGCAGATTTAGATCATTTGTATTCAGATCCATGTTTCCAGTAACGCTTTAACACTGAAACCAGCTGTGAGGCGTCATAACTTACCTTTCCAAACAAGTGACTGATGACTGTATCTGGGAGAGTTTGGGTCCATTCGGTGATCTATTACACAGATAGACACAGTTTCACCAACTTAAGCCACCTTCAGTATCTAGAGCCTTTTAGCTGAGTTTTAAGGCATAGTCATAAAGTACTAAAACATTTAGGACTACAACAGGTGCATTGTCCATCTCCATTGTAGCAAAAGAATCAAAATTAATCAATAAATCAACATCAGGTTGTCATAACACTTAAAATGTATTGCCTACCTTGTTTGCAACAGTATCCATTAAACCTTCTGCATTGGGGTTGATGTTCATCAAAACCAGTCCATCCACCAGGTCAGGATGATTCAGCTACAGAGACACAAACAGTTTAGTAATGTTCTTAAATGTACAGATCTGATTCAGGCCATACATACTTCCCCAAAATGTTTTTTTTCTTTATCTACTTCTATGCTCCTGCAGTAAGTGCAGGATTGCAAACCAGCCAGGTGATTAATGTGCAGTGCTTCTCTTAATCACATGAGTTCCCATAGTTGGGTCACATTTTATTACGTGTTAACCAAATTGCAGTAGAACAGATATTATGAACTCACAGCGAATTTGGCCAAGATGTAGGCTCCTGCCCCAACTCCCATTCCAATCACACTACGCAACCTGCAAAGTACAAAGTCAAACATCAAACTGAGTTCATCATTGCGTATGCAGTGTGAATGAGTGTGTAGAAGACAGCTTCTAATTAATAAAAGACAACTATCAACTGCTATATTTAAGAAAGTTATAATCATTCTCTATAGGAGTGTCCGGTCTGTCCTACCCCAAGTGTTTGAGGACGGAGGGCAGGGCTTCAGACAGCTGGTCCATGGACGGGTACACATACCTGCAGGAGTCGAAGATCAACAAAAACATCAACGGATATTGGGTGCAGTCACTTTCTTTAACTGATGTTAAATATTTATGTAATCATGATAATCAACTGTGCAAACAAACGAGTGAACTGACTCAGCAGGGAGATCCTTGGCTCCTTCGTGTTGTCCCGGCGCTTCGATGTGACAAACAGGAAAATGTCTAATGATTTCCTGCATGTCCTCATGGTTGAACAGAGTCTCAAAGCAGGACTTGTCTACAGAAAGAACAAAAAGTATATGAATGACATGTTATTCAGACGTATGTACTGGAGATACACTGGGAAGATATGGAATATGTCTTAATGCTTCTGAGAAGTTAAAAGATTGGACTTACGGTTTAGTCCCACATCGTGGTAGGTCAGGATGACAGGGCGGTTGGCCTTTGGATTCCCTGTCGTGATGCAGTGGACTTTTCCATACTGAGTCTCTATATACTCCTCCTGAGACAGAAACACCCTTATTCACATACTGAAATATTTCACACACAGCTTTCCACTAACCTGAACATTTTTATTAAAAAAAAACCCCACATTACTTACTAATGGCCCCCTGACCATTTTTTAACAGTCAGTGATTCTTAATGTTTGTACTGTGAAATTATCCCATGTTACCAATACTCTACCTAATTAAGAGAGTCGCAGAGCCATGCATACGAAACCCTGTGACACTGAAGTAAAAGCATTGAGCATAAAGTTTAAATTAAGCTCTCTCACAGGATACTTACAGTGACTTGAGGCTCAAAGACAGAGTCACACTCATTATCCTCCAGGACCATGGCTGCTGATGCACAGTAGACCAAAAGAGAAAAAAGAAATAAAGCAGATTTGCAGCAGATACGGGACAGACGTCCTGTATTTAAGATAGATCTTTGATTTAAATGCTGAAGCAAATTAGTCTATATTTCTGAACTTTTCCAGTCCTACAGTAAACACCTGAGAGAATAGTGTAGTTCCCAGGGCTGTATGTATGTGACGGACCATTTGTTTGAGCTGGTTTATATACCCATCACTGATCTGTGACTAAGCCCTAACTCCAACCTGGTTCACATGTTGCCAACTGGTCCTTTCCTGTTTTAATCTGACCTCAGTCTGGTGCGTTCTCAAAGAGGCAGAGCTAAACGTCTACAGGGAATTAACAAGGTTATACACTGCATTAATTATTATGAAGCTGTGATGCCTCTTTGAGCAGAACACATAGCTACAATAAAAGGTAGTTTCATATACTTAACTGCACCAGAGTCACATGAGTTCTGATCATGTAACTTGTGTTAGAGTCATTTATTAAGCTTCTTGCGCTTCAACTCAAGTACCATCACTGACACCAGACTTTGTAGTTTATGTAGAAAAAGATGACATTACAGTTGGTAAGATTTAACAGGTAAATAAAAACAAAAGCTTGTTATATTTTACTCTGACGTTTCAAGGGGAATCACAACCTTTAGCCAAGCCATGAGCAGGTCAGCTGCCTAATCTCAATGTGCCATCTGTCCCTCACAGCAAAACACGAAGCTCCCTGTGGTTCGGCTGACCTTGACCCTCCTGCTAACTTTGTAGAACTTCATTAGACTGATCACTCTGAGCGCTGTGTATTACGCGCAGATCTTACACAGCAGTATATCTAAAGTGAGACCAAGAATTTAACCTGTGACTTTTAACTTTAACCGTCTTTCCTTGTTGTTTTACCTTGAGGCACATTGTGAAATCATCCTTCAAAAATGGAAACACATATGTCCATCCACTTGTCAAGGAATTTGTTATTTTTCGCAGCAATTTAAAGTTTCACATCAAACTATTACAGGAAATAGAAGAATCTCTTCAATGGAGGGCATTTTTCTAAAATGCTCGTTTGTGCTCTCCAGTAATAATCCTAGAAATTGTACCTTTGTGTCAGTTTATTATCTGAAATCATGATGCACAGTCCTTGCTTTAACGGTTCTAAATAGTATGGTGCTTATGGAAGTAGAGTAGCTAGGAATCTTCATCATCATCTACACATAGTGTTGTCAAAGGTAGGATAATTATTCTGGATGGTAGAAGGTCAAAGGTTTAAAGCTGCTGAAATGGTTGTGTCGTCTTGAGCAAAGAACTCAATCCTCAACGCTAAATGTCTGCTACCGTGAGTTTGACTTTTTACAGTCAGTTTCATCCCTTCTGAGACTGATCATTGCAATATGGGGACACGACAGCAGCAGATGGATGACGCAGCAGACAGTAACAGCTGGGTGAACGGAAACAAAACAGACTGTGATGTGACCGCCTTCTGTAAGACATAATGCCACCACTGCCTCGAAGACACACAACTAGTGCGGCGCTGTGTGTACAGACGGTTTAAGCCATTTAGAGGTGGCTGAAGACCAGAGGGCAGCAGATGGGTTTTACTCAGCCTCACGTCAGTCTGAAGCCATTTTAACATCGTACTAACCCTGACTAAGCTTTGGCCTCCTAGCCTATTTCACCCCTGATTACGTTCACATATTTTAGTGGCGTATACTGTGATGAAGCTCATTTAATTTGATCAGTGTGCACTGTGTTCTATCAATCAACAGCAATCTTTTTCTTATTTATAATTCATCCTACAACGTCTGTCACTGTTTGGATGACTGCGTGTTTAAGTGACTGTGTTTATTATTGCAGCAGTGCACTCATTAAAACCGAAACACCCAGATGAATGACAGTTTAATTAACACATCCATCACTTTTCTCTTGCTGCTAAATGTTTGTTTTCCATATTTATTATGTCGTCAACTAGAAACTAGAACAGATATTTTATTAAATCCATTAAAATGTAGAGGGAGTTGGAAGGTGGTGCCGGTTTATTTTTGTTTGTTTTTGCTCAGTTACCTGTTTTACTCCTCTCAACAAAGATTTAAGCTGAACTGACTCAGGCGGTGAACCTACAGTATGTGACAGTGAACAGAAAACCTACATGGCTAATTAACAAGTGTCTCGCATCAGCTAACACCTAAAATAAATCCTAAACCATACGAAATAATCACTACTAGTTTTGAAGATATGCAAAGCACAAGCATCGCGTGCTGTCATGTTGACGTCTATTTTGTAAAAAGCCGACAGTCATTAAATACTATTGATTCTGCAATTGATTTAAATGCAATTTGTATATGTCTTGTTATTGGATTCTGCTACAAAAC
>JAPQRN010000009.1:10012577-10031727 GCA_037367275.1 Coranthus polyacanthus
ATTCATAGACATAAATAAAGACATAAATGCCTAAATCACGGTGCAGCTAAATTAATATATCATTTTGGTAAATTACCATTTGTATGTGGGCTCTTCTCTGTACTGTGTATCGAAATGTAACACATAACTTGGAAACTTTAGCTTTGCGTTCAGTTATATTTGAACAAAATGGGAAACTGAAGGGAAACTTCAATCCTGTGTGTGTGAAAAGCTTTATTCTAGAATACAAGTGTTAGAAAATAAATACAGACATTTCAGCGAGGTGAGGTGATTGTTGGATAACATGTTTTTGACATACAGTATAACCTCTTACATTCCTGCCTGTACATGTATTATTATAGACGGTGTTTATTGTGGGTCAGTGAGAATCTCAGCTGAGTGCAACCACAGGCTGCATCAGGGCACATATCCCGCATTTTATTTGCTTTCTTTCTTCATCCTGTGACAGTAGCTTCTTCACTTCGGGGCACCAGGCTCACATAAATATACCAGTAAAGTGGTATTGTCATGCTGACAACCGGTTGTCATGGTAACTACTCAGTCTGCAGGTGAGTCCTGCTGTCCGACTCTCAGCTTTCAAAACACTCTATTTATACACACAGCAGCTGCTGCTGCTTGCTACATGCTTGACTGTGCGAGTATGTGTGTTTGTGTTTTTGTTGTATGAATGTGTGCGTGTCTGTGTGAGCAGGGCATTTCTCGGGACCTTGCGGTGTTCCGTCAGTGTGTGTATATGCGTTTATGTAAGTATGTTTTTGAATGTATGCGTGTGTTTGTGTACAAAGCCACCATTAGTAATCATATTGCAGCATATAGATGGTGTTATTGTCCATATACGGTTTAGGTAAAGAGAAAATTAACTGTGCTGCTGTTCGGTTCGGGTTTAAATGTTTGAAAAAGGAATAGAAAAGCAAAGATCTAATAAATCATTAGTTCTACTTTTTTTTTTTTTCTTATGACCTTATAGAACAAATATGCGTGACTCATCTTCACCATATCAGGGCAGCATGTCTGCGAGTTAAGACCAGGTCAACCAACGACTGATTTTTTTTTTCCAGTCTTTATTATTATAAGAATTATAGTGGCCTGAAAAGATACTTTCCAGTAATTAAATTGTGAAAAAAGCAGAGATGAGAGGAACATTTACTCTGTCTCTCTGTCTCTTATCATTACCCTTCAGATTTGTTTAAAGACTTCTGGAATATTGGTAACCATATCAATAGCTAATACTTAGTTAATGAAACAACTTGGTCTAAGAGCAAAAGAAACTTCCACTTGAACTACAGCAAGATTAACTTGTAAAATATTAGCACGGCTCAAAACAGGAAGTCCCTTAAAGATCACCTGACCCAAACCTGACTGTAAAGTTTTGCAGCATGTCAGCAATGCACAATAAATATGACACTGCTGATCGGTTGCTCTTTGGAAATCATTAACATGCATTAAAGTGCATGAAACAGGAAATGCTTCTTAGCTACATGGGAAAGACTATGCTTCCTTTTCATATCCAGTTTCTTCTTAGTTGCTCGGGGAATTACATAGTATTTCACACCACTGGATGAGTGGTGTGCCTAAGGGACAGAATTACAAACTACTCCAGCAGAGGGGACTCGGTGTAATCGTATATATCAACATGGTAAATCAGTGTAAATGATAAGCTAGTCTGCTCCGGCACGTCTACTATTCATCAGAAGTGTATGATACAGACGTCAATTGTTACATGGCAGATTTATTGAAGCATAACCACATTTCTGCCGATAAACACAGGCTGTTGACTTGAAATTGCTACCAAAACCTTTACTAGCAGATACTGACTGATATAGAATAATTCTAAAATAGTCTGGCTGGGCATTACATCACCATAGGACAATCTGTGTTATATAGATGCTTGGATCCTTCAAACAGGGTGAGACGAGAAGCTACTGAACCAGAATAGAGCTCCTCAATATAGATGATAGGAGGTGTAAATAGCACCAATCATTGCATAATGCTAAGAATAGTTTACCGAGAACAATCTAGGTAAACAACAACAGAAAAATAACTTTAACTAAGATATACCATGAATAATTAAACAAGAAACACTCTCAGTTTCGTGTCTGTTTTATTTATTCTTCTGTTATTTCGTCCTGTTGCTTTCACGACTGTGGGAAAGAGGCCACAGCCTTAAAGTGTCCTTTAGGTGCCTCAAAAAGCACAAGACTGCCAGCTGAAGGTTGACCTATGCGGTGTCAGCTCGCATTTCCAGAAACCATTGCAGCAACCACATTTAGGCCTGTGTGCTGCTGTTTGTAGCATCAAAACAGATGGTCACACTGGAGCTGAGTGTTCATGAAAAGGACTAGAGATAGAGGAAGTCGCCAGAGAGTCTGTGGTTTAGTGGAACAATTGCAACAAGTGTATTAGCGCATTTTATTTGTAACTGAAAAGTATTCATGAGCAATTAAAATACATTTTCAGTGCAAATCTCTGACTTGACAAAAATATTTTCATGCTTGTTTTCTGGGGGAAAAGGAGCAAGTAAGCCATTATACAGTATTGGACAACACTTTATTACACATGGCAAACACAGCTGGAGCTTTGTAAGGACAAAACACAAAAACTTTAAAAAAAATAATACATTCAACCAAGGAGATTAATCAACATTTAATGCTATTACCTGGAACTCATTCAAGTGGTGCTCCAGCTAATTTTATCCAGTAAAGAGGTGTCTTTTAAAGCTCTGTGTGTGGGTGAACAGTCATGTTAACCTCTAACTCAGAGTGATTGATAGTGAGGTGAGGCCCAGCTTGTTCTGCTTTAAAAGGTCTCAGCCTTCAGTGTGACTGCCTTGTGACTCTCTGGACCCACATACGTGCCATAACCCTGTAAGCAAATCTGATAAAGTAGACAAGTTAAAAATGTATCCCTCATATTTCAACATTATATTCGTTCGACCCGTTTAAAGGACAGTTTGTGAGATCTTTCTTATTATATTCGTGGCTATATTTTTAGACCAGAATGTACATACTGACAACAAAAGAGTGGCTGTTGAAAAACAAACACACTTGGCACTATTGTCACTTTAGGAGAAAGTTAATTCCATGAACTGGGACTCACTAGTCAAAGGTTTGACCAATCTGTCTGGTAGCTCAAAGGACTGTCTATTTTTAGTCGGTTCGGGGAGGGAAAGGGGGAGGACGGGAGGAGAGGAAAACAAGAGAAGGTCCAGACAAAGATGTCACAGCAGAAAACGTTCATAGGAACAAATGAGTCACTTACAATTTATTTTAGTTGTTTGCATAAAGTAAATACGCTGTCGTGCATTTATTTTTTTCACTTTGCTATAATGTTACAGCCCCAGCTTGAAGTTACTGACTCACCGACTGACTTCCTTGGCCGAACCTTGTAATCATCATCCTATAGCAGCGTCGAGGAGAGGGGAGGAGAAGTGAACAGCACCTCTTCTTTACTCACTAAGTGCCTGCAGGAAGAGGGGAGGGAGAAAGGAGTAGAGTGGGATGAAGAGGAGGGGGGAGCGAGGCTCTTCTCCTCTCCTCTCCTCTCTCTAAGAGCATTAACTGTAGAGTGTTCTGCTGGTGACAGGGCTGTCAGGGTCAGATGGCTGCTCAGCCTGATTAGACCAGCTCACAGCAGATCCTCAGCCCAGCACACTGCACTGCTACAGAAAGGTAGAGCGACAAACTGGCACATACAGCACATCGCAGCTACTACTGAGCAGACCAGCTCAGGACAGGGAGGACAGAGAGAGGTTGACAGCTCAGTATTTCAGTGTTTCACTGGGGCAGAGCTACAGGTTGTTGCAGACAGGCTTCACTTTGTGCTGCTTCGATTGGCTCCGTCCCTCACTAGCAGATATTTAAGCTTCTTGTTGCAGACTGAAACTAAAAGCAGGTGGACTTTACTTTGGCAAAGAGACAGAAGAACTGATGTTTAGTCTGTATTTGGAGATGACATTGAAGAGCTAAGCGGTAAGGACAAACACTCAAGAGCTACTATATTGATGTTGTTTTAGATACACCTCGTATAACTAAATAGTATTTGAGAAAGGTCTCTGATTGGCTGCCACACTTCTGTCATGCTGGTGGCACAGTAGTATTATTTCTTATCATCTCAACAGGTTCTGCAGACTTTAATTTGGTATAATAGAAAAATAGTACAGATACATTTCTGTAGAAATTAATTTCTACGGTAGTAATACCAGGGAGAGTAATCAGGCTAATCAAATAACTTCACTGTAGTAGGGTGAGAGTAGGACAACAGACTACTAGATCTACTAGAGCAGGAATAGCACTGGAGTCATATTTTTCCACAAAAATTTGATGTGTCATAGAATTAGCCACTAGTATAGATAGAGCTATAAATACAGCTGCAGGTATTCTGTGTCTACAGGGGTTTACTATAACAGGCAGTCAGCTGGTTGCATGTCAGTACTCAAACTGTTGTAGAGGCTGCTGCTTCTGCAGGACTTTGGTGTAACTGCCAGTCAGTGGTTTGTGGATTTCCCAGTTCAGCAGCCAAGCTGTCTACTGAGGTAAGGGGGAAGACTATTTAGGCTCAAACAAGTCCAATTTAGGCATTTAGGGCTAATTTGAGTGACTTGTGATTCCTACAAACAGAGTTACAGAGAGCTTATTTAATTTGTGGAAGGTGGCATGCGCGGCTACTTCTAACCCGCCTTGTTGTTGTCGTTTGTGCTAACCAACAAGCTTATTGTGATTTATTCAGCCTTACATTGTAGGTCCTCAAAATGTTTGGCAACCTAACGCAGCATTAAAATATTACTGAAATCCATTTTTAACTCTCTTTGGGTCCTGACCCAGGCAGCCAGTCGGCCAACTGTGGATGCACCTATTTTTACAAACTAAACAGCTCTAAGGTAACAGGCAAGATCGGCTTTACAGTTTTAATTGGAATTACTGCTACCGTCTAGCCATTTCCCTGACGCTCCAGTGTTCGCAGTGTTAGAGTAAAAACATTCTGCCTCAGATTTTAACTAAATGCCTAAATTGTATTTGTGAATAGAGAGTAGGTTCGAAGTGTTTAATGTTTAGTGCAATGTCTGTTTCTCAGTTTGAGTGTTTTTGCTGCTTCGTGTGATTCATACATATTAGATATTAGTCTGTGTGCCACAGCTGATGTTTAACGTTTTTGTAAAGCTCACTAAACTTAAAAGGTCAGACTAAAAAAGAACTGAGCCCATATCTTGATTAGCGTCGACAAAGGATGAATTCCTATTTACAGATAGTCAACAACCTGAAATAGACCACACTCTTCTGAAAGAGGGAGTGAGTTGGCATGAAGACTGGAAGATTGTCAGTGTATGTGTGTGTGCACTGTTAGAGCTGAGGTGAAGAGGTGACTGCAGATTACCCAGATTACCTCTGGGCTTTCCCTGGTTATTTGTCTTGAGTTTGTTGTTTGAGCGTTTTGACACGTGAGCAGGAAGAGGGTTTTACCTTTGACAACCTTCCTTCGTGTTTACCTCAGTGTCTTTAACCTCTAAAATAATCCTGAAACAAAAACAAAAAAAACTCTAAAGAATCTACTAATTTTCACAAATTTCACTAAGATATTTTGCCAGGACACTAAGAAATTAATATCTAAACACATGACATTTTCCGAGCTAAAATGTTTAGAACTATTCTGAACTAAAATGAATGTATCATGGATGTTCACGTCTAATAAACCCAAGCTTGTAAGACTAAGTGAAGGACACTGCTTTTCAGAATTTGACTCATTTTCTACTTTTCAGACTAAATTCAAAACTGCACAACATGCGCACGGTAACCTAATACACTTCTCCATATTCTGTGAGGCATATATTTGATTTTTGAAGCTCTTAATGCATCTGTATCTCTTACCCAACACCCCTGTACCTCCAAAACATACGATGTCATATGCATGTTTTGTTGTTTTGTTTGCAGGGTTACAACGGTATGAGATTTTCACGTGTCAAAAAGAAATATCACGGTTTCAAGGGATTGCGCAATTATTATTGTCAGTTACAATGACCCTTATAAGAATGAAAACAGTAGGGATTTTGGTTGAACGGCACTTTAAACAAATAGAACTGAAACTTAAAATGAAATATAAGTAAAAGCAGCCAATGTCGAAAATGTCTGCGACTTTTACTTTATTATTAGCCATTCATTAATGTAAAAACAGGATTTTACTCTTGTAGTTACTCGAGTACTTTGAACTAACTTGAAAGACTTTGATTATGGATAAATTGCTGCTTAATCTACTCATAAAAATGCCATAACAAGTGATAAACGGTCATCAAAATAGACAATTTCCTGTCGGTGCCAGACATGTCGGTACCTAATTCACACTCACTTATGAGATGGATTAGTTTCTGTGTGTTTTTAATGGGGTTATTGCCTGTTTGTAAGTCAGGTGTTACCGAACACACACACAACGCAGGTAACCGAAGTAATTTGGCGCAGTTTATCTTCACCTTCTAAATGTTCACGTGTTTTTTTGTTTTTTTTTTCCGTGGGTGAATAAAGTCGTAAACAGGTCACCAGGTTGTGTCCAAAGATGGTTGTCGTTTCTCTTTCTTTGCAGCCACTTTGCTTCCATATTTTTTTTTTTGCAGACTTTACAACCGTCCTCGAGGGCAACCCGACGTTTGTTTGTTTTTTTTTTTCGTAAAATAACTCACCCCTCGCTGCTCCTTTTAATTTGTAGCCTCGGTATTTGGTAGCCTCGGTAAAAAAAAAAAAAAAAAAAAAGTGTTAATGCCCAGCGTTGATGTGTCTTGTCTGTTTTGTATCTCAGAACTGTTGGTTGATGGAGTTTGTGAGGCGGAGTGGTGATTACTGCCACGCCCAACACATTTAAACCTCACCTGGGATGAAGCTGCATCATGACGTCCTGGGGGTCTGAACCCTCAAGACCAATCCCTGCCCTCTGACCCAGTCAGCTCATGGGGTAACAAGCGGAGCCCGGACACTGGAAGTTCACTGGACAGAGAAAGGAACGACACAGAGAGAGAGAGATAGAGCTGCAAAGAGAGACACTGAAGGACTGAACAAAAGACATCAAATCAAAGAGACGAACTCAGAGACAGAGAGAGAGAGAGAGAGAGAACGGACACGCTGTAGTGGACTGTCTTGGACTATAGGATACTGTCAGCTGATGGCTTAAACCGTTTTCAAGACTACATCACTGGGGACAAAAAAAAAACAAAAAAAACAAAACCCTAAACGGACTACAAATAGACTCCGGACAGGAATTTTCATTTTAGACCAGACTCACCTGGAACCTTGCAATAACTGCAAGTTGTGGTCAAAGCAGCAGCTGCTACAGAAGAAACTAAAGGTAAGAGGTGAAAGGTCACCAGATCTACTGTAAATACAGAGATGACAACACTTTTAACACTTTTAACTCCTGCACTTTTGATGTTTTCTTTGTTTTCACGTGTGACTGATGATGAAAATCACTCAAGTCCTGTTCCAGAGTTTGCTGCAGTGGTGATTAATGTCAGAAAGTACAGATACTTCGTTACTGTGCCTAAGTAGGGTTCTCAGGTGTCTGTACTGTACATTGCACGCCTTCACAACATTAAGAGTGATTTCAATCTAAATGGATAATAAAAAGATCATCGCCTTGTATCAGTCGGTGATATTTACGCAAAGTAAACTGATATATGCATATTGGATTATTTAGGTTTGTGTCGATAACAGCAGTAGAAATGTCCCTCAAAAGTCTACTTTTTACTTTTATACGCTGTAAAAACTGAGACTGGGGTAAATTAATAGTTAGCAAATGAATAAAGGCCAGACTCACCTGGTCTATATTCAGCACAATGACAATATTATTACATAATATTACACTTGACCGTCTTAGTTTAGTGATATTTTCATTGATAAGTTGTTTTTAGTTGTTGAACAATTAAGTAAATCTAACTGAATTTTACCTAGAGGCCCTTTTGTGAATATATGGTAAACCTTTTTTGAGAGTTATTTAATTATTTAAATAGTTTTAGATCTTTAAGACAACTCAGTAATGTCGGATGATCACATCTCTTACAGTGTGAGTGCATTTCAGAGCCTGTACTTTTTCACAGAAACCAGATTCTTACACGGTTCTACTTGATTAAAGAGTGTGTCTGCTTTTGCGCCTCCGTTTATTGACAGGCGGTAGACACGAGCTTCCAGATAGAGAGTCCACAAGAAGACAAAAGGTGATAGAATTTTAAGAGAGAGCAGGAGATGAGACTTCACACCGCAGGGGGTCGCAGATAGGAGTTTAGGTGTTAAGGTGTTGTCTCTGAATGGTCAAAGACTTGATAGTGTATGACAAAAGAATTCTTAATCAAGGAGTGGCCAAAGAACAGTGAGTAGCCTAGTGGGCTCTTTTGTGTCTGTTTTAAAAGTCTGAATGAGCAGAGAGCAGGAAACATTAGCATGGGAAAACAAGTGATCACTACAGGGAATTCACTGTTTTTCCCCTATTCGGGCTTAGTTTTGTTGCCTTTCACATTTAAATAATTGGTCGTGAGCAGGGTGCTATGACAGTAGTTTAACTAAAATAGTGGCTGCGATGCTATGTGAAACGTCCTTTGCTTATCAAAGTAAACATTCCATGCACAGCTGCAGCTGATTAGCTGTCGACTACTAAATGAATCGACAGTTATTTTGACAATCGATAATCTGTTTGAGTCATTTCTTTTTATAAGAAAGTTCTCAGATTCAGTCTTCTTAAGTGTAAATATGTTCTGGTTTCTTTTCTCCGCTGTGACAGTAAACTGAATATCTAACTCGATTAACTGAAGATTTAATCGACAGATTAACTGAAGCTGAAAATTAGCCGCAGCCCTAATTCCATCTTAAAATAACATCTTAAATAACTGCTCCGCTGCCAGGAAACAGGTGTCTACGTTTATGTTTGTTTTGTTTTTGTCTAATTTGTTCATAGTTTTCATGTCCTTTCCATAATTGTAAAAAATGTTCAAATACTTCAGTGATGGTCTAAGTGTATAAGATCACTGATGGATAAATCACCTGAATTTAGCCTGAAGATGAATTTCTCCTCTGTTTTCCATTTACAAAGTAACTTCAAACTTAATGTAGCAACGTTTATGATGCTTATGTTGCGACAGGAGAAGGAGACACATGTCAGTCAGTGTTTACACGCCCACACATTCACGTCTAATCATGCAACTTAAGTGAAAACCCCTGGGGAGGTGTGGAGGCTTTACTCAATGAAATGCATCCTCTTCTGAACTCTGTTGTCACATTATCATCATATAAGGACTGTCATTATTATCGTGACGAGTTTGATCAAATGTTTAAAAGTACATCAGAAATGGGAGCTACTGCAGCAAAACACGTGTTGATTTTCCTGTTTAACACAGCCTAATAGTTCTGTTGTAAACGCAGATGATTGAGAAGATGCACTCAATAATGACAAAGCATGCGAAAGTGTGTTTAAATAGTTTTTTATATGCTCTTGACAAGCTACTCACTCAAATATATATTTTCAAGGTCTGTTCAGTTCATGCTGGGATGTCAAAGCTCACACTGCCCACCATGAACCGTCCAGCTCCAGTGGAACTTTGCCACAAGAACATGAGGTTCCTGATCACACACAACCCCACAGACAGTACGCTCAGCTCCTTCATAGAGGTAAGAGACGCGTACAGTAGGCACACTTTATCCTTTGTTTCTCTCTGCTGTGCAATCAGTTTGTATCTGTTTAACATATACACTTGAAAGATTACTATTTATTTTACTGTTGTTTTGTTGTTTGGGGGTTAATGGAGGGATGTTGCCGCTTAAAAAGAAAAATGTGAATCTGTTGGTTATATGCGCAGATTGATAAATAAAATTTGGTTGTGGGAAAAAAAAAAGAAGATAACTGATGACTTGTAACCTAAAGCAGCTCATATAAATTGTAACTTAACTTTAAAGTAACTGTTTGACTTGACTTTTGTCGTGAACATCACGTCTTATGTTATCTCCTCCAGGACCTGAAGCGGTATGGAGCCACCACAGTCGTCCGAGTTTGTGATGTCACATATGACAAAACGCCCCTGGAGAAAGATGGTATTACTGTGGTGGTGAGGATACAACACACACACAGACACATCGAACGTGGCCGTTCTGTGACAAAATGCAGAGAGCTCAAAGAAGCCACTGCTCTGTTTCCATTTCAGGATTGGCCGTTTGACGACGGAGCTCCGCCTCCTAGTAAACTGGTTGAAGATTGGTTAAGCTTGTTGAAGAAGAAGTTTCAGGAGGATCCAGGATGTTGTGTTGCTGTTCACTGTGTAGCCGGTCTGGGACGGTGAGAGATTTAAAAAAAAAAACCAAACACACACCATATACAACAGCAAATGGAAAGAAAGATGAATAGTCTCAGTCAGACTTGACCAGAGCAACATAATTACACATATGATGTTACTGTATACGACAAAATCATTGGAAAATAACAGCAAATGTCATTCAAATGTGGGTTCAGATCTCTCTTTAGAAAGTTCCCACAGTTATAGAAAACCTGGAAAAGTCATACATTTTTAAAACCTAATTTTTCTGGCTTTGAAAAGTCAAGTCAACTTTTGACAAGTAAAAGCATCATGGAATTAAATTTTGTTATAACTCCTAACCTTGAGGCTACAGAATGTCTTTCATAAAAGTCTGTGAAATTCAAATTAAACCCATTAAATGAATGATGGGGTTCAATGTCAAACATTTCAGTGAAATAAATTACATTATGTTACTTCCGGAGTAAGTAAAATTAATTAATGCAAAAATCAGCTATAAATCCATATTTTAAAGCTGATGTTTAAAAAATGTTCTTTGCGGGGGTAAAGAATGTTTGTCACCTTTTTCACCCCTGAGGAATTTGCATCCTCGAGTTTTTTTGTAATGAAATTCACAAGAAATAAACGTGTCAGACGAGTCGCTGAAGAGACCTTTTATAAATGGAGTTGACCTCAGAGTTTTCCTTAGTCTGTGGACGTTTAGTTTAGTTAGTTATTTGACTAAAAACAATGCATTTTTGCCTAATGTTGGATCTGTATTTACAAACTTTAGAAAAATAGCTTATTTGAAGTATTCAAAGTGAAAATGAAAATAACCGACAATTAGGGAATGAAAAATGTTGCTGTTTAATTTTCATATGATAATTTACTAAAGTCCACTTCGTTGATGTACTTAATGCTTGTGAATGGTTATGGAAATTATATCAGTCCTGTGAAAAAATGTGTAGTAACCCTGGCTATAAACAATGTTGTTTATGTACACAGGAAAATGCAAACAAAACAGTAACCTCTGGTGTTTGTAAGATGATCATACAACAACTTTTCTTTTTGTTATCTTCACTCGTACAGGGCTCCTGTGCTGGTTGCTTTGGCTCTGATTGAGAGCGGAATGAAGTATGAAGATGCTATTCAACTCATCAGACAGTAAGTACTTTTATACACTTAGTCAAAGCGCTTTCCACGCACAAGGTGCCATCCAGTGGTAAAACAGACCATGTACAGCAATATGTCTATGAAAGGTTAAAGTTTAAACAGTTTCAGACAATTAGGATTGCATTAGTATAATGTCTGTATGTCGTACTGCCAATGTGTATGTGTGCATACCACTGATATTCACCATACATTTCTTTCTGTGTATTTCAGGAAGCGACGTGGAGCCATCAACAGTAAACAGCTGACGTACCTGGAAAAATATCGATCCAAGCAGAGACTCCGCTTCAAAGACTCGCACACACACAAGAACAAGTGTTGCACCATGTGAACACAAACACACAAAGACAAATGCTCTCAGGAATCCAACTGTACAAGCCTTGTGTCACTGTCACACACTTTAAAATCGTATATAAAAAGGTATAGAAGGCTTTAACAGCCCATTTGTACCCCAGGAATTTTAAGATGTTTTTACATTTATGTCCTGGTTTCATCCTCTTCTTCTTTTTGTTTTTAGAGAGATGATTTTATTGGCATGCTTGCTTTCTAATATAGTTACGATCAGAGAAGAAATATTGGGAAGATGTGGGAGGGAAAAATCAGTAAATAACGCACATGCTTATTGTTGAGATAGTTTCAGTAAGAGACACGTGGTCAGGTGAGGGTGTCAGTGCGATAATGTGAGGATAATAAACCTCATTCTTAGTATAAACCTCAGACAACAGACAACCTTTAAGACAACAAATGCATGGTGTGTGCCCGCAAAGAAAGACAGACTTGTTGTAAGGCTTTGGGGGCATTCAAAACCTCAAACTGTATGTAATATTTTATATTTAAAAATTTCAATCTGTTTGAGCTTCACTATAATCAAGGTATTATTTACTGCTTTAGAAGAAGGCAACTGGACGTCTGTCTGTTGTCGTTACCCACCATTACCTCTGCAGGCGACGACCATGTGTCAGCAACTCTGCAGAGGTTAAATATTCAGAAGTGAGGAAGGTGAAACGTCTTCAACACCTGAAAAGACGTCCAGTTGCCACTTAGGAGAACCATGATTATCATTTTGTTTCTTTTGAATGTGTTTTGCTTTAAAAGACAGGACAAAGTGTTATTGGAGAATGATGAGACACAAATTCTTCACTGAAACATAAGTAGAATGTTACAGGTTGAAAACAGCTTCCACGATGCTAGATGAAACTAGATGAAGTTTTGATCAACCTTTATGTCGTTTTACCGATCACTTCACTGCGCTGAAGTTTTGTGTTTACATATCAGTGTGTGCATTAATTGATGCTCTGTTTACTCTTGTCAACCAACATGAATTTCATAGCAGGAGCTGATTTCAAGCCAGATTTAAAAGAGGCTATTATAATTTTAAAACAAAACTTAAATGTAAAGTAGATGTAAATACTGTAATATTAAAACACAAAACCGAGCAGTATTAGGCAGTGTGAACCACTTGCAAAAATTTTAATGAAAATGTAATATGGTATTACACATATTTTTATATGTCTCTGGTCAGGGAGGAATTTGCATTAAATCAGCAAATTTTTCAGTTTTAATCCATTTTATTGGCCTGACAGATGGAAAATTTGGATGTATGATGTATGATGGAAAATATACGATTTCACTGCTATTGCTGCACATCTTTTAGACTAGGACTTATCCATATGTTGTTTTAAATTTGAGTTTTTGGTATCAGTTTGTATTGTTCAGAATGATGCACGTAAGCAACTGCTGACAGCGGGTTCTTTATTTCATTGAAATCCACTGATAGAGCATGTACTTCGTATTAGTTTTTTGCTTACGATTGACTTCCTGTGACATTTTTTCCTCATCTATAATAAAGAAACCCTAAGCTCATTCCTGAAGAACAACTGACAAATGACAAAAGACACTGTAGATAAAGAAGGACAATCTATCAACCTGACTGCTTTTTAATTGAATCTAATTGGCTACAGTTTTCTTTACTTGTTCATATGATGTGTGTGTGTGTGTGTGTGTTGTTTGAATAAGGGCGTGTGTGTTTTATAGCCTTAGCTACTGCTGATCATTTGGACTGGCCTGAGCTGACACTTTTCTAATAAAAAAAAAAAAATCCTATAAATGGCTGTATGTGTGTAAATTCTTCCTTTGTTTAATAAAGGTTTTGTTGTCATTCTTATATTTTAATAGTAATTATCAATATTTAATTACTGTTAGATTGTTGTGCCTGTGGATGAACTTCATATAGTTACTTAATTATCTTCTATTGTCCAGAAAAGATAAATTCATTTTAGATATCAAATAAAAAAAACCCAGTTAAAGCCTATGGAGCATGGTTTTGGCCAGAAAACGTGACATACCTCTGCTGACAAGCCATTAAAAGAGAATGTAGGTCAATTATAATGTATTTTGAATAGTTAATAAATATAACTACAACTACATAACCACCTTCTGACAAATATAATACCCTATTTAAGTAAAATAATTGTTAATTTAGGATGAGAAAACATTTTCTGTAAGCATAAACAGTGTGGGGAGGGTAACTTTTTTAATGTAATTGTTTACAGATGATCTTGTCATTTTGTTCAGTCCCCTAAACAAACTGTATTTGTAAATTAACTGTATTTGTTGCACCACAAAAATGTTAAAGCAAATAAGACTATTCTATGAGATTTTATATTTCTCTCCTCCCACTTGGCGGTGACTGTAAACAAAGTTGGCAACAAATTAAACATGCTAGAGAAAAAAACTTGGTAAACACAAAATGTGTTTGTGTCCTCTGTTCAGCCGCAGTAAAGTCCTCCTGCCACAGAGAGCGCTGTCTGCTGCCGTCGCACCACATCCGGTCCATTTCCGCCGGTTGGAAGGACTTGTGTCGCAGATTCGACAGAAATTTTCATGTACTTGAACTAAAATGAAGCTCTAGATGTTAATTTAGCGCTTATAATTACTTCTACAATGGTTTAAATCTATTGATAAATTAGTTGTATTTTGCTGTTTAATCGCTTTACAAAATGGCTGGACAAATAGCAGGTAAGAAGTTGGACTCGCTCAATTCGAATATGTTTGTCGGGACTTCATGTTAGCTTTGGCCAAACCAAAATAAACAGACGTATCGTGTCATAAAGGGTTGCTCAATTTTTAAACTCTTTTCACTCTGCAAACATCATACACCGTGTTTTTTGTGAGATAAATGTACAAGTAATCTACAGGGTTTGGTCCGTATAATTGTGTAGCGCTTTGTAGACGCAGATAATCAGTTAACTAAGTTAACAGCATCTTCAAGCTATTGAGATGCTCTGGGTCTGCTAACATTAATATTAACCCGCACGCTGTCAAAATGGCAGGTTACAAATTTATTTTCAGAAAACAGGAAATAGTGTGGACTAATGGCAATAACCAGACAAAACTCCTACAAACAAAATCTTAAAGAGTAAAGTCTAAACTGTCAGTCCAGAAGTAATCAGCAGACGTTAAAGTATCACTCTTTAGAGAGAGTTTTTTTTTATATTAGCTACATTTTGGTCTGTTATTGTTTTTTTAATACCTTATTACAATGTTTCTTTTAACTTCCTCCAGACAGCTTGTGTACTTAGGAACCCCCTGCACATTTTTTTCCCAAATTTTATGTTGTAGCTTGCCGAGGTGTTGTTCCTTTCAATTGTTTTTTGTGTGGAGCATAGATAGAGATAGAGAAACCAGTTTGCCACATCCCCTTTGAAGAACATACAATACGGAAATTGTATTTGTAATTGTGTCATGTTTTGCTGATCTTAATTAAGCAGCTATACCCTGCTCAATTTTGGTTCAAAACAAGAATAGACTAATAGGAAAGAAGACAACACTTAAATAGAATGTCCCTCTTTTACATTTATTGTGACACAAACTTAAGCTGTTAAGCTGTACTGTGGTGACACAAGTCAAATGCTATACTACTGTGTCCATGTGATGTTATGGATGGGTGGAGAATAAATGTGAATTCTGAAAATCAGTAAATAGGGTACAAAAATTCACCGTCTTCTCCACTGTGAAGGCACTCACTCTCTCTCTCTCTCTCTCTCGTTCTCCCTCTGGATCAACCAACTTTCTTCTCCCTGCCTCTCCAGCTGGTTCTGTGTTCATGTGTCGGCTGTGCAACCTCTTCTCTCCCAGCCGCTCTCAGTTGGTGGCCCATTGCTCCCTGCTGCACCCTCTGCAGGAGCCTCCAGATGACATTATCATTGCACTGCAGCCACTTGCAGCAGATCCTGCAGAAACACCCACAGGTCAGATCAATTGTAAAAAGAACCATTTCCACCAGAACTACCACTACAAGAAAGTCAAAAAATTAAATAAATCCTGTTTTGTTCTTATATCTGTTCTGCTGTCTCTTTGGCACACAGAGAGCCCAGTTAAGCGGAAACGAGGAAGACCAAAAGGCTCCACAAAGAAGGTACGCACAGAATGGACAGAAGGCAAGGCTGTCTCCACCAGTCCCTTAAAAGAAAAAGTTCAAAGAGAAGAAGAGAGCAAGAACAAGGAGGCAGAGCAACAAGGTAGCTCAAAAGGCTCATACGGTGGAATGTTTTTTTTCCATCTACATTTTTCAATTTTCAGTTATTTTCAGTTTAACACAAAAGATTTTTTCTTCTTTTTAATTGCTAGGTGAAAATCATGGAGAGATACTGGGGTTGGAATGTAGAGAGTGTCATAGATCATTCAGCAACAGACGACAAATCCTCAAGCACATCTGCCTGAAAGAAGTGGAGGAGGAGGAGGAAGAGGAGAATGGTGAGGAGTTAAAATGGAAAAGTCAGGACCATGAAATCAGCAGATGAAAAGTTACACTAGAGACATTTAAAGAACAGTCAGTGGGGCTGACCTGTAGCAACATTGATAAAATTGATAACATTAATAAAATTAAACTTCCTCCATATTGACTACAAATGTTGGGGGAAAGTGCGGAGAAGACCATTAGGCAATATAAAATGTAAATAGAACAATTGTGCCTTTACTTTGCTTGAGAATTGAAGGTATTATAGTAGACACGATCTTTAAATTTGTGTTCAGGGAGGACCAGTGGTGGAGCAAGACCTAAGGGTTCTGGGAATTTGGACCCTGGTGCAGCTGAGCCAGACTCAAAGTTTCAAACCGCAGCAGGGACAGGACTCGTGAGAGAAAAAGGTAAATTAATGAGGGGTAGCTTTTCATTAAATGTATTCTTTCCAGAAGGAACATGGGTGTTACATAGATGTATATAGTACAGCCACCTTTTTTCATAAATGCTTGCTGTTACTCTTGTACTTATTTAGATGGGTTAAGGCAGTGGCAGCTGGTGCAACAGAAAATTGGGGGCAGGGGGGCAAGAGAGTATCAACAAACTTTTGATATTTCAATCAGCTGATATTCTGTGTCTGTGGTTTTACTTCTTGACTAAACTCTACCTGCCATTTTAGTGTTTTCAGTATTTAGTTTGAATTTTTCAAATGTTAACGCTCCAAAATCATTGCTGTTGAATACTGCATCCCCCTTATGTTTACTTTTGGACATTATAAAATGACCCATGCTATTTTTTTTTATCTGTTTTAGCTTAACAATGTGAATTTCATACATTCATTTTGGCTAAAAATACAAGGGAGGTAACTATGTGCAGTTACAAAATCAACTCTGCTGAATCATGCATCCCCACTGGAGTCCAATGTGATAATGAGAATATATTTTTGGCCATTCTGGCTTGACCCTGTAAATTTAAAACTTCTAACACCCACTTTGTTTGAAGAAGGAAAGGTTGTAATGAAAAACACCTACATCCACAGTGTTACTTTATTTCTGGAGATACATGAATCAAATGGTTTAATACATATTTGGGCCATTTGAAAGTTTGAAGACATTTTATTATGATCTAACAGGAAAAAAAACAGGGATGCATTAGATAGCCTGCTTAAAACATGCATCTACCTCTTACACCCAGAAAGGACACATCAAATAAAACGGAGGGAAGAATCAAACGGCACTTGACTGAGTGACATCCATTCAGTGGTCCGCATGTGAAAACCTAATTGCATGATTGCAGGCAATAACACTTTCCTACACATCGATCAAGAACGGACGGCCCAGTAATTAAACTGACTCTCATACATCCACGGCTGCAACGCGTGGAAAATCTGAAGCCTCCAATTAGAGCGCGGCCTCGTGTCAGCTGCTCCCAAAAGGCTCGCGTACGTCACGCCCAGTCGTCGCCATCTTGCTTGGGGACTACAGCTACAATGGTTGTTGAATGTGCGGCAGCTACATGTCGTGTAAAACGATCCCAGGACTCTAAATCAGCTGGAATTACCTTCCACGCGTAAGTATATCACCCAGTAAATTAATATATTGTAATAGAGGTGTGGGGTACTCCACGTTCTGAGTGTATTTTAAGTTGAAAATTGGTCTACAGTATCGGCATGACGCTAAAGTTAGCTTCCGATTCGCAGTTTCCGTATCGGCAGCTGAGGCGAACAGGCTTGTTCAGATGCTGTCAGCTGCCAAGTTTACCATCCAGAGCTTACAGACCACGTTCATCGATAAATTACGACAGGAGGTATCGAGATGGTTATCTAAAACCGTAGGGTATTCATTTGCTGAAGATAGATTTTACTGTCTGCTCCGAAGATCCATGTTTTTTTAAGCATATGTGTGAAAATTCATGTAAAGGAGTGCTATTCATAATTATTTATATCCTAGAAACCCACAGTCAGAAAGAAAACTCAAACGCCACAGCGAATTATAGCTAAATTAAAAAAAGTTTCTTTCACTGTGTCAAGACCTACAGATGGTTATTTTAGTATAAAAAACTATTCTAATATTTCTACTTCTGTTTTATCAAAGAGTGTCACACAGTAAACTATGATACTCTCACCTAACCATCCTATTTACAAGAGTTGAATCTAAAGTTATTTTAAACTGTTCAACTATAACTGTCTAAATAAAAGTTTTCATCAGCCACACAACATTCACCAGAATAAAGTGACAACAGTGATCGGTCTCACTCCATCAACATATTCAGAAATAAGTGTAAATAAAGACTTTTTGAAAAATGTTACGTTTCTGGTGTAAACTGATAAATTTAGTTCTACAAAAAAGTTTCCCGTCAAAACTCTGAGCCAATCAGCTATACAGCCTGCCATAAAGTCTGCCATAAAGTCTATGAGAACAACAGTATTTATTTGGAGCAATTGCAGCAGCTGGCTCCAAAAACTGGTTTTTCAACTGGATTTGGTCTAATGTGGGCTAGATGTGGTAAAATAGTAGTGAAATATCCCTTTTTTGCACTTTCACAAATGGAATGAAGATTTCACAAATTTGAAAGTGGGTTTCAGACAGCCTTAAGGCTTTATCTAAAATGTTTAACATCATTTTACAGCATTAAGACGTGGAAAAAAATGAAGAATCGGTGCAGTAAATTAAGTTTGCATTAACCTTCTCCTTACTGCCAATTCAGAAGCTAACTTCAGCCTCACAGTCTCTGCTTTATTAAAGTTTGCCTAGCCAGCATAGAGAGCTTAATAATTTTTTTTTAGTTTAATTATTTTAGTTTTATTACTTATTATATTGCTGGGTCAGTACGGAACCCATGGGCTCATAGAAATGACTTGTCAAATCACTAAATCTAAATTATATCTAAATCTACCAGACTGTAGATCTATTACTAGCCTAGGCCTAACTTTAGGCCTAGCTATAGATCTACATTTATTACTTTAGTTGTAGATCTACACACAGATCTAA
>JAPQRN010000009.1:10037164-10052560 GCA_037367275.1 Coranthus polyacanthus
ACCTAGACCTATAGGCTACGGTCGGTATATTGTCCAAATGTTTGGACTGTATTTATGAAATCTAGCACAGAAATATGATCTTACGACACAGCTGTTTTTCATTTCATTTAATTTCTTTCAAAGGTGTTGATATTCACGTAATTGTTCCATTAATAAAAAAAATCTGACAGCTGTGATGCTTATTTAGATAAGCCTCAGTATTCGTACTATGCGTAGTAAAGTCCCTAAGTATTGTGTAAATTATCATGCAAAGGCTTTGTACCACAGTCTTCCAATATGCCATTTATATCTGTGAGACCAACATTTCATCATCTTTTGACTGGCACGCCTCCTACACGAAGTTGGAATAAATACTGTTTAAAAACTATTTTTACATGACTGCAAAGTGCAGGACAACTAAAGAATTTTTATTTTATGTTTTTGCTATAATTCATTTATGTTAAGCATCATGTTAAAGTAGTGTTTCTCATCAGTATAATTAAACTTAAACTCCTCTCTGCTCTCTGCTTGCAGGCACAGGCAGCTGTAGATCACTGAAAACCAATAAAAGAAGTCGGACACAGTCTGACGACAGAAGTCGCATCTCTAAAGAAGGAGGCCCATCAACAGGAAACAAAAAATCAGTCGTCAGGGTTGTTCTGACTGAAGATGAAACACTTCCAGGTCAGCCTTTAACTGCTGCTTTGGGCTCATATTACATGTTCACCAACCACAGTACGTTTACTACACGTATGATGTGTTATCTTTAATTCAACAGGTGTTTCCAAAATGATCCCAGTAGAGGACAGCTCAGCCGGAATGGAGTCTACAGCTGTTCAGGCTCCACTTCAGGTAAGCCTAGTAATACAGTACAAAATCCAAAGTTCTGTTCACCTATTAAAGGAAAAAAAATCATTCACATTTCTATTTCCAGAGTCAGCCACAAGACTGTGAAAGTGAAGCTGCTGCTTCCGACCCTGATAACTCTAAAACAGACCAGGAGCCAAGGTCAGCCACATACTGAAAGTCTGACAATAAATCTCATCCATGAAACAAAGCGTAGAAGGAACACTACTTAAACAATGGCAAACTTATCGACTTGAATAAACTGCATTCCTTATAATAATGCATATTACCTGCTTAGTTTCTGCTTTTCAGCTCTGTAATCATTTTATTTCTCATCCCAGTTCAGACCCGGGCTCCTCCACCACAACAACACCAACAGCAGCTGCGAGCAGAGGCTTTCAGGAATATTCTATCAAACAAGATTCTACCAGGTATTATATAAAAATATCTAGCCATTATAATCACAGTTTTAAAACTTTAAAGCAAATAATAACCAGTGCTGTTGCTGTGTTGCAAAGAGACATCACAGTGCCTCGCCATGTGGATAATTTAATACTGTTACACTCCCAGTTTACTACAGAGCCAGCTGAAGATCTTCACCTGTGAGTTCTGTAATAAGATCTTCAAGTTCAGACACTCGCTGATTGCCCACCTCAGGACGCACACCCAGGAGAAACCATTTCAGTGTCCACATTGTGACTATGCTTCAGCCATCAAGGGTGAATCCACACTCACTGGCACACAGGAAACTCCTGCTGTGATTTCAACTCAGCTATCAAAAATTAGACATTATGCTCAACCAATTTTAACTAGATAAAGTAGATTTGAATGTTAATGCCATATAAAATTGCAGTTACAATATAAAATTGCAATTCTAGTAAATATAGTTTGCTTAAATCCTTGAATTTCTGTCTCAAAGCAAACCTAAATGTTCACCTGAGGAAGCACACTGGTGAGAAGTTCAGCTGTCAGCACTGTTCGTTTAACTGCCTCAGCCCAGGACACCTCAAGGTCTTATATCTACTTTTTCCTTTACTCTTATTAATATTACTTTTAGTTGTGTTTGTTGAATGTAGTTGTATTACACTAGAAATAGCTGTGGTGTTTTTCTGGTTGTAACTGATGTTGTGTTTCTTGTTACGCAGGTTCATATAGAGCGAGTCCATTTAAAGGTGAAGCAGCATTGCAGCTTCTGTCAGAAAAAGTACTCGGATGTTAAGAACTTGCTGAAACACATGGAGAAACAGCATAACCTGAAAGACCCTGCTGTGAACCAGAGCTACCAACAGCTGAGGTTAGATACATAGTAGTTTTATTTTACCAGCTCTCCCTCTACCCCACCTTCCCCCTCTAATGTCTTGATCTTCTCTAGGTTAAAGACTCGTCAGGGCTTCAGGCAGCTCCTGTACCACTGTCCCACATGTAACAGACGATTCAAAAACCGGCTGGAGCGGGAGCGACACCTGCTGGTCCACGGGCCTCAGCGCCCCTTTGCCTGTTTGCTCTGTGACCATGCTGCAACCAAGATGACTGCTCTTGCTACCCATGTCAGCAAACACTTCTTCCTATACGTGTGCTGTGTGTGCGAAGGAAAGTTTGTCAGCTGTCACAAACTGAAGAGTCACCTGACAGAGTCGCACCCCGAGCTGGATCAAGAGCAGGTCTTCACTGACTGTATCAATAGCAGCTATCATCTGATACAACCTGGGGGAGGCATGTGGGGGGACGAGGAGGGGGAAGACGCAGCGAAAGGGACAAAAAAACAGAGCAGGATGGAAGAGGAAGGTCAGGATGAGGCAATGAGGGAGGAGGATGGAGGAAATCAAGGGCAGGAGTCGAGAGATGGTGAAGTGGAGCAGGAGACAGAAGCTGCAATTGAAGAGAAGCAGGCAGAGCAACCTCAAAATGAAGGGGCAGAAGGAAAACAGTTGATAGAGGATGAGACTGAGAGAGAAAGAGATTTAGAAAATGTATGTACACCACAAAGCTGCCAACAGGAGCTCGACCAAACAACTTCTTTAGAAACCTCAGCACCCGCTAACAGACAGGAGGAAGAACAAGCCATGTCTTCTGATTGTTTGAAAACAACACCTGGGGAGAATTCGCAAGACAACATGTGCACAGGAGAACATGAGGAGAACACACAGACAGTTTCATCCTCAGAGAGCGTTCATACACCTCTTGAAAACAATGACAGGACTCAAGAAAACACACTGACGCCTTCAACAGAAAACACATGTGCAGCTACAAACACAGATATGTCATCAGGAATTACAACACCATCTGGCCATACAGTGGATGAAAACCAAACTCCACATTCAGAAAAGGTAAAGTAAATACAGGTGATGGTATTTCTGTATCCTGTAACTTTTTTAGGTTTTGATTTTATTTTTACATCTCATTGTTTTTCACTCATCAGTGATTAAGCTTCCTTGTTTTTTCTTAATCTTGTGTTATGAATGCTAATATTATTCAGTTAGAGTTTATCATTGGTGAGGTTAAACTCCTAATCTTTTTGTGGCAGACTCTTTCTCCTCTTTAGCTTTGGTTGTAGTATTTAGAGGGTGACACAAGTAGATTTTCACTGCTGTCCAGACTCCCACTCCCACAGAAATACTCGTGCCCCTTCCCAAACCCAGAAGAATGCCAGAAAGCAGCCACAAGAGTAGACAGCAGTGAATAAGGAACAAGAAGAAACAAAACAAAATGATTAGCATAATCTGCAAAATTGAAGATATCAATAGTTGAAAAGTCAATAGTTGACTTTTTTCTTGTCCTGTCCCAGTCAATTGATGAATAGTGAAATTGACTCCCATCCCACAGGATTCCCAAAGTCTGAGACTTGACTCTTTCTTTGTTTTTCTTCTGTAGGAATCAGAGGTTCCTCATCAGAGTGCATTTCAGCAGGTGGTCTCAGCTCTTCAGAAGACTCGGCTCACCATGGAGACTTACGAACGACTCAGGAAAATTCACGGAGACCTGGAATGTCAATATTGTGGTGAGAAAATAAATCAGAATAAGCTGGCTGTCTGTTATTTTTGTATTATATTATTTTATTTATTCTTGACCTGGTGTCTAGTGTATTTAATGTAGTCTTTCTGCTCCACAGGTAAACTGTTCTGGTACAAAGTCCACTATAACGTCCATGTACGCACACACACCAAGGAACACCTGCAGTACTGTTCACAGTGCAACTACTCATCCATCACCAAAAGCTCTTTAAAGCGGCATCTGATCCAGAAGCACAGCGGGTTGCTGCTGCCATGCCCTAATCCTGACTGTAAATACACCACACCTGACAAATACAAACTACAAGCACATCTGAGAAAGCACCAGGACCAGGTAAACAGTCTTAAGGTGACCTACATGACCAAAAAAAGTATCTTATGAACATGGACATTAGGGACTTGAATCCTGATTTGACTTTGTGACGTTTTTGCAGTACTTGATGTCTTCTTCTTGTGGTGGTTTACAGGGAAAGAGTGTGTCCTGTCCTGTTTGTGAGAACAGCTATCCAGAGAACAAACTTAAACAACACATCAGAACAACCCATCCAGGTAAAGAATGTGCAGGTGCACACATCATTTATTTGTTTGTTTTAAACATCAGATGTTTAATTTTACATAATCCAAATTCAAATGAAATCTTACTAAAAACAGCACTTCAGCTTCAGTTGTGGTTGTTAGAGGCTGACACAAGTGGATTTTCATGTCCAGCATCCTACTACCACAAAAACATTCCCATTCCTGAGTTTTGCAGTGGCATTTTTAGGTAGCTGCACCATGTATTGTCAAACCATTCCATTCACTCAATCCGAATTTATATTACATCTTGCTAAAAACAGCACGCTTTGGTTGTTAGAGGGTGACTGTTTTCAGCTACTGAAGGTCACAAGTGTTTCTCCAACTCTGTGATTTCATCATGTGTGTTTGCATGTGTGTGTTGGACAGATGCAGTCTCTGTACAGGGTAAAGGACTGATGGTGAAGCGAGCGGAGAAGTGCCCTTATTGCGACTCCTACTTCCTGAAGAACAGCAGTGACTTTCAACAGCACATCTGGGCTCATCAAGGTGCTGCATCTCTGTCTTTCTAACACATACACACATTTGGAGGTAGTGAGAGACTGCCAATATCACTTCATACACACAAGTATCGGCCTTGAGGATGTCTGTTGTCTCACTGCTCTTCAGTCACAGATTAGTGCTTGTTTATTTTAATGAGTTGTTTAGCTTGGACTCACATCTGTCCTGAGGCTCAGATATGTGCGAGCGCTACATTCATGCCAGGTTTTTGTTAAAACTCCTGAATGCAGCCAATTAGTCAACTGTTTTTCTGCCTTTTGTCATTTGATGGCTCTAATCCAACTCAGTGCACCTGTACAACACTTTCACACTACACAGGTAAACATGACTGAAAAGACAATTTAGGCGCTTGTAAATTGGAATATGCTGGACAACATCCTATTTTAACTCGCTCGATGTTTCTGTCAAATATTTGCAGTTGTTTATGACATGTTTTTTTTTTAACCTGATGACCGTTGTGTGCCCATAGGTGTGAAGCCATTCCTCTGCAATCTGTGTGACTACGCGGGCCGCAGGAAGAGCAACCTGAAGACTCATATGAACCGACACAGAACAGAGAGATGCCACCTCTGTGATCTGTGTGGTAAAAAGTTTAAATCTAAAGTCACACTAAAAAGCCACAGACTAATTCACACTGATGAAGGTACGCATAGTCATCTTTGTTTTTTGTTTTTTTTAATTAATACATTTACCATTAAAAATGAGATTTGATAAATGCTTATTACAATGAATATGTTGACTTTGTGCTCAATCAGGGAAGCGGTTTCAGTGTTCAGAGTGTGACTTCACCTCAGCGTCTAAACCTTCCTTGCTCAGACACATGGAGCAACACGCTGAATTTAAGGTCAGAGCTTCAAGCCTTGATACACAAAATTAACAAACAATATACTATATGTCGCAGTATTAAAAATCAGTGGATCATTATTGGATTTGGGTTTGGAATAATTAAAAAATATGTTGTGTTTCTCTGTTCTTTGACCTTATCTGCCTAACTCAGCCTGATTTTACATTTTTTCTTCTAATTGCAATTGTTCTGCCACATTCTGAACCAAAAGCAAAACACTTCACTGTCCAATTTGAGCCTTGTCTTACAGATACGCATTTCATTTTCCTGAACTTGTGTGTGTATATTTGTGTCTGTGTAGCCTTTTCGCTGTGCCCACTGCCGCTACTCCTGTAACATTGTGGGTCCTCTCAAGCGCCACTACAACAGGAAGCACCCAGATCAGAAATATGAGAATGCTGGACCTGGTCTACCCAACCCAGATGCTCTGAAACATCAAGGTCTGCTTTCTGAGCCTTTGTGTTCTCCTAAAACTTTTACTGCAGTAGGACATTTGTATGTTTAAAACAGTGCAGTACAAAGCAGTGTAGTTAACATCAAGGTCTAAACTGTCTGCATTGAGACTCTAAGACCTTTTAAAATTACTTTAGACCTGTAGGTGCCTGACAGCTTGGAATAACAGTATGCGCTGATATGAATAGTCAATAAGTAGAATATTGTTTAGTCAAGTATTATTGCTTTGATTAAACTGACTGTTAGGCAAATTTAGAAATATATTTAACATATCTCACCTTATATCGATCTTGTGTGTGTCTATTTGATTCCGTTTAGGTGTTTTAAAGTGTCCGGTCTGTGAATTCGTTTATGGCACCAAGTGGGAGATGAACCGCCACCTGAAGATCAAACACAACCTGAATGTGGTGGAAATCACTTGGGAGGTACACGACACTGTATATACTTACGTCTATGTTTTATGCTTATGCTTTTTTATCCAAATCATTATAACGCAATATACCTGATGTATGTAATCTGTTTGTCAACTATGTAGGAGAGGGAGGCAGTAGAGGCTCAGTATGTGCCAGTGGAGGATGAGGAGCAGCTGACAGAAGCACCTGTAGCAGCCCTGCAGGATAATGGTACAAACAGCAACAGTTACAAACATACAGTACATACCTGAGTCAAACTCGAACAGAAGCAACACGTACTGTTTACGTTTAAGTGAGGGGAAAGGAAATCCACATAAATTGGGTCACATCAATTGAAAAAATATGACATAATTAGGGCCTATTTACAGATACACAGATTAACTTTATAAACCCCTAAGGGGAAATTCATATGTCCATCATGTTCAGGAAAAGAAAAGAAAGAAAAATAAAATTAAAACAAGCTCAGTCAAGAATATGTCTATTTTTGTTGTAATCTTGTTTTCCATGTAGTGAACGTCCTTAACCTTGTCCCTCCATTGAGGTACTGTGGAGACTGTAATTATCTTCTCAGCAATTAGAAGGATTCTGAGTAGAAATGTTGGATTTTTGTCCTTTAAATCCTCTGGTAGTTTCCTTAATAAAGTAAAATAGTTCTAGGGGCATTTCTATATTTTATCTAACAAGTTTTGATGTGATAAGAGGAGTCCTGCAAAATCTCATCTTAACTTTCCATTCAGACATATTGATTATCGGTCACTCCATGTTAATTTGCTGATTTTGCAGTTGAGTTTACACAGAGTTCAATCGTTTTTGCATTCCTACAAATACAACGTGTCAATACCGTGTTTTTGTGTTCGCATGGCGTGTAGGTACGGTTAATATCCTGCAGCAGATCACTGAATTCAGCTCAGAGACTCACGATGCTGTCACCCCCATGGTTGCCATGGCTCCAGGCACTGTCACTGTAGTGGAGCAGGTAAACAACATCACATCACTTATTCAGAAATTGGTGAATAGTTTAAAACCAAATGTTCATGTTGATATGTGGCTGAAGTTGCAGGTGGCTGATGAGCAGGAAGTCGGTAACTGTGGCGACCAGCTGATGGTTGTGAACGCAGAGGAGGGTCTCACAGCCGACCAGGTGATGGTGGTGGAAGAGGCAGGCGGCTTGGAGGCTCTGACGGTCCTCACTCAGGGAGACAACACGCACCACTACATAGTCTACGTCCAGGAACAGACTGTAGAAATCAACTAGAACTGCAAACATGTGACATGTGAGGAATAGTAGACCATTTTACAAAAACAAATGTAAAATCAAGAAGCAATAAAACAAGATCATCCTTTGTGTTTCCATTTTATCATGAATTTCCTTTATCAGTTTAGACTTTAGACTGAAACAGTATTGCAATCATTTGTTTTTGGTCATGTGACATGAACTCAAACTTTTGACTTTTCAAGTATACAGTATTTTAATACAATTCCTAAACTGCAGTGGCCATTTATTTAATAAAGAGAATCTGAAAAGAAATCACCTTTTTTATGAACCTCAAACTTGTTTTGCTTGTTTTGAGTTGTTTACCATCTATTTGTTACTGAGATTAAAAACTCTTTACTGTTTGCATTGTGTTGTAAATGTATCACGGCAGAAAAGGGAAATCATTTCCATCGCCACCTATCGAGCACTCAAGTTACATATGGTGAAGATGTTTTTGTTTGTTTGCATTTGTTGAGTTTATTCCCCCTGAACTGGGTGGATATCATTGCATGGTGGGTACTTTGCACTAATCAAAAATGTTTTCTGCCGTTTCTAGACACCGGTTTACTACGATAATGTTTCATTTTCATGATAACCCTGGGAAACCTTAATGTACAAAGAGGGAATGGTTCTTCAAGATGTAAATAAAGGTTTGGTGCTACTTACAGTTTTTCAGGTGTTATTCAGATAAGTCCAGATCCAGAGAAACTTGAGGGAAATTCAATGAGACAAAAGCCATGATTTATAGAAGCTGAAAAAGGTGCGATGAAAGATTGCATTACATGAAAACTTACAAAACTAAAGGTCCCATATTGTGGACAGATATTTTATCCTGTAAACCATGAACACTGGGAGGAAGTGACAAAGAAGTTGGTTTTTATCTGCAATTCTAGTGTTCAATTCAAGTGTGTTTTACTGTTGTATAGATTAGATAGATGGACACTTTTTAAAATAATTTAGGTGTCCTGTAGCCCTGTATTACACAACACACTAGTTAAAATGCACAACTAAATCAATATATGGTGGTATAATCAAAGGATTATATACATTTAAGACATAAATACAAAGATTTTGGTGTTTTTAACAGGACTGACGATTATTGAACTCTCTGTCCAGCAGATGGCAATGTCGCGCTTTGTGGTCTCTGGCGAATTTACCATAATTTGTACAGAAGAAGAAGAACTGGTGGGAAATTTAACAGTGCGCGAAACACGGTTGTTCAAAACTTCTAGGTATTTCACTCTGAGCAAGCATTTTACGTGAATTTACTAATGATAACAAGAGATGGACCGGTACATGTTGGTTGTATGTTTTTGCCAAAGTGACGACGACCTGCTGCGTGGTAACAAATGTAAGTTTAATCCCCTTTTGAAACAGATAGTACTGTGCTAGCTAATGTCAACAGCGCTGCTACACGTCAGCTAACGAGTGAACGTCAGTCAAAGCTGACACAAAACAACTGACCGGGTTTATTTATACGTCGAAACGTTATTCAGAAAGAAATGGGTAACTTTAACGTTACTTTAAACGCAACCGGGGTTGAGGATGCGGCTTCAAATTCGTCCAAACAAACTGTGGAAACTTTTCTTTATTCGAGTTTGTGTTCACAGTGAGATCTGTTTTAGCGTTATAGCTCCGGAACCTTTTCAAAACCTTTTAATACAGTTTAAAAGAAGACGTGACTCGGGTGAAAGTTGACATCTGACAGAGCTTATCGTGTCCTTTCCTCACATTTCTGCTGCCCTGTTCGGCTAATCTATATCACGCCACGAGGAGTTATATTTTAAGATGTAATCATGACAGCCCGACAGCTTAGATGTCCTTGTTGACAGGTCTGGGGACAGTGAAGCAGATTTATGACAAACTTGAGGACATCTCAACTCAGGAATCGGCCAGAGGGATCTCCGTGTTTCCGGGTACAGTAAATACCTACATCTGTCTGACTTTTTGACCACAGAAAGTGTTGTAATAATCCTCCTAACTTCTCTCCCTCTGTGTGTTTTTCTCAGCTTGTTCTGTCAGTGGCAGCCCAGGGGTTCAGAGATGGTACTTTGCTCTTCAGGCTTGTCGAGGAATAACACAGGTAAAACACAACATTGATGACTGTTTTTCCATTTAGTTGCAGTAAACTGGGGGTATGTATCTAGTATCTGTGTGCCTTAAGCAGCTTTTTTAGATTTGTGATGGAATAAATGTTGTGTATTAGAGGTGTAAGAGTATTATATTTTGAAATACTGTATCAAAATACTTCATCAATTATTCATTAATAGTTTACATGTAAACGTTATGTCCGACAGTGGTTCATTTTGTGTGTAAACCCCCAGTGTAACAACGTAAACTGAGATCAGAGGTAGCATAAAAGCACGGATGCTATCGGCCAAATTGTCATTTTAAATATCGATAATGGCTCTAAATTTCACAATCAGTGCAACCCTACTTAAACATGAACTTTTTTTACTCATATTTTCTGCAAATGGGTTCTATATGTACAGTATCTCATTGTGTCTCAATATATTGCAGTATATTGTGTTGTAACCCCTGTATAATGATACATATCACTTTTCCAGATTCTTACCAATACACAGCCCATTTGTGTGCTGAATTTACTCGACTAACTGAATATTTCTTAGACCAGCACTGTACAAAATACAAATTCTGGTATTTGGATGTCTTAATGGACAAATTATTAGGAATTTTAAGGAATTTTTTATTATTTATTATTTTTTACACTTTATTGATCTCTGTGGGATAATTAAGGAGGTAGGTAAGAGGACACAGATCAATAGAAGCGAAAATGTATTCATGCATAATGTTGCAGTTAATTATTTACTAATTGGTCTTAAACCTGCATCAACATTTGTAGTTCTGCAGCTCCAAATGGGAAGAGCTCGGGACAAGGCTTCAGAAGACTGACAGCGAGGAGGAGACGCCCTCTGCTTTAGACTCATGTTTCAGCTGTTTGAGTAATGAGGAGGTACCGGACCAAAAGGCTGATGATGCAGCACTGACAGAGTGAGCGTCTAGTATTGTACAATTTTAACCTTTACAGTAGATACTCCTGTCTTTGTTCTCTAAAGATCTTTTTTACGTATGATAGTGATGAGTTAAAAAAAAAAGATACAACTTAGCGTGAAGACATGGCATTGTTCATGTGTCTCAAAAAAATCAATGTTTAGTTTTGGCCTGAGAGCCTCTTTCTGGATGTCTTTTTTTGAACAGGCTGATAGAGGAGGCTGCAGAAGGACTGCATCTGTTGGCAGACAAACTCCCACCTCCAGGTAAACTGCTCATTTGTGCTCCTTCTCTAAATGCACCACTTCTGCATCTGTGTGTTCAACCGAGCTTTTCATTCACTTTATAAGTCACATTTACACTTCTGTAGCTTTCAGTATCTCTAACTAGGGCTGGGTGACAGGGCTAAAAACTCACATCTCGATATCCTTAAGAGAAATGGTGATAAATGAAATGATACAATATATGTGCAACATAATGTTAGGTATCTTATTTGTAACACCAAAACAGGATACTGTTTGTATTAATAATAAATATCTAACACCAAATATGCAGCAGACTGTGTATCTCAATAGTGTAACCTTGGTTATTGAGCACGTTACATTTTTGGGTTAGAATGATTCAGCTTGCCATATTGATTTATGTTGCTAATTACGTTGTGTATTAATATTTTAGGACCTTTTAGACATTTATTATATAAAATGAATCATTTCATTACCAGTTTCAGCACGTATGTCTAAATGTGACATTTAAATAGTTTATTTACAACCCCTTTGTCTGAGAATAAATTTCTTAATGCCATTGTTTATGTGCAGATATGAGTGACAGTCTCTGCTGACATTATCCAGAGAGACATAATAACGTGACCAACCAAGAAATCAGGGTTACAGTAGTAAATGTAAGAAGCAGTCTGTTCCTAGATGTACTTTGCTGGTGAAATGAATTCGTTGTGTTGTTACCTTTGGCTGCAGTGTTTTCATGACATAATTTGCACAACACTGTGTTTGGATGAGTGTCGCCTCCTGAAAATGAACCAGCTCCACAAGGCCACGGCTGTTCTTTTAGGAATTAAATCTTCGCTGTTTGTTTCGTTTTCCTCTGTTGACTGAGTTTGGAGAAAGTGAAATGTGTGTCTGCGCACACACCAATTAGGGAGACACAGCTGCATCGCTGTCTCCTGGTAAACTGTGGTGAGTATAAAACACACATAGATGGTAGGAAATATGAAGCATACTTGATATAACTAATATGGTTATTTTTTATATCTTAAACAAAACATTATTGAGTATATCTATATTATCAGTATCCCACCCAGCGCTATTTCTAACTTTGATGATTATGCAGTCAGATTACTGGGACAAAACAGTCTCAAGTGAGAGTTCTCTCTGCCAGTTCTGAGGCATTAAAACATCTTTAGTCAAGCCAAAAACCTTCAGCTGTGTGACAAGGCTTCAGTCCAATTTTGAAGCAATTAGATTTTGAAAGTCTGTCTGCTTCAACTTCTGCATAAAAGGGGGTAACTACGCACTCACCATTTCCACTTTTTAAGAACATTTTTGTGCTTACCATCTCCACACAGTCTCGCACACACATCTAGCTCACATCTTGCCTCCAATTGTTTCTTAAAGGTCTTGATACTTAGAATTGCAGAGAATAATATGTACTATTTAAAAAGATGCCGTAACTGAAGTAACCAGCAGAGTCCATTAAATCATTATGAATCCCACAGATGTTATGCATGTAAAAAAAAAAATAATAAAGAAATACAATTCAAAGTTTAATTCCCCATCAGGCAAAGCTCTGCTGGATGTGCTGGTGTTGGGCTCTGCTGCACAGTCTCCTGCTACCAAAGACATGCTGCCTCTGCTGGGAGCCCTCAAACACATGGCCTGCTGGCATTCTGCTAGGATCAGTGTAGTCACACAGAACACGACTGGGTAAGTAACTTTGACATAATTTCTTTATGATTAATACTTAAAGTGATTGTATTAGCAGCAATGTTCTCTTGGTACATACAAGCACAAACAGTTATTCCATTTTGAGCATGACACATAAATGGATGATTAGAAAATGTAAAGTTTGTGAAGAAAAGAAATTAGGGTTCTCTTACTTTACCACTAGGGGGAGATGTCAGAGTAAATATGAGCCTATTTTCACTTAAAGTAATGATCAAATAGTCAGAAGTCAGACCTAGATTTCTATTAAAGTACTAATTCTGGCACTGGAAGACTAGCCTCATTAAATCCTAAGCTAACAGGTCTGGTCACTGACTGATCCTTTTTTTGCAGGTGGCGGAAAGCTGCATCCTACCTGAGTGCCGGTCTGGTGGAGCCTGCTGAGTTGGACAGCTGTATTGACCACAGTGAAATGTGGAGGGGAGGCTTGGTTATTAGAGAGAAAAAGGTAAGAATGTCAGACAATTGAGAAGTTTGTGGTGGAGATAGTTTAACAAGAAACATTCTGGATACATAACTTTAGAAAGTCACTGTAACACAGAGACCATGCACACAATGAAAATATCCCAGCAGGATTTTTCTCTGGAACAGCGATGTAATGGTTGCAAACAGCAAAATGGTTGTTTGTGACACTGGTCTCTCGGGAGGCAACAAAGGCCGCCTTATTAGAGAAAGGAAGAACAAGGTTTTCAGGAGCAGGTTGTACGCAGTGTTTGAATTCCTCCGCTGTATGATGGAGGTGTTGGAAGAAGACAAGAAGGTGAAGACTTTCAGAAAACTATGCACATGCTATGTGAGTGACAGCTGTTGAGAAAGGAAAGAGACAAATGTAAAGGGGTGTTGTGTGTTTCTTTATGTAACTGTATATGAATCAAGCTTGTGTGAAATGGTGAAGTAGTTCGACTTGATGTGAAGGAGAAATCTGTGTTTGCCTTCCTTTGCCTGATCAAGTCACAGTGATATTTCACTATTATTCCAAATATGACAATATTTTCCGAACAGGGCTGCGTATTTTTCAGAAATTTTTCATACGATACTTTGACTTAATACTAGTTCTTTACTTTTTTCGATACCAATTTCCCATTTAAACAAAACGAAAATGACGTTGCACATTATGGTAGCAACTGTTTTATTTTATATTCCAGCTCATTTGTATTTTCTACACAATGCAGTTTCACAACATAAGAAAAAGACCCATTTACCACAACTTGAAGTTGTCTGTTAATGTAATATCAATAAATAAAGGTGTAAAAAGCTGATCGTATGTGCTGCATGCTTTGTTACTGATGAGATTTACTCCTAAGTTATTGGAATTTGGTGTCAAACGATGCCAAAGTATTGAAGTTTTGTGCCCAGCCCTATTCCAAATTTGATAGGGGGAGTATTCTTTGGACATTTATACAGTGCATTCAGAATATGCATCTCAGTTTGGGTTTTGATTTTACTGCAGTTTGTGACAAACGGCAAGCCCTTTGCCTGTTTTATCATCAGCTCTGTGTGTTTTACACAAACCAGCTAGCCAATAGCTAGCAAGGCCGGAGTAGAGATGCAAACCAAAAAGAAAAGCCCACATTTCTGGTCAGAAAGTGAAACGTACCTACTTTTATATATTATGAAAGTCTTGAACATCAGGGTTTTGGATATGTGCACATATTGCAGCAAAGACCTTTTCAAGATGGTGGTTGAAGGAATGAAATACCAGTATTTGAAGGGCGTAGTCATAGGACATATATCATGGGGGCATTTTGTTGTTGCATTTGTATATGGAAATATTAATGCAATATTCATTTTATTTAACCATAAAAACACTTGAGAGGAATATTGTCCTTTTCAGAAAAGGGAAGAGGCTCAAATACTGTGTGCATGTAAAAGTCAGTGTGTACTGTGTCTACTCTGGACTACAGTACTACAGCAGAGGGCATGGGAAATGGCTGTGTCCTTTTCCTCACCAGCTTGCTTGGTTTTTTTATTATTTAGAGGTTTTTCTGTAGGCTGAGGGTTGGAAAGAAAAACGCAGAGAAAACTGTTTTATGAAAAACCTTTGGTACCAGGTCTAATCTCAGTTTAGAGACCTGATTCATGTTTTAGTATTTGTTCCTGTATCTTGTTCATATGAAATTACTCATGCAATGCACATGAGGCCAAAGGGTACATTTTCCAGATGTTTTCCTTCAAATGGAATAATTTTTGACGCGGTGTGGGATTAAGTTTTTCCCTGCTGCTGAATGAATCTGATGGATTCACTGGGGGTCAGTGAGGGGTCATGAGAACCAGCTCTGACTTGCTGCCATCGCCCTGGCAGAGCTGACCCGGCCCTGCCCTTGGCAGCCTCGCCCTGAGTCACCCTCACTGCTCAGACGAATCGGCCGCAATTGATTATTGGCCTGGACTTAGGCAAAGGACAAATGTTGGAGAACGCCTCCAGGCAATGTCTGTATTTAAGGACAGTGCTGATGTTATTGAGATGCAAGTGCAATACTGCTGTTTTTTACGTTGAAGGAACTCATTTTGTTGATCATACACACATTCATTCACTTCTATAAAAGAATCAGGGAAG
>JAPQRN010000009.1:10052660-10070151 GCA_037367275.1 Coranthus polyacanthus
ATGGCCAAAATCTAATCATATATTTTATATCACAGTATGGCTGGGCGATAAAATATATATATATTTATGGCAATGAATATCATTATCATGACATACATTTTGTCTTGAGGGTTTATTTTGTTTAGATTGTCTGCTTAAGACAAAATGTTTTAATGTTTTGTTGTTTTACGTAATGTTACACATGCATATTTTGATGTTGAACAAAGATTTAATCATTAGAATTGTTTTGCATGTACATTTAGATTTCTGAAATGTTCTGCAAGTTTTTGTCATGTTCTGACTAGTTTAAATCCACAAATAACTGTCTTGTTATATCTTTTCATCTTATTGAATAAGAACTCAGATTGCACTAATTTTCTTTTTTTTTTAAGGAAAAAATGAACAAAATAAGCACTTCATCTTGAAATTGGAGACTACAAGTGTGTTTTTGTCTTGTTATATCTTTTATGAAAAACCACAAACAACCGCCTGGCTTCTTCAACTTTCACTTAGGACCAGCCTTTAAACTTAACTTAAACATTTATTGTGTTATTTATTGATATCAACTGGTATGAAAATTTTTGTCATGATAGCACTTTTGGCCACATCGCCAAGCCCTTTATCACAGGGACAGTATATATCACAATTGGCTAATTGTTCTGTTCTGTGTATTTTCTTCTTTTATTTGGAACTTCAGTACAAACATAAACAACCTTCCTCACAGGAAAAAGACTCATAACAGTAGTGATGGGCGAGTGAAGCCTCATGAAGCATTGGGGAGCATTTCTTTTTGTACCAAAAATGACTCAAAGCTCTGGGGCTTCACTGTGGGGAGGAACAGTGACATCTGGTGGCAGACTGGAATTACAGCAGCTGTTTCATATTTGACCGAAGCACTAGCACAAAACATCGTTGTTTCAATCCCAAAAGTCTGCACTAAAACTCATTCAAAGCTGCATGTTCATAAACAGCGATGTGGCTGCTGTCTCTTTTTTGTCTAGCAATAAAAGTAATTATTAGACAAAAATATGAAGCCATTTTATAATCGTCTGGATTCGATCCTTCACCAAAAGTGAGAGAAAAATTACTACCTCCATACACAACCCATGGAGCTATACCAGCATGTTAAGTTGGGTTAAATTTTGTATGATTGTACCTTTTTATAGTTTTTAAACTGTATTTCATTCATGCATCCAACACACAAAACCTACATCTTGGAGTGTCACTGAGGCATCTTATGTAGGATAGTAAACCGCCAAAGCATTCAAGCTGATGAAACGCTTTGTGAAGCACCCGTGACGTCCGAAGCTTCGCGTGTCGACACGCCGCAGTTCGTTAGACTGACAGAAGCTTCGGAGCTCCGGTATTGTTTGCCCATCTCTACATAAGAGTCAAACTAACATTTTTTTTTTTCAAAATGGAAAGGGTTTTAAGGTTAGAAATGAAAACAATAACACTGTCAGAATAAACTACAATGTGCAAAAGGTGCAGCTTTAATTCAAATGAGACCAATATTACTGTATTACAAGTATTACTGACTTTAAAATGCTAAGTGGTCTTCAAATCATGTTACCTTGCAAGGCACCATGATCATGAAGTCCTGTGAGACTCTGTGGGAGAACTGGTGTTGCTCAGCTCTACTCTATACTATTAAGACTTAGCTTTTAAACTACGTCCAAGAGTGTTGAAATTACTCCTGGATATGCTGTCTACATTCCCCACTCTCCTGCTGGTAGCTTCACATTCTTCTCTCCCTGAGTGTCAGAGTGAATAGGCTGAGGCGAGATTACAGTATTTTTCACTCTTGAGATTACTTCATGCCCAGCTGTACTTCTTTCTCATTAAGGTAAAACTCCATGAAGGTGCACTAGTTTCTGTCTCTGGAAAAAAAAAATTGGCCAATTTTGTGTTATTTGTCTGCAGTTCTTTGAGGAGAATCATCAGTGTTTTTGGGTCTTCAGTTTCTCTCATGTCTCTGACTGTTGTTGGTATCTTTTAATCATGCTGAGATTTTAAATGGGCATTCCTCCGGGCAGCTATTGGCTGATTTAACTTATCAAATATATGGAGGTATTGGCGTGCATGTCAGCAATAATAAAATTTGCATAAGTGTGAATGTTTTGAGCACTGACCAGTACTTTTTTAAAATGCAAAATGCCAAAAAGAAAATACACACATTTCTGTTAAACTTGTTTTTCGTATAATTATTACATTTTATAAAATAATTTTCTTTAAAATATTGATATCAGCCTAACAAATCCACTGGCACCATAATCTGAACTGTTAAATTAATTTCCCAGATGACTGGCAGCAGTCCTGCTAGAGGAAGTTTTCTCCAGTCATTTCTGCTCTGAGGTTTCTGAGCCAAGCAGGCAGCTTCTCCTTCACTAAAGTGACCTTTTCTACATCGCTGTCTTCAGAAGAGAGTGGGCTCAGGCAGTCAGTAAAAGCTTCACAGTTCGAGAGCAGTGGAACAAAAGACAATTCTCAGAGGAATAAGAGCCTGGGAAGGACAACTATCATCACTTTACAGCTGTGTAACACACAGCATAACAAGTAAAGTGTGTGTGTGTGTGTGTCTGTACCATAAAGTGTACTGCTGTGAGACAAGTGCAATTAATTTGAAACAGACACTGTGCGATACTAGAGGTGTGTGGAAATGTCTCAGCCCAAAGATGCCTCGCGATCATCCATCATAATCGAATCGTGAGGCCAGTGAAGATTCATACCTCTACTTGTAATGCAGCACAGAAGGATTTATGTCTTGTTTTTGTAACAGTTGGGTCACACAGATGCAGCAGTTGTTGGATCTTTAAACACTTTCTAGATAAAAGGGGGTTCAGGTTTACTTGACTTCTTGAATTAATTGAAAAAGTACACGTGTGCAGTGCAAGTAATTGAGGATGTAGTACGTTGAGATTAGGGCTGTGCAATTTATCAAACTAATTTGATTAGTGAACTTTATGCTTTCCGAAAATAAAATTTGAGATTAGTGCTTCCTCTGGAGACTTGTCAACTTCAACGAATATTCAAAATGCAACCTATTTGTTTTTATATATTCATCGTCAATATGTTTCTCCGTTCATTGCCAGCCAGTGGTGCTTTTATTTTATTTAAAATTTGTATTTTGTAAGTAATGCTCATTGACACCCTCGCAAGTGCTGCTTTTTGTTATTGGTGTTTATTTGTATTGCACATATGTACGTTTTAGCCCAAAATGTTTTCATTTGATTTTTGAATCATGTTTTGTCTTGAGTTCATGTAGACACAAAAAAACGATTAAAATCTCGAAGCATCCATGATACTGAAAAAAAAACAGGTGTCATTTCTTTGGACATATTGCCCAGCCGTAAACGAGAGGCCTCCAGAATTAATCCAGTTGAATTGTTGACAGATGGATCTAAATCAAATCATGAGGCCAGTGAAGATTCACACCTCTATGTGATACTCTACAGCGTGAACTCGTAGAAATCTGTTTAAGACTAAATGATGTGAATATCTCTTGAATCTTGGATAAGACCTGATTTCCAACCACTGACTCTATTCAGTGAAGCCTCCTCATAGTGTAGATCATCTGCCCACATTTTCTCTCTTCTGTTTCTTTGCATCAGTATGTGTCGGAGCTTCGTTTTGATCGTTTTTCTCTACGATCTCCACTACATCGGACGTCAGGGTCCAGCTTGCTGCAGGCACCGTTCCCCACTACAGACCACAGACTAAACACTGAGGTGAGTCCTGATTCCTCCACAACGTTCACATCAATTTCCAACCTTTCCTGAAACCTGAGCTTGACTGACAGGTGAGAGGAGTGGCCTTCTGGAAGTAAAAATCCCATTAAATTGTCTAATCTTTAGTGGCATCTTGTCGTAAATTGCAGATTGAAACCATCCCAAAAAATACCCCTCACCTCATCCTCCCCTAGTCCAGTGGCTGCTAGAAACGCAAAAGGCCCTCGTTAGAACCATATATAAACGATAATAAAACGGTTCTTATTTTCAGGTGATTATACACTAAGGAAAACATATTTATGAATCTTGTATTCCATTTCTGCAGTTAGATCCCCCCCAAATCTTACACACTGAACCTTTTAATTTTCATCATAGACAATAAGTGAGTAGCAGTCTGAGCACTTTGTCCCTGTTCAGACCTGGTCTTAACGTGTCCTGAATGATCAGATCAAAGTGGACAGCTCTAACACAAGGTGTGAACGTACTCGGGACACATTGAGGACGCTATGAGATCTGATCACCCAGTAGAATTCTGGAAATAGAAAGTCATGCACATATTTTAAGTGCTTGAAGACTAAAGCATTTGTCAAATAAGAGAGCCAATAAAACAAATGAAATGGTCAAAGATGGCTGATTGATTGTAGGAACATGCAGGAAGAGTCAAGAAAACACTCCACCTTCATAGATGCCAGTTGTTTTTGAGCTGCATAGTGAATTCAATTTGGAAAACCCAGTCTGTTAAAAGTGTGCACTATGTTTTGGCTAGATGAGCTTGTTACTTTACATATAGAGCAGGGAAGTCGGACCGCTCGAGACGCATTTGAGGAAGCATTTAAATGTCAGGTGCAAACGGACACACTCAAAGCTGACCACTTGTGATCGGATCACTCTGTACGAATGTTAATGCCAGTCCTGAACAGAGCCTTTGAGTGGTTACAGATACAGAGAGCTCCGCCTGCCTTACACTTCTTTGGAGAAGTCCACACTGACAGGATCACTTGGTCATCCTCTAATGCTCATGGTTGTCATAGCTTCACCTTAATGTCACTCTTCCAGACACAAACAGCTTCAATGCATGTGTTTTTATCAGCAAACAGTTTTGTTGCGCTTTCCAATGGGTCTCTCATTATCTCCTGTATTTTCCTCTCTGACAAAGCTTTGTTCTACAGTCTGCCAGCAGTTGCTCCACACTAACAAGCAGACTCGATGTGTATTGTGTGTGTGTGTGTGTGTATATATATATATATATATATATATACACGTACAGTAGGAAATTTGTTTAGGGTGATGTGTTTTTTTTTTGTTATTTTCTGCAGCCTAAAAAGACAGAGATAAGATTATATGTGTATTTCCGTTTTCCTGGGAATGTCTAGGGATATTTTGATTGACAGGATGTTGAGTAGATAATGACTGAATTATCATTTTCAGTAAATCTGTTCCTTTAGCCTCAGTTGAACCTACACTTTACCTCTTGAACCTACCTCCAGCACACACTTCCACTTCTTAATGATTTCCACTGGCTAGATGGAAAAGTTCACATATGTCAATTCTTGGTTGTCCTTTAACGGAGAAAGCTTAGAGAAGGATCATTAGTCAAATAAATCAAATTCATTTTATCTGCCAAATGACTGTCGACCTCTTGTACTTCTGGCCACCTGCTAGCCAGACCACGGCATTAGAATATAGATTTAACATCTCATCAAGAATGTGTTTAACTGCAGGTAATCTGAAGGCTGCAGTCAGGTGTCACTTCCAGGAGTTTGCATATATTGCACTGAGATGAATGACAGCGGTGAACCTTTTACCTTTTAAAAAAGCAAAAGTAATAAAAGCCACAGCTTTAATCTGAAAGTTTGTGCTTTCCGTAAAGAAGATAGACTCTGACTGTATATATGTGTGCACTGTTTTTTTGTGTAAGGAATGTTCTTTATGTGAGACCAGGTCTTTTATAACAGTTGGTGTAGTTTAGTTCTGTAATGAGTTTTCCGATGTAGATTAATAACCATTACAATAAAACCACACAGGGGCTGCACCCGAGAAGTTATGGCCTGATGTGGGGTTTATAACACACACAAATACACACACACGAGTGGTTTTATCCATCTAATAGCATTAGCATTAGTTCAACTGGCTGAAAGGATCTAAAAAACGATTTGCTGTTCTCTTTCTGACAGATAATCATTAACTCCTCAGGGGAGAGGAGTGATATACAGTGGATGTTGTAAGTTACTGTATGTGTTTAACCATTGTCTGCTTTATAAGTGTGGCCATAGATGCTGTGAGTTTTGTGTTGCTGTGTCGACTCATTATCGAGTTAAAACAGCAAACTTCTATAGTTGTGGTATGTGGGAAACTCAATCACACACATCCATGGAGAATGAGATGTGCGTTTGTGTATGTTTGTGTGATCTCATCAGATCCCTGTACAGAGAAGCAGATGGCGTTGATTGTCTTGGCACATAATAAAAAAAAAAAAAAAAAAAAAGCTCAGATGACAACAAAACTATCACATCTCCACACTGCTGGGATAACTGACTGTATAACGACCCATACTCACACACTGACACAATCTAAACTATGTTTGGACAAAAATTATTAGGCCTCCTCACTGTCAGAAGCAGCTGACGTGATAATTAAAACACACACACACACGCTCAACCTCTTGCTGATGCCTAATTTTTTAGGGCTAGAAAAACAGAAATGATCTCACCGTGTCTCCAAAATGAGCAGATTTGCTGTAGAAGTGGCAATAAAGCCTGTGTTGGTTAATAATGGCTGGCGTGCCTTCACAGCAGCCTGATAGATTTGGATGAATAAACAGTAGACCATAACGATAGACTAATGACTTTTACTACTCACAGTGTAACTGTAGTAACTACAAAGTTGGATTACCAGTGTTGAGATGGTAACCATTAACCATCTGAATAAGAGTCTTTCTCAGTCAGCTGGATAAGAATGAGCACACTTTCTCCAATTTTCAAGTGAGACTGTGAATCTGACACAGGATCATTAACGTTTTCATCTCTTCTAAATCTAGGAGTCTATCAGATAGAGATTAATAACTCATTTAAGTTCCAGATCAATAAATAATGAGACCAATATTTCCACAATCCTCAAAGTTCTAGTAATTTCCTCTATATGCAAATTACCTGTTTTTCCATGTGACAAATGATTTATATATTATTGATTTCCTCATAATATAATGAGCTCATTAAATAAGTAGGGCAACTGCAGACTTGTGGTATGTAGGTCCTTTTTAAAAATGTGGGTACCTAACGCTGCTGGCTTCTTGAAAGTAGCCTAATGATAATCTGAGCAGCACTGTTGAAACATTAATTATTCTGTCAATTATTATCACATATTCTGTTCTGGTTTCTTCTGGACTTTGAAAAACCTTACAAACGCCTTACAACTGTGTGGTTAAAGAAACTGTATATCTGCCATTTCCCTCTTCGCTCTTCTTTTTCTTCCTTTGTGTCACAACAAACAACTCGTCTGACTGTACCAGAATGTTATTTTGCTGACATTGCCACTGGAAGTCCAAATCCATATTTGGATCCAGATCAGATTTCAGGGTCGGTTACATGACAGCATGGCTGAGCAGGTGAGGGTTCAGTGTCTTGCTCAAGGACACTTGAGTTGTAAGCAACAAACTTGCGAACCGTGGGACTTGAACCCCAGGCCTCCGGCTGATGGATGACTTTGTTTGCTCCTTCTTTCATTTGGTCTGTGACTTTCTCTTTCTTGCTCTGTTTTGTGTTTACAGGTCTCCCATTACTATGCCCCAGTTTTAGACCTGATTCAGCTGGTTACTGTGTCAGACCTGCCCAGCTTTATAATGTCCAGCACCCAGTTTGAACTGTATCCTTTTGTGTGTGTCTCTGTGTGTGGGTGGGTGGGTGCGCGCATGCGCGTGAAAGTATGAACAATAATGAATTCATATTGATAACATGGTAAGACTTTCAGTTTCACCAGAATAAAACAAGAAGAACATTCCTTTCCAACTCACCCAGAATTCTGAAAGTTTCCCAGTTTGTCATGGATTTTCTTGTAAAAAAAAAAATCTTAGTTCTGAATATGTATAATTAGCTATTTTCAAAACAAAAAGTAAAAATGTTTATATCTCTGCAATGAATAACTCTTTCCCCATAAAAATGTTTCAAGGAAATTAAAATAATCTTCCTTGGGAAAATATATAGATTTACATGAATAGATGTTGCAAATTATCTTATGGTTTTCTCTAATTTTCAGTACAAATGTCAACCCAGTCCAGTGAAATATAAGCAAGTGACGAGGATTAGAATATGCGTATAAATAATGAAATTTAGCTGAATATTTTCAAGACAAGACAATATTTCCGTGACCGGAAGAGGGAGTGTTTATGTGGCTTGACCCATAACAAAACAGCCTGATTCATCATCCATACATATAGATTTTAATGGAGCTTTTACTGCAGCATTCTGGTATTGTTTCAAAATTTGGTTTGTTACTCCTGGTTCTTCATGTTGTGTTGTTCCTTCACTTCCATCAAACAGAGGCCTGTCGGGGAAGTCAGTAAAAGCTAAACTGTTGTTGGAGCAGTTAAAGTCACTACGTGGAAAGGTAACAATGTCTGAATTGGATTTTTTTTTTTTTTTTTAATTTTCCCTACCATTATAAGGTGTAGGTGTAGCACCTAAACCAAATTAATACAACATCAGTGTGGAGAGCATCTTAGTTTTGTCGACCTTTCCCAAATCTCATGGTTGTAGTTGGTTTGTTTTTAAGCTTTTTGGATATTGTTTATTTTTTATCATTTCTAGCTTTTCCAAATTGATTATAATGGTCCAAAATGTTTTGAAATTCAATTGTTTTTAATTGAAAAACATAACATTTTCCTGCAAGAGGAAAAAACCACCACCCGTCTCCACAAGTCTCCCACAAACTTAGGGAAAACACTGATATGATTATGAACAAATACAATAAGTCTTGCGGCCCCCAGTTGGATTTAAATAAAGAGCTTGATGGAAACACCCAGTATTATGTAGACTAACAGGAGGTCTTGTAGATTGAGTTCATTTAATTATCTGTGTATCATATTGGTTTATTTGCGTATTTTTCTCCAGGTTGGAGCGTTGTTTAGCCTCTCCTGTATAATCACGTCCATAGCCCAACCTGCCGCGAGCCAGCTCAGCTCTCAGCGCTGGAGAGAGTCTCTAGCCTTGAGACCAAAGTCATTACCCGGTATGACATGTTGTTTTCTTTTGTTTTTTCATTACCTCATTAAATGGATGACCGTTTTGGTAACAACAGAGAGGAGCCATATCATCTTCCACTGGGAAATAAATTGGTAACTAGGACTTCATCAATACAGATAATAAAGCCTTCCACTGGGGAAGCAAACTTGGAAGTAGGGCCGAATCAATTTTGGAACAACACCGGAAGAATCTAAAAAAAAATGAAAAGGCACAATATAGCTGATGTAATCCTACCCCTTAGGATATAGCACTGTTGTTGCTGCAAATACTATGGACAACAGAATGGATTAGATTCGATATACTTGACCAGCAATTTCCAGATGATGATGTATTAAGTAGAGATGTATAGAGAAGGAATAATAATATGAAATATGAGAGGAAAACAGTAGGATAAGATTAAACTGAGAGTGAAGGAGATAATATAATAAAAGTAAAATATAAAAAAAGTGTTTTTCTCGGTTGCTTGCAGCTTAACTGTGTGTGTAATCTTTCTTTCCTTGTAGTGCCTGATGTAGAGCTGAAAGGTGAGAGCGCTCACTACTTCCTGTTGGTTCAAGGCTCAGACGATGACAATGGAGCCTGTAAGGTCAGGATGTTGCACTCTGACAGTCAAATTAATGGAGCAGCTGCCATGGCAACAGTCTCCGGGTTGCTGAGAGAGACATCATCAGGTACTTTATGTTGCTCTGTTCATGGAAGTGTTTGAGTGTATGTCACTTTAACTAAATTGATAAATAGGGTCGTGCGGTGAGACCAGAATGTCATTATCCAGGTAACGATACATATACAAAATGTACAATATATGTACAATATAGCACATTTTCAGTAAATTCAGTGAATAAATAGTTTATATAGAATTACCTCATGGAAAAGCCTTTTTCTTATTACATTTTGAGTTATATTCAGTACTCCGCAAAAGTCTTGAGTCTCTTTACAACAAGAACTAAAGAACTAAATGGCTTCTTCAGGCAAAGGTCAGTATTTAGTGTGACCTCCGCTTGCACTTTGTGCATCTTGAAATCTCTTGGGTACACTGTCTTTTCTCAAGTAGTCTTGTCGTATATTATACCAAGCTTCCTCCAGAACTTCCCAGAGTTCTTCTTTACACTTAGATTTTTTTCTCTGTCCAGATGATGCCATATGGCTACTATAATATTAATACCTTTTCTGAAATGTGTGTTTTCAATGCTGTTCACATATTTCTTGTATATTTTGGTTGCATTGATGCCTGGTCTTGCTAAATCAACAAACCTAATGTTACCTAAGACCTCTGCACTCTACGGTAATTAACAGATACTTATATTTGATTATTTTTCGTCTTTTATTTAGAACATATGTACATATTTTCAGTTAAGAATATAACAAAATACAGTATATAAAATGTAAAATTATTTGCAAAGTGTGGTTTTCTTGTCCGTGTCGACTGAAGTACCCCCTTTTTTTAGGTAGGAGTTCCTCGTTCTGTCTCAGCTGGTCAGAGTCCTCCTTCTGTTCAGAATTACCCTGTTCTGTGTCATGTTCACTCTCTTCCATGTTTGTTCCCCTTCATGCACATTTCCTACCTGTATCCATGCCCTGTGGGTGAACAAAAAGCATCATCCAAATGATGAAAAATATCACTGTAAAGAGTGTGATTTGTAACACAATGAAATAAATTACAGAGCATAAGATGAAACGGTAGACATTTTTCTATCGCCACACAATAATGGATACATATAGTGGCACAGCCCGACTGTTAAACCCGTGACTTTCACTGTTAGTCTGTGTGAGAAAGTGAGAGATAATGACCTTAAAGAAAAGATGTTTAAATAGCTCCCCTATTCCCCAGTGTAGTACTTTAGTCATGTTAACACAGCACGCTAGTATTTTATCAGCATTTGCAGATTTCATAATGTCCAGCAGTCATTCTTTGTCTGCTCTTTTCTGAATTGAACAGCCCTTCAAGCGACCAGTTGTCTTAAAAGCAGCTTCTCAGCTTGATAAGAGTAGAACCCCCTCTGGCTTCATTGATAGAAGTGCATTCCCTTGCTCGTCTCTCACAGCAGTTGGTAGCTGTGGCTGCTCTTTTTGGCCAGGTTTTGTCAGAGATATGAAGGAGGAGGAATGGGGATGAGGATGAATTGAGAGAATGTGCAACTATATGTCAGATGGGCTGGATGGATGAATGAACAAAAAGAGGGAACTTTTCTGGTTATGGATGACCAGATGAATGCACATAAGAATTTTAAAACAGTGTTTGTTTACTTCCTTAAACTAAAAGCTTCTTTTCTTCTGAAAGTCCTTGTTTGTTCTTGGGCTTTGTATGATTTTCAAATGACCTACTGTGCTATTTTCTCCTGAGAGTTGTCCTGCTGCTGTTAACATTTTATGCAACCTTCCCGAGACATTTTAAAATACCTATAAGACTATAAAAGGTGCCCTAACTACTGCAGTGACACGCCAGAGTTTGCACTGAAAATGAAAATCTTTAAATGCACACCTGAGGGTTGCTGTACCCGAACAAAAGCATCTGCTAGCTGAAGGTCTCGGTGCAAGTCTTGTTTTTTTCCAAGTCTTTACTGCCTTTGTAAATACATGAGCAACAATCTTATGTTAATCCTTTTGTCATTGTTTATTAATGCAGTGGTTCTAAACTTTTTACATTATGACGACTTTAAACAAAGCATTGTCTACCTCTTACCATCATGAGTTATGAGTAGATCCATCTGAGAGTTTTTTTGCCTCTCTTAGATTATTTCATGGCAATATTCCTGGAGGCCTAGAGAGGAAAAAATATCCAAAAGGAGAAAAAATATGAGAAAAGTAGAAAAACGTCTTATTTTTATGGATGTATGTTTGAGAGCAAATGCTGCAATCCCTGTTGATGATACTGAAGATACTGAACTTGACGTAACTTCTGCTTCCACTACTGAAATATTAAGTTACATAACTTCCACTCCAAACAATTCACAGTTGAAGTGGCTAGTAAATGATTTAATTCTTTTTTGCCATTCAACTTTTGTTCTTTGACCAGGAGAAGCTGGAAGCAAGATTGTCCGCCTCCTGCCCTGTCTCCAAGGAGACAGTCTGCTGAAGAGAGAGCGGAAGGTGACCCAGGTCCAGGCACTGGTACTCAGTGAATATCTCAGTAAGTATTAGATTTAAGGGTGAAATGGAAAATAAATCAGTAAATATACTGTAGTTCTGTGGGGAGAATGGAAGGTGTAGAAGTTGAACATGTTGGCAGTACTGTAAAAAAGTGCACATCAAACAGCTTTTCTGTATTTGAGAAGTATCCTGGGGACAACCAGGAGTTCAGTAATCTTTTATTCAATATGATGAAGACTGTGTGAGATGGATGCGTTGGTGACACATTCAGACGGGTGACAAATTAAAGGAAAGAGGCTGTGTATTGCATGATATATCACTGATCATGCCCTGTGTCATGTATAAAAATGCTGAGCAGGTCCATTTGAGATTTTGGATCAAGATGAAAAGAGGAAAAGATCTAAGTGACTTTGAAAGAGGGTTCATTGTTGGGGTATAGATGGCAGGAGCTTCAGTCACAAAGACTGCTCACTAGTGTTTCAATAGGAACAGTGGCTAAAGTGCCATCTGCATTTAGAAACAGGGTCGGAAACTGGTCAATAGCACACATTTGATGAACGTGATGGTTGTGCAACACATGAGCAGCTCCTCTTCTGAAGATGCAAATGCATATTATAGCAGGGCTCAGTGTATAACCACCTCATGAAAAAGATAAATACACATTTGAGTGCTCACTAATTCAAACCATCAGAACTGGTCTTCAGTGATGTGGAAAAAGGTGATACGGTCAGATGAGTCGTCCCTCATCATATTCTTAAGAAGTGGCCGAGCACAAGTGTGGCATACACAAAGAATGATACAGGCCTGAATGTTGACCACTACACTGAGTGGGTCCAGTGCCTTTGTTATGCTCTGTTCCTTTTTTTTTTTTTTTTTCTGGCATGCTGGATCCACTTGTCCCCTTAGAGGGAATCCTCACTGCAAACCATTACAAAGTCGTTCTGAGTGATCACCTTTATCCTACGATGAAACATTTCTATCCTGATGGGAGTGGTCTATTCAAGGATGACAATGTCCTCATCTATAGGGCTCACTGATGTGAATCATATGCTATGACCCTCACAGTCACCACATCTCAGGCCACCTGAACCCCTATCTGAGAATTTGGATCGACGTGTTAGATAGTGCTCTCCACCATCATCGAAACACTAAATGAGGGAGTATGTTTTAGAAGAATGTTCCAGACAATCAGTGCCAATGAGCATTGAATCTGAAGCCCAAAACCTTACTAAGACATTTTATGTTAGTCGTTTTTCCTTTAATTAGTCACCTGTCTGTAGCTAACACTTGGCCTGAATCTTAAGACGGATGCTGGCTCATTCATGCATCTATAATTAGCTTTTTTTCCAAAGCTCATCATCCTCCTGTTACCCAGCCTGACACATGAGTGAGAGAACACTTCCTGCCCTTTGCCTTGTTCCTAAAGTAAAGAATACTTGAATTAATGTTGATTAATATAATCATACAACAATACAGTAATTAAAGTAATTAAAAAAAATACCTTTGAAACAGTAAAACCAGACCTGAACAGTGTGCTGCTGTACTGTCGATGACGTTGCAGTACCTGTCTGTTTGATGTGTTCAATGTTTGAAGTTTGACAGGAGTTCCCATCTCTTAATTTGAATTCAGTTGAGATCAGCTGTTGCTCTTTTAGATCCACATAATATCCTGAGACCAAGCCAAAGACTTATCTTGTCTACTGAACTGTCGTCCGTTTGAACTCTAAGCTCTGTAGCTCTCAGCAGACACTGCTGCATAGACAGACTCTGTGGAAATATCATTTTGTTACAGACACACATAATGTCCCTTTGGCAGCCAAAGATAGTGAAAGACCAATTGAGTAGAGTCAGATTAAAAAAGTAGAGTGAAATTCTTCAGACTTGAGGAAAAGCAAAAGGGCTATTCTTTGAGGCCCTGAGCATAATGAAGAGTCCTGACAGACCACAGACCTTGATGAAATTCATTGTAATATATTCTGACTTGGCATTAAATTCGAAAAAGGCATGTTCTTCTAAGTTAAAAAAAAAAATTAAAGTACTACTCTGCTGGGTTTTTGTGATTAAGTGAAGACTTTGTGTTCGTGTGCGTCTGTGCTCATAATCTGTGTGTTTTTTTGTTTTTGTCTTATCTGTGTGTATCTGCAGGCTGACTCATGTGAAAGCCAAATATTTAAATTTCACTGTACATCGAAGCAAATTTTGCTCTGCCCTGTGCATAACGTTAGCTGCATCACTTACCCACTGCAGCTGTAGAATTAAAACATGCTAATTGAGGGAAAACACTTTTTGTTCTGGACGGAAATCAGCCATCACCCCCACGTATTTTGTTTTAAAAATATCAAGGTTGCCAAAATTCTCCACAGCTGTTGGTCTAAGCAGCTAGTGATCCATTAAATAATAATTAAAACCTGTCTGTCTGTGTTTCCAGGACAAAGAGAAGAAGCATCAAACTCAACCTCAGTGTCAGTTAGTGACCTGAAGGTTATTCTGAGTTTGGCCAGGGAGCAATATCTGAAGGTGATTGACTCCACGCTGCCCTCTGCTGCCTCTTGTCTGACAGACGGCCTGGAGAGTGCTGCCTCCAGGAGCTCAGGTAATGTCAGACAGGGAGAAAAGGGGAAAAACAAATCTGGAGTATTCTGACATCAATTCAAAGCTAAATGTGGAAATTCTGTCTGTAGACTCCTCAGTATCTCTCATTAAGACTCAGTACGCCATTTTAAAGGTTCAGTGTGTGATATTTAGTGGCATCTAGTGGTGAAATTGCAGGTTGCAACCTACCGAATACCCCCCTCACCCTCACCTATAGTGGCTGCTAAAAACACAAAAGGTCCTTGTTAGAGCCAGTGTTTGGTTTGTCCATTCTTGGCTTTTTAGTTAAGGGGAAATTTAGTCTGGCCCACACTTAAACATACTAGGTGATGGAAAACAAGGAGAAGAATTGCAAGTCTCTTCTGAGCTGCTGTAAAAACATGAGGGCAGGGAGTTTTTAAAAAATACAAAATAAACACCTATTTTCATCCCTGAATTCAGAGCACATTGTGTAATAATAACGCAAGCGTGTTTGTGCATAAAATAAGTAAAGCCTACAAAACTGTCTTTTTGTTTGTTTCGGTTCAAAAGGACATTTCAGTTTTGACATAACAGACACCCTGCCTCCTTATTGTCAGTGTTTGTAAATCCATATTTAACATCTTCAGGGTCATATTTGTGTTACATCTTGCCTATAAACAACAATGTGATCTTAGCGTGTCACCTTTAAATCCAGTGTTTGCATTACCATGGCAACAGCCAGCCTACTGCATGTCTTTGATGCAAATCTGTCAAAATAAATGTCCGGCATCAGTGAGAACGTGCCTGCGACCCACTCTTGGGTCAGGCCCCACCGTTTGAGAAAGCTGGGTCTCCATGATGATCTGTGTCATTCTATCTTTCATTAGATTTAAGGGAACACTGACTATATATACTATATATTATGGCAACTATACACACGTAATGCAAATTTAACTTGAAATATGATCTTCACTGGCTTTAAATAATTTAAACAATCTGGTACAATACATTACAATATGGCCAAAATGCACACCATAACGGGAGCTGCAGCAGGTTCAGTCATATATACATATTCACATTTTCTGACTTGCCTTTGAATTGTTAGAGAACAGTGCATTAGTATTCACCACATTCACATTTCACAGGGAGACAGTTTTAGGAAACAATTCCAGCTAATAATGTGCAAATAAATAGTGAGCAATAAAAGAAGTTCCCGCCTGCAGCTAGAGCTAAATTTGCACAGCAAGGGCAGTGCTGGTTTCAAAAATGTAGCTTTGGGGTGTATAGGCCTGCATTTCAAGCAGTTTTCATGACGTAAATGTCCACTTGGTTATTTAGATGAAAAACATGTACAAGCAGTTTAAAGATAATGGTCAATGTTTAATTATCTTTAAGTGTTATCTCAGCAGTTGTTTTTGCATTAGAAAAGACAAGAATCGACCAGTCCCTTTAGAAGCAGCTATGTGCTTGCCTGATTCTACAGAATATTGAAAACGTTTTTGTCTTTGCATCATTTGACACCATCTATATGTTTTGGCTGTTCAGGACCTTGTATGTGCATAAATTTCATAACAGGGGAGCTAGCGAACATCAAAAACAAAAGTGATGATGTGGTATAAACATGTGTAGACACACCGCGTAAGGTGCAAATCAGGTACTTTTTTTCCATAATCCGTGCCCACCCTCTGCTCTGGAAATGGGTATGTCATTTACTGCAGTAAACAGCTTCTGCAATCCATCAGGAATGTCTTTTGCATTTGTGTGTCTGCATCGCCTAAAGGTGTGAATGACTTTATGTGGGCTGTCAAACCGCTGGCGGAGCGCTTCACTCTCTTCATATAATACACTCACCTCCCCAGGCCATTTCTGTACATTAAAAGGTTGTCATCAGTGAGTCTGCTGTATCCAGTTTTATCACATTTCTGTCCTCCATGAGATAACATGTAATCTTCCTGCCCAAACACAAGATAAATGCAAAGTCGCTGATATGGATGCTGAGATTTAATCCCTTCAAGGTCCTGTTTGCCAACAGTTCAGTGTGTTGACCTGGCTGAAATGATAGTTTGTGTAACTCTTGCAATCCATCATGTACTGTACAGCATTATACAATATACTCACAGAAAGGGCACTTTGGGTTTGTATATTTATTCTTGTGCCAGAGACCTACAGTATACTTTACATGCCTGTTAATGCAGGATAGTTTCTTGAAAGTTTTAAAATATAGTATGTAATATTTAGATATCAATTATGTCTTCCTGGAGGTATCAGTATAATACTCATTACTAGTGAAGCGCCATCACATTTTCTTAAGGCAATAGATTTAGTAACCCTCATTCAGTTTCACAATTTGCAACAAGCTCTGCAATATTTGTAGGCATGTCCTTGTGTGATAACTAAAGCCAAACATACACAGTTAAGGTGTAAGCTCATTTAATACTAAATTGATTTAGGGGTACAGTATAACATTGTGTTCATCGTTGCTTTATAATTTGAAGCACCATTGGAACTGCAGTTTTATTGCATATTGGACACATTTCTGAAGAAGAGGTACTGTAGACTGGGTTTTTTCAAGTACTAGGCATGTTTTCAATCACTGCCTCGTAGGCAAACACATACCTCGGAACACATACTGAGAGCTGCTGGTTGTTAATAAAGAATGAGAAGAAAGAGGGGAACAACAATGTGAAGGCATTACTGTTGTTGGTTTTGTAGACAGTCAGACCGTTTCCCAGCAGCAGACTGATTGGCCTGAGAGAAGCGTCCTCCACAACATAGAAAACCTGCAGAGGAGACGACAGAAGAGGAGGTAAAAGGAATTTTTTCTGTAATATATCTTATTTTAGTTCATTCTCCATCATGAAGCAAGGCTTCCTGCTGAAATAGTCATACAACAACAACAACAACAAC
>JAPQRN010000009.1:10076716-10087394 GCA_037367275.1 Coranthus polyacanthus
ATCCATCCATCCATCCATCCATCCATCCATCCATCCATCCATCCATCCATCCATCCATCCATCTTCTTCCGCTTATCTGGGTCCTAGCAGCAGCAACCTAAGCAGAGAAGCCCAGACTTCCCTCTCCCTGGCCACCTCCTCCAGCTCCTCTGGGAGAAAACTTGTGTTGATTTTTTTTAAATGTTGTGTGTGTTTTTAAAGAAATATGTATTACATTACCAGTGCTGACAGCTCACCGCTTGGTCACATGGTAGCTGTTATTCAGACAGTGAAAACAAAGCCACAAGGCAGTGCAGCACATCTTGTAGTGCTGATTATCACTGACGGTAAAACCTGGGCTCTTCAGACTAGCTTGTCCTTGTTGTGGACTCATCAGGATCTCTGCTGAAACAATGATGAGCAACACTAAACTACTGAGGAAGCAAATGTTGCACCATTTTCTCCAGGAAATGGGTCCAGATTTTTTTTGACAAACTAAATTCTGTCCATGCCCATTTTTTTATTCTGGCTTAACATGGTTTTACTTGACAGGACGTGATAACTGTACACTTTGTAGTGCTTGAGAACATTTTGCTCAGTCTAAGCAGAAATGAAATTAGCATAAGTATTTCAGACTGTTACTAAAACTTTAAATACATTTAGGCCTCAAGATAATTTACATATACACAGTGTTTCTGTAGGTATTACGGTACATAGTTTTCCAAAACCACGTATTAAACTCCCTAATTTAATGTGTTGTGTTATTGTGGCAGACAAGGTTTCTTGGTTTTAATCTCCGGACACTAAAAGATTTACAGATATGTTCTGGTGAGCTTATTTAATGAACATAGCGAAGACTAGATGAGAAGGCCATCTGTTGTCGCTGCTTGTTGCCACATGTAAAATAAATGTTTTAATGGCCGTCAGAGGTTTTAGTTCCAGGGATTTTAGATTTATTTTAGACTGGAGATGTAGAATGTGGAAGAAAATGAAGCAGATTTATACACAAACAAAGGAGCGGTGGGAGCGAATAAAGACTTATGTCCCATCTTATCTTGCTCATTTGCCAGATAAATAATTGAACCTGATGTGTCTAAGTGTGTGAGTGTTTACAAGGAAAATGCAGAGTGTCTGTCTAAATCAGAGCAGGTGTAAAAAGCTCATTTAATGCCAAAGTGTGTCGCCTCTTATCCGTATTGTGTATTAAAAAGCCAGTTCATACAATATGGCATTACATTATCATCGTCGTACGGGCCCTCGGTAAACCCATCTGCTGCTAGTCATTTCCATTACATGCATTTTCTCAACCATAGAGCCAGCAATAAAAGATTTACTTTCCATTTGTATTTCTCTGTTCCCAAAAGAGAAGTCCTTTGATGAATTTGGAAAAACATCAAACAATGACTGCTCTCAAATAATTTTCATCAACTGCAATCCAAATGTTTTTTTGTTTTTTTTTGCTTTCACTCTGGATTTAAATCCTGTACTTGCGTCAAATACGACAAATGTGATTCGAGTGCTGTGGAAGTCGAACAGCTTGACCTCAAAAATCCGCTTTCACTGCCATATAGTTCATTGAACGCGCACAAATGCATGGACATTGTATGGCAGCGATGGCCAGAACTAGAGCTATGGCAGTGGCTATAATCACAGCATTTAAATACTACATAGAATTAGGTAAACACTGATTTATCCTAACCTTAGCTGACAAACAACCAAATCTTATTCATACTCAAATTTGAAAACTGGTTGCTTTACTGTTAGAAACTAAAATGCAGCCAGTAGCTGAGTAGAAGTGATAAAGTGATTTATGAATGCTTTTTGAGGAATCTGTCCAGATAAGGATGATTAATGAATCGCTAAGTCTCAGTTAAGTATTTGATGATGCATGTATATGTGTGAGTGATGCTTGAATGGAAACGTCCACCACGGTTGGACACCTTGCGCTTCATCTTTGCCCCCTTTCATTCCCTTCAAACACTTCCGAAATTCGACTTAAATGAACAAAACCTCCAACAAACTGCCTATAGACCTTCAGATCTATAGCTTTCACATTGTAAGTACATAAATATGGCTGCTAAGTACCTACTACCTGAGGACTTTTATCTCTATCAGTTGAATTTAAAATGAGATTGAAATAAGGATCAAATGTTTGTCTTGTTTGTTTTTATGTGCTCAGCTGCTTTCCTGCTGTGTGGTAATCACGTACTAGGTCTCATTTGTGTGTTTAGGGGGGGGATATATACACAGGGATCACACCTAAGCTAAAACAGAAGCAATATTCATGATTTTTAAGCAGGAATGTGAGCCCACAATACAGACTACCTCTGTTTGTTGTGACCCTATCTAAATTGAGTTATGTTCTGGTGTAAAAATTCCAGAAAATCAGCTATTCATAACATACAAGAAATAGCCTATTGTTTTGTTTAGGACCTGGGTTCTTCCGGCGGTGCCAGAAAAGAAAAAAGGCCGAGAGGTTATCTCTTTAAGGACGGGGAGTCTTTAATCGGGACAGTTCTTGGTTCAGTCCTCTCGCTCACCGCCTTGTTTACTCTCTCAAACTCAGGCGAGGGCAACAGCAGAGGTCACAAAATATACAATGACACGCAAACGCACGCGTGCAAACAGAAGCAGTCCTGAACGTGTAAAGACCTGCCACAGCCACAGGAATGCAACAGGAGACCGAGCCAGAAGAAAAGCCATTGATTCAGAGCCCCTTCAAACACGCACGCACGCAAACGAAATGAAAACCACGGAGGACAGAGTATTTGCATTTCACTGAGAGATGCATTCACTGTTCACAACTCTGGATAGCTATTATCTTACACACATGCAGACGCACACTCACCACAGGGTTTATGGCTGATTGCTGATCGATTTGGCTTTTGTCCAGACCCTCACAATGAACAGCTAACAGCCTTCTCTCTCAGCCTGTCTCAACAGGAGAGCTGCCTATTGGTGAGTGCGCATGTTTTTTTTTTGTGTGCTTCACTATTGAAATTTCAAAAAAAATAACAGCGGCCCATTTGTGTGTGTGTGAGGTTTTCAAGTCTTCAGACTGGCACATTAACAGCCTTGGCTTGCCAAAACATCTCTCTATCTGTCTCAGTGGGGAAGTTGACCTGGAGAGCGAGAACAGAGATTTTGATTTAATTCAATATTGGCCCGAAAGTACCGCAAGGGGGAACAGGGATTAACGCAGAGAGATGAGAGAGCGATGGAAATGTGCTGGAAAACAATGTCAACTAGTAAACAATGTCAAGAGTTATGACTGTGTTTCAGGTCTAAACTGCATCAGTAACTCAGCTGTGTCCATCCATCTGCGGCTGTGTGAGTGTGAGAGACACAGAGAGACGCCAGCTCATTACGCCGGAGTTAACGAGCAGAGTAAACAATGTCAAGACTTACAATTGTGTTAAGCTGTGCCTACAACTCAATTATTCTCGAGCTTTTTTTTTTTTTTTTTTGGCCGAAAAAACACGGGTACTTTCTGCTGAGCTGGTCCGTAAAACACTCCCCAAACCAAGCTCTGTGCACAGTAAATTAATGCACCACCTCCTTTCTAAACTGTCGCTGAAAAAAAGAAAAGAAAAATAGTGTTTTTTAAATAGTTTTTTTTTTGGTGCTTGTTTCCATCGGGGTTAAGTCCATTTCAGTCAAGAGAGCGTAGGAATCATTTACATTGTAATGATTCAACTCAACGACAATCCTCAGTCCCAGCCCGCGTTTTTTTTTGTGTTTTTTTTGGAGGATGTCTCTGTTAATTTGTATTGGTATTGTTGTAGTGATACATGAAAAAAAAAAAAATCACAAGTAAAGACAACAAAAAACAAACGCACTCTTACACTTTTGTTAAATACATGATTTATGTGCACAGGTTTAGTTAAAAAATAAGCTTTATCATTCTGAGTGACAGTAGAGTAGCTGCCAAAGGCATCAGAGTGTTCTACATATCAAAGCAACCTTTACTCAAAACGGATTTACTCCACTTGAGGTTATCAGTAAGTGCTGGATTCTTCTCTGAACAAAAGTGTTACAATGCCTCCACTATCATTTAATATCAACACAACTGATGATATTTATTCTACAGTGAGCTTGTATTACAATGTGTGAATCATGTTTCACAGTGACGTGTATGTCTGTGTAAATGGACAATGGAAATGCGCACGTGTTGTTGATAAAACAGAGAAATCAAACATAGAAATATTGCTGTTTGAGCGGGTCTGTGCTCAGAATCGAACGAATCGCGCTGTTGCTTCATCCTGTCATCGCCCCGATTCATTTCTTTCAAAATTCAATTGTTTATTTATTTATTTTTTTGTACTAATCTGAAGGCATGAGGAAGGACCTGGCATCCGGTCATGTCACAGACAGAGCGGTACTGACTTCTGTCCCCATGGTCTGCTGAAAACTACACTCTGACCATGTCTCACCTTGACTTATCGTTACATACAATATCATAATATTATGAGAGTTATTTTAGAGTCAGTTAATCATATGCACCTTTATATGCTTTTGTCTTAAAGGTTCATTACGTAAGATTTGCACATGCTTTTGTGCGCTTCTGTGAAGTTTGTGTTGGAGTCTGTTTTTGCGCTGGAAGCTGCTTGGTTGTTGACGTTAGCAAACTCCATTTCTAGACCGACCGTCTAGATTGCCTACATCCATAATAACAGCGTGTGCATTGATTTTTAATACTTGGCCAGTTTTTCTGTAAAAATCCTTATGCTCACTCCCGAGTTTTTTTTTTAAGGCTTCTCTTCTGCGCCTCTAGTGTTCAACAATAGATACTGTTTGCTTAGATATGGAGCCTGTTAGTGTCAACAGCACAACACAGACTGTGACACAAACGTCACGTAAAAGCATACATATTGAACCTTTAAATAATCAAAAACACAATAGTCATTCCCACATGGCAGCAGTCACCGTTTTCATTGTTACGAATATGATATTTCCTTTCTGTGTTTTAACTTGTACGTAAATGGACGTGACATTTAAAATTGACAACAAAACCAGCTGTTATAATTCATGTAAATTAAACCTGTGTTTCAGGACTTAGATGGCTGTCAGCTCAATCAAGCATTAAAATTGTTTGACCACAGCATGGTCGCCCGTTCCAAAGTGTTAAGATTACTGTAACATTTTGAATTTGCAGGAAACTATGCCGGCAATTGCGCCTCCGACTTTGAACGATGAATCCTGACATCCTTAATTAGAGGAATCGCTAACAAAGCAAATGCATATAGTCTTTCCACTCTTTGTCAAGTGCTTGGTGAGGAAAAATGATCATGAGGTGAAGTTCAGAATGCCGTTTCAGAGCTCATGGTGAATAAATAATTTAATCGGTTAATGGAAGACAGTTTGTATTAGATTTTGATTTAATTAAACGTGAATTCATCTCAGTCTTGCTACACAATGTCCAGTCCTTCTGATCCTTGATCCGACAGTAATGCCCAGTCTGTTTTTTTTTTTTTTCAGTCTGGTCCTCTCTCCTTCCACATCATCCCACCACTTCTAGCCAGTGTTTTCTTTTGTGGTTCTTCAGCCAACCTTTCAGCCCTTAAAAGAAAGGTTCATCCCAGAATAACCTGTCCTTCAAAAGCAAATTTCACTCAGCAAACCCAGTCTGGACTAGTTTCTCCAGTACATCTTTTTGCCGAAAATGCTTTATTTCCAGGGAGAGGCTACATTCGCTCAGCTTGGGTTCCTGACTGAAAGAATTTGAGGTGGTGTACTGCATGCAGTCTGCAGAGAGGTGGAGAAACAAGGTGGATTTCTTTTTTCACAGGCGGTCCCTTCCGAAAAACTGTCAGGCCACCAGACCCAGACGGGAGATTTTAGCAGAGAGGAAGGAGTGTAGGATGAAGACGATCGGCTTCGGACAGGAGTGAAGATCCAACTGCTGGAGGAAGAAGAGAAGGAAAACAACAGGATTTGAAAGAGGAACCGGACAGAATAATGCATAACATAATAAGGATAAAGAAGAGACAGCGCGATTAAAAGATCGGAGAATTCATTAAAATGAAAAAGGATGATGGAGATGAAGTGTCAGGGGAGGGGATAGAGAGGAAAGTGGGTTTGTAAGGCGCATAAAACCTTAAAAAATATATTCAAAACTAACTCCTCAGTCAACAGTTCCCCAAGAGGCATGGATTAGACACTTCTAGCTGTAGCTAAGCACTTAGGCACACACACATAAACCGCCTCACTGTGAACAAAACTCTGTTCATAGCTTGAGTCAACAGTGGACGATTTCGCCCCGAACTATGACTCACATCCTGTTCTTAAGTCCTATAGGGAGATGTAACCTATAAATTCACACAGAAAACTGGACTTCACTTGGTCAAATTTCACACTGAGGAAGTTTTACAGACCAAATACATCTACTCTGCAGAAAACTCTGTGCAGTGAAGCTTAGAGCAGATCCACTCATCAGAATCAGAACACAAAATCTATCACTGCATATATTCACTACTTTACTTTTAGGAGTTGGGATTAATTAGATAAAGCCATTTCGGTTCAGACCAAAATATCCCAAATGACATTTGTTTTGAGTTAGCGTTTGTTTTAAGATGTTTACAACTACTGGACAATTTCCCAATATTTTTGTTCCCCTAAGGATAATTACTTTGGCAGTTTCGAAACTTTTTATCTCGTCTGATTATCAGGTCTGAATTTTAATGTGTGGTAAAACTTTATATTAAGGTACACAGAGCCGGGAGATAAAACTAAGTGATAATTCTATCATTTTCCTGAATGTCAGCATTACAAATGTTTGATAGAATTTCTATGGTAGTTTGAGTCTGATTAGCTCACGAAAGAGAAGAACAAGGCCAGCATGTTGTGTTGTTTACAGGCGCAGTGTCTGATCAACTTGTACTAAGTCAGATTTGTGAAAAATTGGCAAGTTGTTTGTCATGTTGTGACAATAAACAATTAAACCAATAGGCAACCATTTGGTGTCTTCACTTCACTCTGGAGAACAAATCAGCCTTTAAACTTAAAGGAAATGATTTGACATTTTACGGTGATTGACTGAAACCTTTTATCCCTTGGTACACATTCACCATGAACTAGCTGCTTATTATCATACATATTAGCAGCAGATTGCCTCTTAATATGCCCTTTAGTTGATTCACTCACAGTTATTAAGAATCAAACTTGTGAATTAGTTATGAACAAGACCTCGCTTTATGATGGGGAACATATTTTATTACATAAGAATAGATCATATTTATTAAGTACTAATAAGGGCAAATGTTAACACCACCTTGGCCCATATGTTTTGCTCAGTATGGCCCAAACTGAGCAGAACGTATGAAGATCATAAATGATATACAGCAACTGCCTTATTTACTATGAATAAGCAGTAGTTTGGAAGTTATTGAGGGGAACAGATAGTTAATGGCCTAGTAGTTGTAGAATATGGTCATGCAAAATAAGTCATTAATATATAATGACTAATAAAGAGCCAATATGCTACTAATATGTATGTTAATAAGCAGCTGTGTATGTGTCGCATACCTTAATATAGAGTGTTACTATTCATGGTAATTGGACTTTGGTTCCTACTTTGTTTTCTCTGCTTATTGCTATAGAAAATCTATGTATGTATATGGTCCTTTTTCTTTTCCAAGGCACAATCAATGGTTTGGCTCCACGCTTTGTATTCTATATGGGCAAGATAAGCTGTCAATAGCTGTGTTAGAGACAAAATTAGACACAAGTAGTTTGTGCCAAGTAATGTCAATATAGTCAACGCTGTAGAGAAAAAGGCCCAGCTGATTCCACTTTCATGCTGAGCTAATGAGCCATCAGCCACATCCACAGGTGCCTTGGGATTTTCATAAAGCCTCGTCTATAACCGAGCTGGAATTCAGACATGCTACAGAAATCTGTTCTGCTAAGGTAGCCAACAGAGGGTTTGAATCAAAGCCTTTGCTTATTGCTTTCAGCAAATACTGAGCAGTCAAACACGAATGTATCTGTCAGATGTTTCATCTGGAGCTATATGGACTGTCATGTACACAGATACAGCCAATGATATAAAACATCTCAGTTTCTCGTAAGCCTAGAAAGTAAATAATTCAGCTTTCACTGTCATTTTATTTTCCGACATACGGTAAATCAGTGCCACAGCTTTATGAATGATGCAACGTCAGTGCTGTTTTCCTGGGTAAAAAAAAGTGTCAGGGGAAGGTGATAAAAGAACTACTTGTTCATCCCCCTGATACTGACATTAATATTCATATCAGTATTAAGAGTAAAACCAGAAAACTCCAAAATGAAACCCTTAAATATGACAAACATAGTGGTGCTTGTGCTTGGCTGGTTATTGGTCCTGATGACTTTGAGAGTCACTTGTAAAACATAGACTTCCATACAGCGAGCTACTATATGGTACAAACTGATTAAAACTCTTAAAGTATCTGACAGGTCTTTTTTTTTTTTTTTTTAAAAAAAAAAAAAAAAGAAAACTCCATTCCCAAAAGCTCTTACCTGGTACAACCTGTGTGAAATGCATTTTATTTTAGGAGTTATTTTGTGATGAAGTGCTGTAATTTACTCTCTGCTGTACCACCTTCCCTTCGCCTGTCTTAGATACTTGTACTTTAGTTTATATTTTTGCTTCATTTCCCAGAAGGCTCTCTAAAACCCCATGAGAACAGCTATGAACTTGTTCTATTTACTGTGAGTTGTACATGACCACAGCAAAGCAAGCTTGATATTGGATGTCGTTTTTTCCTTCAGTGCAACTTGGAAAGCATAAATTTGAAAAAAAGACTTTTTTACTATATTTCTAATGGCTGAAGTAGGAAGAGAACAATGTCTCATTTCACGGAGCCTTATGGCTACTCTTTTGTAACTGGACTGAAAAGATGTTAACAATATTCCACATCATCTCTATTTGGCCAATTATCCCATAAAATACACACTTGCTTTAAATTTCGAGATGGAATTTCCATTTTCCTTAGACAACTATTTTTCCCCTTTTGCTTGCTTTCAGCAGACCGTGACCACTGAGGACAATCATGGACAAAACTGAGCACTTGTCAGAGCTGAGTGGCTGAGTAATGTCTCATGTTAGCTTCATGTGTTAAAACAAAATGCCTTGAAAGAGAAATCACTCACAATCTCCCCCTCCTTTCCTCCAAAGTCCAGAGAAAGCATGCGGACTCCATCGTCTGAGGACATCTTGAGTTTTTCAAAGGGGTAGGAGAGGAGCACACGGGGCTTGGTGGGAGTTTGAGCTCCTCTCTCTTCAACATCCCCCTCGTCCTCCAGTCTGGGTTCAGCCAGGACAGAAAAACCCTGTTCATAATGAATGACCAGTCTGCACTCCAGACCCCTGTAAAGACAACCTGGAACAGAAAATAAAACGGTGTTTATTATCTACTCTTTTTCCTATACACGTCTCCCTGTATTTATGATGTATGGACAGCAGAAATAAGTGCTCTATATATTTATATCAGTATAACCTTAAAAACGTCTTGTTTACTTGTACATCTACTGCCTAATGACTTCAGTACATTGAAATGGCAGGGCCTTTCAGTGTGATTTAAATGTTATGTTAGTAGACTAGAAACTTGGGCTGCAACTAACAATTATTTTCATCGTCAAATAATCCGTTGATTATTTCCTCAATTAAGCAATTGGTTGTTTGTACAATAAAATGTCAGAGAATGGTGGAAAACTGTTTCCCGAAGCCGAACTTCTTGTCCTCAAATGCCTTGTTTGTTCGACAACTGTCACAGTGGAGGAAAGAAACCAGAAAATATTCACATTTTACAAGCCGGAATCAAAATTTTCACTTTTCTTTCCTTAACACATCACTCAAACTAATTATCAACAACGAAAATAGTTTTCGATTAATTTTCTAATTGAATAATCGATTAATTGTTGCGGCGCTACAAGAGTTTAAAAAAAGCAGAGCCAGAGCTAACCAAACAAGTCATGAGCTCTGACTGGATGTCTTTCCACCTTAACCTCATTTTTATTCGTTGATGAAAATACCAATACATTTTTGTCATAGTTTTTGTCATCATAAATGATTTTTTTATTTGGTTATTTTTGCCAGTGAAAAAGCGTTGCTGACAAAAACAATGAAGAAAATTATTTGTCAACAAAATGAACGCAGGACTCAACTGATTTAAAAACTCACAAACAAGTATTTATTTTGTACATTTAGCATTCATTTCTGTGTCTTGATTTGACCACTTCATGCCATCCTGTTGCATCGAGGTCCTGCATCGAGTTCATTTTGCAATAATGACTTGGTGTCTGTACGTTATCCCTCACATAAGAACACGTGTTCTCTTAAAGACAATAAACTTTAAGTCTTTGATTTGCGTCTGCTGTTACTACGTTTGTTATTCATCAAAAGGTCCATCTTTGCTGTAACTTGTGTCCCATATCTATTCACTTAGAATACACATTGCAGTTTACCACGGGTTTCGGTGACAGACTTTCCTCTTCAAGAAGACACCATCCTGCTGAAAGCCCGGTGTAATTTTGTCTCAGCGTGTCTGGCTGAAAGCTGAGTGTACCATTTTATCTACCCTCCCAATTTACTCCACTTTCCTCTGCTTTAATGACAATCTTGTCTCATCTCCGCTCAGTGTGATATAGCTGCATTTTGTCTTATTTTTCATAGTCTTGACATCAGAGTACCCCCATCCTCCATCTCCTCCTCCTCCTG
>JAPQRN010000009.1:10087747-10098668 GCA_037367275.1 Coranthus polyacanthus
GCTGAAAACTTAATTTACAGAGTAAGCTCCTCTCGCTTGACGACATCTGATCTACAGAGCGGTGTGTTTGTGTGACAAAGAGACAGAAAGTAAGTTGTTATCTTTCCGCTGTTTGTCGACATACTGAGCAGGATGTGTGTGCATGGCATGTATGCTGCAGGGAGGGAGTGTGTGTTTACATTGTACACATGAGACTGTGTAATTTCTCCATGCTGCTGACAAAAAAAGAGTGCATTTTCTAGCTTAAACAAGAGATGCAAACATGAAGTGTGTGCCTTCTATAGGCTACAGAATATCAACAATCTGTATCGTCATGTTCTGTGGCCTGCTTCTGTCCCTTTTGTTGAACCTTCAACAAGTTGATTCCGTGACTACTTCATTGCATTGTCAGTCAAACCATGCTAATCACCCTTTACGCAACTAAATCCCTTCTTGTTTGGCTTTATCTAAAGGCGATTATGAAACCAACGCTGGCAAATGTGTGCACAGTAACGCGCCACGACTACAGTCAAACAGAAAACTCAGCAACAAGTGTAATTTACCTTGCACACAATAGAAGACGGATGGGTTAATGCGCACAAGAATGTCTTGCAAGACATAGAAATGGAAGCTAAATTGATTTTGAAATACTTCTATGATCGTTTGCCTCCTTGAATTTTTAACCACTGAAGAAAATCTGTCACTATTCCCAACATTTATTCAGAAACCAAGATCTGAATTATTCTTTCTGGGGCCAAAACCAGATATAACAAATGCTAGTGTGGGTTTTGGAGTCACTTTTTGTTCCAGAAGCACAGCAGTACATTAATCCTCCCTCTTTTTTATCAACTGTGAAACACACTAAAACAGCGGGGCCCAGATGATTAAAAGTTGAGGGAAAAATGGTAATGAAAAGCAAAATGGTAAATCAAACAGAAAAATAAGGCACAGACAGAGCCAAAAAGACTGTATAATAACTTTGGCTCACCTAAACCAACCATTTCGTGATGACAAATGTCTCATAATCTTTAAATTGACTCTAATGATGTCTGGCAGGACAAACGTCCGCCTAATGGAGTAACAGTTGTAAATGAGACAAAGAGCGCAGGCTTTTGGTTTTGTTCAGGAGTGAAAATTATACATGAAATCCTACTCTTCTACCTGAGACCCTTGATCTGTGGAACTAGCAGGTTTCCCACCAGAGCGCACACACACAAAGAAAGGGGCTTTTCAGGCTGTAACAAAAGCCTTTCTTTCTACATGACGGTGAGTGGAAAAGACAGAAGCAGAGAGAGAGAGGGGCCGAGAGTGATGAGACAGAGACAAGAAGTGGAATCAATGAGGGAGACGGAGAGACAGCGAGAGAGGGTTACCATAACAACGAGGGGAAATGCTAAAAGGTTATTACAGGACAAAAATTCAACTTCTACTTGCTTCAAACTTTTAAATGACATTAGCATTAGGCTTTGGAAGTGCATCCCGCTGTGTTGGACTTCAGGTGTCACAGTGGGTTAACAGGTTAATTTCTGCACAGCCGCTGTGGTGAAACTGTTGTCACAGCTCTACACTGCAAATTCAGAGCTAGAAGTCATTAAGCTGCTTACCTGTTCATTACAGCATTCAACCTCTAAATCAATCTCACACGTTTGGCAACAATAAGAAGTCTGTGTTTGTACAAACAATAGAATCTGAATCAAATAAATAGTCAGGCCTAATTTTCACAGTAATCAGTGTTTCAAAGTCTATTTTTTTCACTTTTGAAAGAGCATTTTTTAACACCTACAACCCACGTAACAGGGCAGACTTCATTTGCTGAGGCAGATTATGTGATTATGATTAAAAGCTGCAGTGCAGGGTGTCCGTCTTCAAGTTTTTCTATTATGGATTTTAAGTTAATTAACATTATTAAATAGAGACACACTGTGTAAGATCCAAACACAGGGTATGTAGCAGATGGGGAGCAGGGCTCAAACTTGATCCTGTGACTAATATGCAGTACCTTACCCTGCTAATTACTTAAAATGTCAATACGACCTCAAAAAAAGTTTAAACCACCTTGGTTGTAATAATGCAGGCCAAGTGCTGGTAAAATTTGATTTCAGAGGAGAATAAATTACTAATCCCTCTATGATTGGCCTGCTGCCCGGTGAGTGATTGAGAGTTCATCTATCTGCAGGGCGAATCCTATCACGAGGCTTGACAGTGAATAAACCATCGCAATGATTTATCAGAATGTAACACAGATGAAACACTGACAAGGTCAGCGCAACAACTCCTCAAGTGGCAACTGCAGAAAAATGAGTGAGTGCACTTTGTATTCATTATCGCACTCCTTCTGAGAGAAGTGTAAATTACTTTCATACTTTAACAACAAGACACTGAAGGCTTGGTCCTAACATCAATCTGTTCCAGAAAAGTAATGGGATCCATTTTAGACATAAATTTAATACTAAGCAATATAGATTTAAAAACCATTTCCATTATTTTGACATGTGTCAACTACTGTACCTGTGTGCTAATCAGCTTCACACGCTACAGTTGAATCTGCTATGATACATATTTTTATATCAACAATATACTATATATACTTAAGTTACATGATCCATTGTTGATGGAGATGTCACAAAAATAACAGGGACATTTTCAGTCTCTTATTTTGTTTCATGACTGTTTTAGTTCATTCACACTAAGCCATCAATGTCATTTTCAGACAGAAAACCTCCACAAAACACCTGCACTTCACCAAACACTGCTCAGGCCAAGTTACCAACCAGTTAAAGAACAGAATCAAGTTTAAGCAGGTGAACATTTTTTCCCCTCACGATATGTTGGCAAGCTCTAAGTAAAGTGAATTTTACACGAAAGCTACTCCTCTGTAACAGCTGAATGTGTGAGTATCAAACTAAAAAGGCGACAATTTATCAAAGTTGCATTTGAAGCTTGTTTCTGCTGCCCCCAAGTGTCTCACAAAACTGATTAATGTGGATTTATCTGTTGATTCTGTTGCTACTTTTAACGTACAGCGCATTAATAGGCTACTGAGCAGCTTGTTCCCGTCTAGACACCTTTTGTCGCTGCATTAATCTTTTAGGATTCACATTTCCCTCCCAACTACCATGACATATAAAAACAGATTTTTATTACACACCTTAGAGTGTCAAATTTAAACCGAGACCTGCAGACATGAGTGAAGCCTTGCCTTGCTCATCAAAGCGTAACATTTACACCTGGGTAAGTGCAGAGGTGCCGACATGATTTAGGAGGGTTATTGCTCACAAATGATGCAGAAGCAGCACTTTGTGTATCACGGCTTGATACTCACTGTTTCGTGTATGAGAGGGGAAACTTAATTTGGCATGGCCTTATTCAAGATGAGGAGAGGAGGCGACCCAGGGGAGAAGTGGAGTTCCCAGGACATTTTTGGGCTCGGTGAGGGGGGGGGCAAAGAGCGATAAAGAGAGACAGGGGAGGGGGGAGTTCTGTTGGAATTCCCTGGACGGCTGATATCCGATGCCAAGCAGCGCTCACAGAGATAGAGAATGGCATTCCTTTCTATAAATAGCAACTGCTTTGTCCACATCTTCTGTATGGCTGTCATATTATATCACAAACCTTCCTTTATCTAAGTCTATGTATACATTTTGCTTTATACACTGGATTTAGACTTTATTTTAGGCTTACAAGACCTCGGGTGATACTTACCCTTGCAGCCTGTTAAATCTTTCCACATAGGTTTTGCTACAACAGGCCTGAACACGTCTGACGAAGCGTCACAGAATCCGGCAGAGTGACCTGTGACGCTCACTCCATCCACAGCTACCTGTACATGTTTGTATGCGTTTCTGTTTCTGGGATCTGAATGCGTCTTCTTCCGTTTTAATGTTGCTTATCCTATTGGATTTGAACGTTTATGTGTCAGGACTCACTCGTAGTGACTTCTTTGATCATCTCAGCGGAGGCGTGGCATCCGTTCACGATGTGTCTGGTCCACTGGGACAGATCCTTGGTGGTCTCAGCCCGGAAGAGATGAGTCTCAATGCCGAGCCGTGTGCCAGTTCGAGTGGCAAAGAAGAGCTCTGTGCCAGAGTGAGGCGACCCCCGGTCAGGACCAGAATGCACCAGACTGTACGAACACATACGCACATAAACTCACCTTCATGTTTAAATTAGTTTCTATAGTACAGCAGTTAGAAAAAAGACAGACATTATAATGAATTAAGTATCTTGGAAAACATTCTTGATACAATACTGATTTTCCATAGACTGAGACGGCCAGTGCATACGCAAATTAATGCCTGCTTATGACCCCCGTGGCCACCAGAGGGCCCTGACGAGCGATTGAAATGAGTTTAACATTTTTTAGTGATAAATTTTGTCAATGGTAATCATGAATGCAATAGTATGGTAATGAGCTGGCTAGATATTACTGCTGGTTCAATCAATTCTCATTACCTCTGTCAGAGCTGGTGTCACGTTCATGCTCATGCATACTGTATCAGATCTTAACTGCGTTTTGAGGTGAACACAGTCAGTCAGACCAACATTAGGTTACAGTTCTCTCCTCTGCATTTAAGGAAAGAGCAAAGCTTTCTGCTTCGGGCCCCATAAAGGCTTGTACTGGCCCTCTATAAAGTTACTGTATTTATTCTTGCTTCAAAATCAAAATCCCATTGATGAGACAGTACAACAATGTATCTCTAATATATAATGGTGTAAAATATACTTTCTATGTGTGTGTGAAGTCTGTACATATTATAGTAGACCTACCGCGTTGCTAAAAGTGGATACGTATGTGCAGGACTCTGCCAAGCCTCTTTCCCTCGTGGTAGACTGTCGTACAACAGCAGGTCTTTCTCTGTCACCACCACCAACACTGGCTTCCAGTTCTGCTTCTCGCTCTCTGTCTGCAGCACAAACACATAAATAATCAGACTTCAGTATCCATCTTTCTGTATTCTATACAGACCTGGTGGAACAGCTATATTCAATTGAAAGTAGACAAATAAAAAAATTCCCTATTCCTCTGTTTATTAAGGACTCGGATTGCAAAAACCCTAAAGCACCAGCAGTCTCCCACAAACAAACAAAAAATATCTATTCTTTGTTTATTATGGACTCAAACTACAAAAAAACTAAAGCACCAGCAGTCTCCCCAAGGTCCAAAGTATACATTTTTATACACACATGTACATTTTCATAAGAAGTTTATAGTTGTGTACTGAATACTAATACTAAGCAAACACTGAAATCTCCCTCAGGTTTTTAGATGAAAGCAGGTATTTAATCAAAAATATCAGTGGTTCTTTCAGTGCCACTGAGTGGAGGTGTTATGTGTTTAAAGTGTAATACTGTGTAATACTGTGTACTCAGCAATGGGTGTTGACCAGTCGTTTCCTCTTAAATAAATAAGAGATGCAAGAATGCAAAAGGGGTATGTAAACATCCATTTTCTTTATAAACTCTCTTATCTGGCTCTACATATCAGCCTCTCTGTCATTTATCTTAAAAAATGATCAAAATGTTAGCAACGGTTTGATCAAAAATAGTCTGTTATCGCTTGGATTCACTATACTCTGCACCTGCTAAAGTTATATTAGCCAAAAATGAAAGTGGCAGGATTACAGGTGCTGTTTCTACATATTTTCTCTCTCGTGGCTTCTCGCCCACCCATTCCTCCTAACGAGCAGACCTCGCGCTTGAATTTTAGATCACACACGGTTAATCTCCAAACCTCGAACGCGCACACACACACGCTCACACACAGCCACGGTATTTTATTTTACAATGCTCCATAACTATTCTCATTATAAGAGCTTATCTGCAGCACAGCCATGGAATCCTAAGCTGCTCTTTGAAGCTCTGCCGCAGCCAATCATATCACAGGACTTAGGAGGTCAAGGGTCAGCTTTTTAACATAATGACAATATGTTGCTAAGTAACAGTATTGTACTACGTGCGAAGGATCAAATATTGGCAAATTCATGATGACTAAATTAGACAGGTATGGATATATATATATACTGTATATATGTGTGTGTGTACAGTAGCTGCGTTCATGTGCAGGTGCGTGTCTGTGTGTGGGAAAAACAGGCGAAGCTTAAGCTGTGTGGGTACGTGTGTGAATTTGTTGAGCGGATATGCACAATGCAAAAGTATTCACACAAACACAAGTGCATGTGTGTGGTCACACATCAAATACACATCTATTTTTAATTCTATACTTGTGGCGACACTCACTCACAGCTCTTAAACAGCTCTTCATGCATTTCGATCAAACTTCAATGAAAACCAAAATATACGCAATAATTGCTACAAACTAGCAGCGGGTGATCTCTCAAGTCTTCTCTGAAAAATGTGTTACCTTGACATATTGCATCATTGAATCCAAACTGGTGGATGGTGGCAGAATTGCATTTGTTACCTCTGAAATATCTTTTGAAAATGTTGTTTTGTTTCTACAAGAAACATACAGCTACAGAAAATATTACTACAGTGGGGGGAACAGTTTGATCAAAGTATAATCTATGCGGCTTTTGCCATTTGTGTTTGAACCATCATGCATCTGTGAGTCTGGTGCTGTGTCAATTTAGTTGCATAAAGAGGAGAGGATCAAATAAATGTCCCCAAATAAACAACCACATAAACGTCCTCACTTTCAAGGTCTGAAAGTGGTTCATTACAAAGACAGACAGGCGTACACAACAACAGCACACACGGACATATAAACAAAACCACACACATACGCTACGCACAATAATCCCAAACTGGCAACAAGAGGCTCCCCATTAAAAATGTGAGAAATCTACATGAATGTGACACTTGGAGACAAATGACTGCATAGTTTGGGATTATAAAGTCTTTTTCTCTCTCCCCTTTCTGTCACAAACATTACACACACACACTCCTACCTTCCCTGCCAGCCATCCCAGGTGTCGTATCTCTTTGCTGCCAGCAATCCCCGTCCTGGCTGAGTTCTGGATGACCTCCGCCAGCGCCCGCTGTGGTTCAATGACAGTTTTTAGGTTGGATGAAGGTTCAGAGGACATATACTTAGCTCCGTGGAGCTGAGTTGTGGTCGCAACACATTATCATCAACACATCTAATCCTAATGGACAAATTTATGACTGTTACATGTAAAATCTAAGACACACCTGTGCCAGCGTGGATGTGACACAGTGCATGGTGGAGAACCAAGTCAGGGCAGATGGTTGGTCTGGGCACCGCAGCACCACGGTGTGTCTGGTGTCGGGGGAGTGCAGCTCCAGTTGTCTGTAGTAGGAGATAAGAAAGGTTAAAAGAGTCTTAACCTCTCTGCTATCACAGGGGGGTTCTGCAACTTTTATAGTTCACGACCCTTGATGAAAAAATTTATTTTTGAATATTGAAATTCTGTTGCTAGCGTTATCGCCCAGGCCCGATTCGACCCAAATTGGTCTCTATCATAATTTTAAAATACCAAATGTTATGCTTTTAGCTTTCGGCTTTAACAGATGCTCGTCTGTCTCATCCACTTGAAAACGGGCACTCAGTCAGAACAATGAAATGACGTGCATTGAAATTTGAGTTTATTCAAGTTGATTCAAGACACAGAACAGGCTTGCACAAACATTCTCTGTGGGCCATATGACACAATGCTGTCTCCCACTAAATTTCCATAACTAATCTCCTTATATCATATGGGAGTATTTCTGGACTTCAGACAAATGCATCTGTAGGATGTTTCTCAATCTCACTGAACAGCTCTTTGAGTGTGCGCTGTGTGAATATGAATTTTAAAAAGGTACTCATTGCAGCCCTCACGATGCATAATTAAGTGTACCGTTGCTTCTCAGTATGGCATCAATACAGCAAGGTTCACCTTTGTCAAGTCGGCAGGTCTGCAGAAGTAAAGGTAACCTGTCAACTGGAGGGAAAAAGTAATTCTTATTTCATGAATAATGAGGCAGTGTGAAGAATTATTAAAGCGATTAATTATGGCTGACTCAGAGGCTTAGAGGACAAGACATTGTAAACAACAGCATGAGTCTGCTTCCTGCTGAGAGTTGGTCCATGATTGAAGAATTTGAATTAAGTGTTTGACCCCGGACATTTGAGCAGAATGTGGAAGAGCAAGAAGTGGGATCATATCAGCCTATTTGTTATATCTTATATACTTATCCACTCAGCATTTGTTCAAATAAACACCTTTAGTTAGGGCTGCACAATATAACTGTATTGTGAGGTGATAGAAAAACGTGTATTGTTCCATATTGTGCTCTACTGTACTGTTTATTTTGTTTATGACATTATTTTTCATTATTCGGATGATGCTTTGTGTCGTTCCACACAACACGTATGCAGGCTGTGTTTTCGATGACATGTTAGATTTTTATATTTGTATTGTGAGCCTTATTTTGCTGCTATAATTTAAACCTACATAAATTGTATTCATTTTGTTTGCTGCTACAATTCAAACTATTAGAGTTAAAGACTATTATATGTTTGGTTTTGATATTTTGGATCATTTTTTGCTCGTAACTATAGTTGGAACCTTCTTCTACTCTGTTTTCTACTTACCTTGGTTATATTTTGTACAATGTTATATATTTTGCTCCATGCTTGATTGAAAATTTTCTAAATAAAAGGAGAAAAATAGTCAAATATGACTAAGCACCTTTTATTTGTCGAGCATGTCATTCAAAACGTCAAACGAAAAACACCTTTCATATAAACTATTCATTGAATTTACATAAAATGTGCTATATCCGCTATATATTTATCTGGCTATGAAATAAGCTCTATTGGAATATGAGAATTGTTTGATTGTCATATTGCACAGCCCTACCTGTAGCTGAAAGTGACTGACTCAAACTGCATATCTGAAACATCTAATAGAAGGAGCTGTAAAGCGAATGACGTTTACTGAAGGAAGCAGCCTGGGTGATTTTTTTTTTTGGGGGGGGATAAAGACACAGTTTCAACTTCAAAACTCACAACTTCAGTGGGACTGCAGTCTCGATCTAGTGAGTTTACCACCGACTTTGAAACAATCTAACATCTCGGTTAACAACACACCACTGCCCAGCTGCTCCTTGTGGTTCTGAAAAAAAAAAAAAATGACACAAAACCCAGGGTGGTTTCAACTCTGCAAATATGCTTTCTTTAGCAGTTTTCTTTATTCACACACTCTAGGGAGCTGGAAAAGCCCCAGTGAATGTGATGAATCTGCTCTTCCATCAAGCCCGCAGAGGTGGGAGAGACCAGCTAGAACAGCTCCAGGTGTTACTCTGGGTTAAAAATAGACCTGCTGCCTGTAAAAGGCGAGTTGATTAAGGACTGTACATGTGTTTTTTTTGGAAGGCCAGGGGGAGAGCGGAGGGGGAAGAGGGGGTAGATGTGAAATTGGTAGCGTTGGAGGAGGTTCTTTAAAGATGCTGTTTGTTGTAGCAACAACAGGGCTCCCAGGAGTTACACCAGACCAGAAGAGAGTGTCGTCTGCCAACATCTGGCCAAGATGTAAACAGTTTTTTTTGGGGTTTTTTTTTTTGCCTGCATTCCCATATGGACTGGATGACCGTGACATGACATGAATGTACGTAATATTACATAAGTTTGTTCCTGTTTGAATAAAGATCAATCTCTCACTTGATCAAGGGGGTAACGATTCCCAATGGATTATTACTTTATCACTATATATAGATCTAAGCTTGGCAGCCCTGTCATAGCATACAGATGATGATTCATGCAGTAACTGTCTGAAGTCCTTGAAGAAAAGTCTTAATATGCAAATTGAAAATCAGCTGCAAGTGTTTCATGATTAAAAAATGCTGTCTATAAGTATTACAACATCTGAACTTTCAGTGAAAGCTGTGTAATAAGTGTTTTTTTTTAACATAGTGGAGTCATTTAATGGTGTGTGTGACTATTCATTAATTCGCTTAATTTATGGCTTATTTATGATTTTCCTGGATCAAAGTCTTACATTTTCCCTGCATGTCCCAGTTCATGTCTCCACACAGTCCTTGTTTTTTTGTCATTTAAGTCTGGCTTAAGTCTTGCAGCTCGCATCTAAAGCTCTGACTTTAACTCGAGTTTCCTAAACATTCCTCCAGCCTTATGCGTGTGTATATAAATATGGTGAACGGAGCAACAAATATTCCTTTTGTTGCAGTTGCAGTACATGTTGAAATAGATGTGAAGAGGTTGTATCATTTCGGCTGCCTTTCCCACACTAGAACGTGGGATATCGTATCACACCACAGTATCCCGCCCTAAACATGAGCGAATTCAGAGAAAAGGCAGAATTGTAGCGAGAGTTAAATCTCTGTAACCTTTTAAAAACATGTCAAGGTTAAAGAGAGATACTGCAGGAAACAAACTGTGAGGAACCGTGCTGGTTCTGCCAGGAGTCATTTCTTCCCTTTACAGCCATAGTTTTACAAAGTCCACGCTGTATTTCAAAGCTGTTACAACAGTAATGACACAGAAAAGAGGTAAAAGATAAAAAGAGAAAGATTTCCATTTTAGGAGCTAAATACATGCTCGTCTCTTTGCGTGTCTCTCTTCCCCTTTTTTCTAATTATTCATCCCTTATTCCCTTCCTTTACTTTTTTTTCCTTTCCTTTCCTCCCCCAGCTCCGCTCACTTCCTCCTACCCTGTCTCTTGACACCTCCACAAACATTTTTAATCTACACTGTAAATGATAAGGAGGCAATCACATCCCTTTTTAAATTAATCTGTCACCAGTGTCATAGAAAGCTACATTTTATGCACTCGTACATTGTATTAGAAAATGTCTTTTGCTCGTTCAACAATTAAAATAAAGGAAAAAAAAACATATCTATATTTATCCCAAGTAACAAAAACTTCTCTCCTCTCCTCTCCTCTCCTCTCCTCTCCTCTCCTCCTCTCCTCTCCTCTCCTCTCCTCTCCTCTCCTCTCCTCTCCTCTCCTCTCCTCTC
>JAPQRN010000009.1:10112638-10127488 GCA_037367275.1 Coranthus polyacanthus
ATTGGTCAAATTTTAAGATTAAGAGTTGTTTTAAGGATTGGGGTAGGTTAAGGTTAGAGGAAGTGACTATGTTTGCGTGCACAAAATATTCCGGTTTTTGCCCTTTTCCCAAAAAAGACAAATTTCCTAGTAACTGTTTATATGGCTATAATCCACTTTTTTTTTTACATGCAGCTGTGCATACCCCGATTAAAAATTGTTTTTCTTGAAGTTTTTCACTGGTTGCAGACATTCCACTGTGAGCACAGCCTCCCTCTTTCATTCCGTCAAACACCACCTTGAAAAGGTCGGGTTTCGATATTTGCACATATCCAAAAACCTGTTGATACCCTCTTTCACAATGTTTAAAAGTAGGTATGTTTCTCCTTCTGGCTTGAAATGTTGACTTTTCTTTGGATCGTGCTTCTTTGTTTGCACTCTGCCAGTGCTGTCGATAAGTCTGGCACCCTCCACTATTGTTCTGGTAATAATTATCTGGGCTGTTTGGGTAGTTCACTGAGCGCAGGATGCTGCGACAGTGCATTTGCAAAATAGTGCCGGGAAAGAAGTTGTTCTGGTGGAACATGTGTGCACGAGAATGATAATCCTGCCACCGCTGCCACTGGGCGACAGATATATTCGCCCTTATTCCAGCAGAGTACTTCCAGCGAGCCAGACTACCAGTGAGGATCATTGCCTCTACCCCAGTTGACCAGAAACAGGGCTTAGTGCCGCAAACTGCAGGAAAAGCCACACATGAGATGCATATTTTGAGTGTGCTGTATATATGTCCAAAGAATCCTCCTAAAATTGGAATAATATCTTTATATTCCACAGTCTGAAAATGCTCCATTTGGAAAATACCCTAATTCACAATATCCAAACAGAATATGCTCTCTACACGACACCAGTAAAATCCAGAATATTTTAATATTCCGATTCATAGTGAAATGTTAGTGTGCATGTAAACACTGATGTCCCTTAAACACATAAAAGCCCAATGTTTGTTTGTGTGTGTGTGGAGCCTAGAACAGCCCTAGTGCAGGACCATGTTGTGTTTCCCTAACATAGAGAATGGCAATTTGCCACACGAATTCATTCCTATAGCATGAGACATCCACGGTTAAGTATGGCTTTTTTTTTTTTCTACCATGGTGACCTACTGTAAGCGATGAATTAAGACCTGCGGCCAGTTTTACACAGATGTTTTAGACTCTTTGTAGTATCGGACTGGCCCCAGTTTTGCTGATTTGTCTGATGGAAGTTATACAGTTTTACAAAAATAAAGTCTGGGTTATTTTAAGACCAAAAGGTTAGCAACCGTAACCCCAGACTAACACATCTTTTGTTACCATGGTAACATTCAGTTACACTAACCAGCAACAACTGCATAAAAGGAGGAAAAAATACGTCATAATTTGTGGTTTGTTTGTGGTTTATTAATATTGTGGAACAAGAAATGAAAAGAGAAAATGTTTTAAGAAAGTGCAGTAAACACTGGAAATATATAGCGATGAGGAGACTCTTAAGACTCATTAAGTCAATTATTTAGTCAAATGTAACTAAGCCTGAGCCTGACTGATGAGTTATCATTAGCGAATTTAAGCACTTAAGCAGCTGTGGAGTTTTTCCACCGCATGGTACCGGCTCTACTTGACTCGTAGTGCCCCCACAATGTAACTGGTCATCACAGCTCCTTTGAACCTCGATGGAGGTGATACCAAAAAAACAGTACCAGGCACCCAGTGATGTCCAAAAAACTTTGCCCGACGGAAGAATCAAAAACGCGGAGCAGAGTTGAGTCGAGTTGAGCTGGTGCCATGCAGTGAAAAAGCACCAAAAGGTGACTATCATGAGGCTGATTGAAGAGTTATCATAACTGCTAACCCCTGCCACATTAAGTGGAATTATTTTTCCAGATTACTTGAATGAAAATGTTTTCTGCTGGAGTGAACTGAACTGAGTGGTTTGAAGTGGTGGCGCAATCAGCCTTGTTTTTAAGTTTGAAAAAAGTCTTAATTCAAAGCAAATTAGTCCTGCTTGGGATAATAAAGAACTAAACAGATATAGTTAGACATCCATCTGAAATCTATTAGATCTATGCCTTAATCAAGGTCTATTTTTGTGAAACCAGCCCCTGATTAGAAAGTGTTCCAGATGGACCTTGTTAGCTTTTGTGTATGTACTTCACTTTGGAGTGCACTGTACAAGCTGTGCAGAGTAGAGCTTAAAATGGCAATACTTTGCAAAGCCACTCAACCCACACTATATATGTTTTTAATCACTACATAAATAAAGTCATTATTTGTGCATAATCAGTTACTGGACCACCGTAATAGCACCAGCTTGTTGCTAGGAGATTTGTGATGGAGCTGCTGTGCCTTGATTGATCCCTGTGGGGAAATTCACATTTGACTTGTTACTGACTGACTGCATGCTGAGCCACAGAACAGAGCCACAGAGTCAGTGAGCGTCTTGCGTGGGGACACTTGAACCAAGCGGATGCTCTCTGACATGGGAGCTTGAACTGTGGTCCTCCGGAGGATCAGTTTTTAACCGCCGGGTCAAACTGCTGCCCTCGAACAGCTGCACCAAACAGAAGTACACGGCTGCTGCCTTTTTTTAGATAAATCTGTCCTCCATCTTCCTAATGACTTTCTAATTTGGCTACTCAGTGCTACAGTAAAACACACAAACATGAATGTACAAGCTCTCCAGCACACACACCTACACACGCCCTCAAAATACACAAAAAAGCAGCCCTGTACTGTGCACACACATGCAGACACACTCTCTGCTCCCACGAGATTTACAGTCTCTCTTAACGGCCGAATCAGACGTTTCCTCCTGATCTCCTTCCTCATGTAGCACAGTCTGCTTCTCTGATAAAGATAGAACTCCAGAATGCAAAGTTGAAGGAAATATCACTTGCGAGAATTTACATATCACTGCACACATTTCCCTTTTACAAATGAAAGTTTATACGCTTGGTTACGTGCTGAGTGCTTTTCTATCAACCAAAGTTCCAAGAAACCCATTCAATCAAAGCTGTGCCATGATTTCTGAAGTGTTTTCCATTACATGCCTTCTTTTTGTAATTTCTCCATCTTTTTCTGCTTTCCCAAATGACCTAGTGCGGCTTCTGCCTCTCAGTCACCCTTACATTAACCCTTGCTGTTAGCATCTTTGCCTCACTTGTCACCTCTCCTTCTGCTTCACTGTTTCCATCTCTCTTCCTCTCAGCAATTCCCATTAAATTCACATTTCAGCCCCACCCCCTTCCGATTTCTCCCGCTCCCTGTGCATGCTCCATTCCCTCTCTCCTTTCTTATCTGAGCCAGTTTTCAGTTGGGACTAGCTTTCCTCTCTGCGGTATAGCCCCTGTGTCCCCCTGGGACGGATCATCACCATGTTTGCATGTGTGTGTGTGTGTGTGTGTGAGAGAGAGGGAGAGACACTTTGTTCTTACTATCTTGGGTCCAAGAGTCCTCACAGGAACAGGAATAAAAAACTCAGAAGAGTGCACTTGAGTGGAACATTTTCCGGTGTGTGTGTGTGTGTGTGTGTGTGTGTGTGTTAAGGGGCTAGAATGATGTTCAGCCTTCAAAGTAGTATTTGCCAGCCACCAGCCTAATTTTCATCTTCACTTTTGGCTGAAAACAACCCACAAAACACAGACTGGGCTGCACTGCCTGTGGGAGTGAGTTATAAGAGTGTATATGTGCCTTCATGCATATGTGTGTGTGAGAGAGACACTTGAGAACATGCAGGGCTGATTTATAGTATTCAAGTGGCCTTGCTTTAAGGCAAGAAAAGGGGGTATGAGTTTGATCTTACACAAGTCTCCCAGGGCACCTGTGGTTGTGTAATAACTGTTTCCTAAGAATTCTGCCCCTTTCTTTTGCGTAAAATGCAGCTAATAAGTCACCCATTTCCCAATTAAGTATAAACCAAGGATGGTATAATGGAAATGTTGCATAACACCTTTCAGGTACAGCACCTTCTCCCCTACTTGTAAATGAAATACAATTGTACTGAAATCCCATTCTTTTAACTGTTGTGCCCTTGGAGAGACACTACAGCAGCAAAGGATTGCGACTATAGGAAGATATTGTATCGGATTTAATAAGATATGACAGATAGAAGCTGGCGCAATAAAAATTCCACCTTGTCTTCGTCTAATCCCTGTTATTCACCAGTGCATACTTCTCTTTCTATGTAATTGTATTTGACTGTGGAAAGAGACAGGAAATTTGGGAAAAAGAGTAAGGTAATAACAAGAAGTCCCCAAACAGGGAACTCACAGCTCAGGTAATTTGTGCCCATGTGGTATGCACCCTACAGTGTGTACTTTCTTAATGGAAAATATATCACATCCTACAGCAGACGTTTTCATTTCCAGTCTTCAACACCCAGAGCCCTGCAGTTTTTCTTTCTGTTCCTCTAACCAGGGAGTTATTTATACCAGGGGATGCAAAGTACTTGCAAATAACTAGAAGGCAGAACAGACCTGCAGTACCTTGTGTCCAGAGGACCATGGAAGCATTGACCTGTTGGATGACATAAATAAGCTAAACTGGAAACCACCCTAAATGCAAAGACAAAACATTTACCTCAGTAGTAAAATGATCACTGTAAGGTCCAATCTTCCAATGGGTGTCTTTAGGGGGATCTCCATAATATTCATTTATATTTTTTCTATAATACAATACTGACCTTGGCAGTATTGGGCTCTACACTCCCTCGCTATATTAGATCTGTATTAGCCCAAACGCAGCCGGGGGCACTCTAAAACAAGTCCTTTCCCTGTGGGAGTAGCCTGAATCGATGCATATGGGATGAAAAAAAAGTTTGGGATTCCCCGAGTTGAGGTGCAGGACAGAGACCTTGCACCTGAACTACAACACTTCTATACCTCAGACTCTTCCCTCTCTGACACACGGGCACAGTCTCAGCACACCTACCTTCAAGAGTCACCTCTTTCCCGGCCCGTTTCAGCGCCTGCACAGCCTCGTCGTGCGTCGCGTCCCGCAGGTTCACACCGTTCACGGACAGGATGGCGTCCCCGACGTACAGAGCCTGGGTCTGATCTGCCGCGAGCCCCTTGAATATCTTACTGATGAGAATTGGCATTTTATTCTCCTTGCCCCCCTTGATGCTGATCCCGAGTCCACCGACCTCCTGTTTGGTCACCTTAACGTACCGCTTTCTGTTGGCGATCGCCTCGGGCACTCGCTCCGGTAGGTCCGTGAACGCGGAACGCACAGTTTGGGGGCCGTTGTTGGAATTGGTGTTATTGTTGTCAAGGTAAGATCCGTTGGTAACGCCGTTGGAGTTGACACTGTCGTTGTCGTTTACGCTGCTCTCCTCGCAGCTCAACGTAAGTGCTTCCTCGTTCAAGTTAACCAAAACTTTGTGCCACCGCTCCCGCACCAAAACATCCAGAAATCCACTTTTTGGCACCCCGGAGGCACCCGAAAGTCCCGTCCCTATTACCACCGCCATCTTAGGAGCATTTCTTTAAAATGACATGTGATTTTTGTTCCCGACACGCTCTCACGGTGTAACTTCCACCCCGTCTCCCTCACACTTACGCTGGACTTTGCCCCTCTGAAGTTCTCTGTGGGACTTGTCAAGCGTCCCGTTCAACCAGCCTGAGCCGTTTCGGCACAAGCTGCCCTCCGCTCCGCCTGCTTGAGATCCTATCTGCTGGGTGGAGTTTGTTCCCTGCCGTCAGGCGATCCCATCTCCTGATCCTGCATGCACAAAATTAGTTCATTTCCATCATTTCCTCAAAATATCTGAGACAGCAGCAACGGATGCAGCGTACATTACAAGTTCAAAAAGCGTATTTAAAAACCCCCAGCAATGTTTCAATTTCACTTAGCTACATAGTGTGGATCCGTAGTATATAAGTAACATTTAAAATACATGAATTAACATACCAGCTCTGAAATATGATTTAATCATGAATGAAACCATCTGGGTTTTGTGCGTAAGGCACCAGGCACAATAAACCTGCACCATAATAATGACTTACGCTTTGATTGTGGTAGCTATTTGGAATGATTAAAAATAGAAAATCTGGCAAATTATCATCACATCCTAAGTTTCCAGTCTACAGAAGCCCGCTCTTGTCGCGTTCACACCGGAGAAGTGAGATCGGTTACGCGCGCACAGGAATGCGCCTATGCCGGTTTGATGCTTCAAAAGAGACAGAGCGTTTTGTTAGAAAGCTCTGACATGGGAAGGCCCCCCCTCTGAGGCTTTTCCCTCCAGGTCTGCAATTACTATGCAAAAGAACAGCCTCATACCTTGTCGATCCTGCATGCGCAGAGTTCAGATCAGTGAACCCAGTCCAAGAGGAGAGGGAAGAAAGAGCAGCCGGTGTCACTATAATGACTGGAGCCGCTGGGTGCCCCCGTGGTCAGCCGCACCGCCATTCATATGGGTGACACCGGGTCAAGTTCTGCATGGCAAATGTTTGCCCTGTTAGTACTGACAGTGAGGAAGAGATAGAGACAGTCAGTCACCAAGACATCATCTTAAGGAGAGGGGGGAAAAAAAATATAACACAAGCAGGCAGCTGCTGTGATGTGATGCAATAAGAGCCTCAAGTGCCCAGAAGTTTTTCCAGCATGACTATTTTCCAGCAAGGCCTCTGAAGAGAAAACATGGATCTAAGAACTCTTAGATCTATACCTATTTTTTCATTTTATGGGCTTTCACGATGAGGCATGCCATCCTTTTCAATAAACAGCTGTGGGAAACTCTCGCGTCACTTCAAACCGATATATTATCAACGTAGCTACGACCCCTACTGGTGACTTGTGAAATTGACTGTTACCTGTGTGAGGTCCAGATTAAACCAGTAAGAAATTGGATTTAGGGAAACAAAACAATATAGCCCAAATAAAGGATCCTTTGTACCAAGTCAAATGACAAAATAATTCTACTCTGTGATTTTAATCGCATAATAATAATGAACATAATTATATGTTTCATGTTCTGCGCCTCTGACTTTAATGCGTATGACTTTTTATGTTTTTTATTGTGTTATTTTCATACGATTGGTCCGTCTTGCTGGTGTGACACGGCACATTTTTACCCCAATCTTTTCTATTCCACTCCACAGTAGCTCATTTTATATCTTGAGATTTGATCATTTCAGGCCAGCGGTCATTAAATTTCAGACTGCGTAACATGTGCAAACTCACCATCAATACTTTATCAACAAACGCATTCCGTAATTTATTTAAAGGCATGATGGTCTTTTATGTTCTGTGTCATTTGGCAAAGAAATTCAAGTAAATTAAAATAAATTAAGTGTACGGCAAACCCTCCTACCACACAGCTTTGTTTGATGGATTTCTTTTAAATATGCTAAGACTTTTTTTTTTTTTTTTTAAGGAAAAAGGCTTCTGGGAGTCTAACACAGAGCTAACCAAGATATGTAGCTATGCATGGATGCTGTGTTTGCTGTTTGTGCTACCCCACAGTATTTATTTTATTGTATTAATAAAGTGTAGCTACGTAGAGTATATATGAATTCTGTGCTCTATAAATTGCATATTTAAAGTCGTTTATTGTCATTACTTTAAACGTAGGATGCCTAAAACAACAGTTGGTGTGTTTTAACCATCACATTTTAATTTTGCATTATATATTGGGTTTGTTTTAGTCATAATTAATCAAACTATGTAATCATGGGAATATAATTGCAGGCTGTACAACAGAGGCCGGGCTTTGCATTCCCGCCCTCTAAGAGGTTCATTACGACTGAACTGCAGCAAATAAAGGATTAGCTTATTTATTTTGAGACAAAAACAGAAATACTCAGATTATTTTTGGTTTAATGAGGTGTAGGAGTTGCAATTGATTTTTACTTTTATATGGAAATGAGCATTCAGATAAAATGTACGTTCTTTGTTGTGTTAATGACCTTCAAAGCAAACAAACAGAATGCAATCCTATTGAAGGTGATGGTATTTAAAGGTTTTAATGAATCTTTTTTTTTTTTAACCCTCAGTCAGCCATTCTTTTCGAATGCACACTTTTTCATTGCAACAGGAAGCAGCTGCACACAGAGCCTCATACAAACCACACATGGGGTTTATATTTATATGCATCTCTGGCTTGCTGGCGTGATTTAGAAAGTAAAGTAGATGGCTGAAAAACGTGGTGTGTTTGCTCGTGTGGTTGTGTTGTATACACGGGGCAACATCACGGGTCTGTCTGTGTGTGTTTTTATAGAGAAAATCCATAAACACGGAGACGGACAAGACAAAGTGCAAACTTCCAATGGGGCACAGAAGTTACTCTAGGTTAGGGTTAAGTTCCCCTGAAACTAAGGCACTTCTGTTAATCTTCTCACAGGAGAATATCCATATTTATGCGGTGGATCATAAATCTGCCTGTTGCATTTTAAAGTTTCACATAAATATGGTGGTCATTGCATTGTGAGATAGAGACAGCATTTACATTCTGAACGCGTTATTAGCATTACTGTGTACACTGACATTTTCAATATATTCAATACTGAACAGACATCTTCTGCATATAGTTGCTTCTGTGGACAGGAGGAGTACATAAGTATTGTGAAGAAGTTTAAGCAGAAATGCACTTAGTGAGAGTTTAAGGTGTGAATTCTCCATTTTGTGAGTTTGAATGAAGCTGATTAACTTTCACGTCAAATTGTTTGGAATGAGAACAACTTAAACTAAATTTTATTACACTGTGTCAAACCCATGGAGCCAGTGCAGATGCTGGAAAGATGCACTTAAACAAATGTTTGTTTAGTTTAAAAAGTGTTGCGAAAGCTTATTAAAACAAAGCACAGGGCAAAGGACAGTGATCTAAATGACAGACACTAACAAAGAGACATTAACACACTAGAGAAAGGTTTGAGTATTTATTTCACACTGTCAATATTTTGTAATAAATTGGGAAGAGGTGCACGATCTGTATCTTAGACCCTTTGAACTTTGTTGGTCTTCAAGGAACTGATCTCAAATCATTTGTTACTGCGCTACCAGCCTTGAGACCGGTAACATGTACAGTTACTGAACAAAGGGTTTTTAGGTTTCAGTTCTAAGCAATTAAATGACAGACACGTGCTTGAGAGTCTCTCTGTGTGGAGTTTGCATGTTCTCCTCGTGTCTGCGTGGGTTCTCTCCGGGTTCTCCAGCTTCCTCCCACAGTCCAAAAACATGCACCTTAACCGTAACGGGTTAAACAGGTTAATTGGTCACTCTAAATTGCCCGTAGGTGTAAATGTGAGAGTGAATGGTTGTTCGTCCTATATGTCAGCCCTGAGATGAACTGCTGACTCGTCCAGGGTGAACCCCGCCTTCGCTCGACGCCAGCTGGGATCGGCTCCAGCCCCCCCGTGACCCTCCAGAGGATTAAGCGGTTACAGAAAATGAATGAATGAATGCTTGAGAGTCACTGAGATTCATTGCACTGAATTGCTGTAAACGTCTTGACAATGAAATGGCAGGCAGAAATATTTCTCACCACCAAAAATAATTGACATGCTGGCAATGCTACAGGAAGAAGTGGCTGAATAAAATGCATAAGTAAAGTAATGAGGCAGATCACTGATTTATCATTTAGTGAATGGGACGTTCTCAGTTTTTATTCTAACAGGCTTAACCTCTAAAGTCAAACATAAAATATAAGTGACTATGTTTAAAACATGAACTTGTAGATGGAAAAAAGCAAAATCTGTTGAATGATTAATTCAGTGACAAAAACACACAAATACTCCTCTCTTTGAGTTAACCATTTAGGAGCAGTGACTTTACTAATTATTTTTGCAGTTGCTTGTTTCAGAGAGGAAAAAAAAAACCCTCTTGTCTTTGAGCTAGGGAGATGTATGTCAGCCTTGTTTCACTTTTGTTTTTATTCTGTTTCTCGTTATTGGCTTCGTTGTGATAAATTACTTTCAAAATCATATTTTGTTTCATATCACACAGGCTCATGCAGCCTTCACAAAAATGTGTTTGTAAAAGCTCAGCTGTTAAGGGGTTAATGTCATGTACAACAGGAAGGACTGATGGGAGGAGTGTGGGTCAGAGGAGGAGCGGCGTCGTTTACAGAGAAATGAAACTTACATTGTGGCACTGCACAATCGATAAACAAAGTTCAGTTTGTGTGCAAAAGGAAACAGCAGAACAGAACTTCCACAAAAAGGTGAAATTCAACTGCCCTGTTAATGTGTACTTAATGATAGTTAAAAATTGTAGGTTTTACATATAACATCTTCTTCCTCATGATCATAAATCCAGATGCAGGAATAACCGGATGCTAGTAAAGTACGTATTTTGTTTTGTGTGAGTTTTAAACTCATTTTTATGAAAATTTTGAAGATGTAGGATGTATTTGTGCCTACTGTCGTCTTTGCCCGTGTTGATTTTTGTTTTGGAAAATAGCTCTTATCTTTAGCCATTGCCCACTGCTGCAGTCAAAAAACGCTTTATATCATTGTTTTTAAACGTCACCTCTCCTCTAGATATGGCCACAGACAGCAGTTACCTGTCTGAAGATCAGTTTCTGTGCTCCATCTGTCTTGAAGTGTTCGCCGACCCTGTTTCTATTCCATGTGGACACAACTTTTGCAAGGCCTGTATCAACAGGCACTGGAAGGATAAGGAGCACCGCCAGTGTCCACTGTGCAAGGAGGAGTTCAGCAAGGGAATCAAACTGTGTGTTAACACCACATTCAGAGAGGTTGTGGAGAATTTCAAGAAGCATCATGTTGTGCCAAAAAATGAAATGCCAGCCAAACCAGGAGATGTGCTATGTGACTGCTGCCTTCATAACAACCGCAAAGCGTCCAAAACCTGTTTAGTGTGTTTGGCCTCATATTGTGAAGCACACCTCGAATCTCACCAGAGAGTTGCCGCATTAAAGAGACACAACCTGACTGATCCTGTGCAGAACCTGGAGGCAAAGATTTGCAGGAAACATAACATGATTTTAGAGTCCCTCTGCAGCAATGACCCAACGCCTGTTTGTTTCCTGTGTATAAAACATGATACGCTCCCTTTAGAGGAGGAGTACGACGACCAAAATGCTCAGCCGGAGAACAAAAATGGAGAAATACAGTCAATAAAACTGAAGAAACGAAAGAAAACAAAAAGAAAGAATGACAAACATGAAGCGTTTGCAAACAGTGTTCAGGAATCTGATGACTCCAAAGATATTTACATTTGGTGCGACCAGCACTGCCATACTTATACTTACATTCCTCTAAACAGGGGCATTTCTGAGGGGAGATTCTACTTTGAGGTTCAGACCAAAGGGAGGAGCAGCTGGGATTTAGGAGTAGTCAGTGAATCAGTGCGTGGGAAAAGGATATTCGAACCTCGTAGCATGAATGGCAGGTGGGTCATAAGGCTGAGTAATTACACCAAATGCAGAGCAGGAACCCCAAACACAGCAACGATCCCTGAAAGAGTGTGGGTGTGTGTAGATTATGAGCAGGGAATAGTGTTCTTCTGTGACGCAGACACCGCCGATCTCTTCTTCATACTTAGTGAATGCTGGTTCAATGAAAAAGTCTTCCTGTTCTTTAGACGTGCTCCGCTACAGAAATGTCCACACTGCATCAAACAAAACACGCCGGAGAAGCCAGACGATAAATTGATCAATATTATATTGTATATTGTCTTATTTTTTGCCCTATGTTCTCTTTTTAAACAATAAAATCACATCCAATTATACAGGGACAGATTTCAAAGAGATTTTGATCAAATCTGAATGTAGTAAAATCTGCTTATTTGAACATCAGCTGCTGAATATAAAGATGTGTCCGTTTAAGTAGTTTAAACTAGAAATAAAAGCTTTTGGATATTTGGTCAAGATGAAGTTGCTTGTTTATATCTTATACATAATTTAATATATGTTTTTATGTAACTATACTGTGCATATAACAAAATAATGTTACACAGCCTAAAACCTGCGACAGCGGTGGATGTAGTTGCAAATGCACAAAGAAACCAGCGTTTTCCTTTAGCCATTGACATATCTGTTTCTTAATCTGTTTTTTTTTTTTTTAATTTCATGTTAATCCGACTTACTGAAACAACTGAACAATGAATGTTTTGGACAATTATGGTTGCGTATGCTTTTTTGTAATTTATTTTTTCATGTTTTGTATATAAAATGAATAAGTGCTGCTTTCCTTCTTTGTGGAACACACATGACACTGACTGTCATTTCTGAAGTTAATAAACCATTTTTATTTTGTCACTTTGCCTGTTAATCTAATTGTTATATTAGCCACTCCAAGGCAGTTGAATTTTAATTAAATGTGCCACTAGAGGGAGCAATATACTGCTTTTTCACTAAGCAGGATTGTTCAACCCCGGTGGACTATGGAGTCTTCAAAATAGTAAATTAGTGACTCGGCTTCAAGTCTGACTCTAAAATAAAACGTTTGCAGTGAATGGAGACACAGAACAGTTCATGCACAGTAGGAACGTGTTTTACATTTCGCACTCAAAACACTATAGATGCAGCAGGATTACAACATATAAAAGATCTTATTTTAGGCTTGTTAACTCATGCAGACCGAGGTCATGACATATTATACATCATTACAGATTCATGTAATGTTCATTCAACATTTCTGTTTTTTGACTGGTTTTACTTGCTATGTGGTCTCAAGTTGAGTCATTTCCACCCTTGAACTAACAGTTTTCAGTGTGCCTATTCATGCGATATATATATATATATATATAGCTTTGATATATATATAGAAAGTGACTTTGACTTTGCCGAAAAGAGCAGTAAAAAATGCTACTCAGAGAAAACACAGCAAGCCTTTGAAGTCTGACATTCTTTGACACCTGAAGTAACTGAGCAGTGAAGAATCATGACTTTTGTAGAGCATCTCCATAATGATAACAGTGTAATGTAATGTAATTGAGTTGATTAATTATGAATGTATTAAATGCAAAAATGTTTTAAAACTGAAAACTAAAACAAAAATAAGAGTCGTCTTTGTGCAGTAAAATGGTTCCTGTCTTTTTTCTATGACATATGTTGTTTTTGGATTCATTTTACTGCTGCATTAACGTGTATGTTGCATTTTACTGCTGTAGTTGTTTAAGGTTGAGCCCATTCGAACTACTTACTACTTCATATGCATGATATTCTATAAGATCATCGTATGTTTGTAGTGTCACTGTCACTGTGAGAACCACCAGCTACTTCAACACATTGTTTAGCTTAAAAAGTAGGACATTTTCTCAACCCATGAAGGAACACTTCATCCTTCAGTTTATCACAAGCGTTCAAAATCAACACATTTGGATATACATGGTTTTCACTGGACAGGAAAGGGATGAAACTTTATATCTGACGTTGTCTAAAGCTGTCCGACAAATATACTGGAGTCAAAAGTATTTGCCTCTGAGATGTAGTGGAGTAGAAATATGAAGTTGCATAAAACGGTCAAATCAAGTAAAGTCCAAGTAGCTCTATTTTTTTTCTTAAGTGCAGTATTTGAGTAAAAGTGCTTATGTGATGTTTATCCACTTCTGGCCACATCTGACTCTTTGTTTTTCCTCATGTCGTTGTCTCTTCCATCGTACCTTACAGTGAGTGCAACACTTTCACAAACATTAACACCATGTAATATTACCGCTCACCTCTGCTCAGTAGACGTCACAGCACATCTGCGACCAGATGCGTCGACCGCACCGTCAGTATCAAGTTACTGATGAGCTGAAGTTTCCACTCTGAGGCTATTTTAGGAGACAGAAACAGTCCTACAGGGGATAAGACGGTTTTCCAGTGTGACCTCCCAGGTAGGATTCTGAGAGAGAGGGGGGCTGAAAGGTCACCAGCCGCCATCAGAGCCGCTCACAGGGTTTGGGAAATCCCATGTGATGATTTGAACATCCTGGACTGTTGAAAGGGAATCCCCACGTAGAGGAGTCCAGATGTTTAGAAACTGAAAGACGCGCGCTCATGGATTTTCTTGACTGCTAAGACACACTTGATGAAACCAGGATTCGCTTGATCTGCAAAAGCATTTTTCACTGGTTTCGCACATTTTCCACACCCTTTTTCAAAACAGTTAAAACAGATCTCATCAGAAAGACACACAACTCTAGTGGGTTAAACGTGTTAAACAAAAGGAAAACATGTCTTCACAGCTGACAGAAATTATACTTGAATAATAATTACGAATCTCTAAATCGTCTGTGTGAAACTCCTTTGGACAACTCGTCTATCAGCCATCAGTCCTTATCTGTCCATGAAAGACGCCGCCTCTGTTTTGCTATTTGCAAACATGGATCACAGAGGCCGAAGACGTGTGAAACTAGACTGAGATCACAGTTTTTTCTGATTGCTTGGACGCACTCTTTGAATCTATCGGCTATTTTTACAAAACTCTACACACAAACCACAAAACCTCACAACGCGAAACATATTGCATCTCTTGCAAAAGCAAACAATTCTAGAAAAACTCTTCAAATGTCTTGGTGTTTTTGTGTCAATACACACAAACCCTTCTTGAATAAGCACACAAAGCCACGATTACACACTGACCGCATAAATGGAAAACACAGTTTGCTTTTCTGTGCAAAACATTGGACATAAATGTTTGTCATACATACATTTACTAGACACACGCAGGTATCTAAATGTGTAAAGTATGGAGGTGTATTCTCAACATAACACTCTATCAATACAAATAACTGGAACTTATTTACTTTTTTCATTCCTCACAACAGAAGCACAACAAAAGAAAACAAAAACATTACTGTTACAAAAAAAGAACAGAACAAATTAGGCTGAATCTCACCTTCTTCGAAGGTCTGAACATATGATTTCATCCACATCACATTAGATGTC
>JAPQRN010000009.1:10178205-10188241 GCA_037367275.1 Coranthus polyacanthus
GTGTGTGTGTGTGTGTGTGTGTAAATGTGGGTGAGCGGTGATGAAACAATTAAAAAGGGAAAGTCACCCCCCTCACCCTTTTCCCAGTTATCTATCCCCCTCCACCTCTGCCTGTTGGCTGCCAAATATTCCATTATACAGCCTCTTAACAGTGTCACTGGCCTGTCAAATGGTTTTGGAGTGGATCTGAAAAAGCTGATTGTGTTGGATGAGTATTACATCCAAACTATTAAAAACCACACTCAACAAACTTGGGAATCTACTATGAGGCTACTACAACTAGAGACAGAAAGGATGAATGTAAAAAGAAAGATCCCCATGAATTATTATGAGAATTTGAGACGGCAAGAAGACCTATTTGTCCCCACACGGTTTTACTCTTTGCACTCTCATCAAACGATAAGACTCATCATTAACTCAGCCAAAAGGGAATAATCTCTCACCAGCCAGGTATAAATATTCACATCAAGATGTTAAGTTGAAATGAATTTCTTCCAAAAGCAAAAGTACTGTACACTCTTGTCTGTCGCTCTTACCTCACAGCAGCTGAGGTCTAGAGACACATCCTTCAGACTGGGGTTACTGGCCAGGCCAAGAAGCAGCGCTCTAAAAACCCAAAACAAAAGGGTATGCAATTTCAGATAAAATAAAGACTAACATAAAAATGATTAGAAGGAAACTGAAGGTTGTCAGTGAGTCCAGCTTTCACTGAATTAAGTAACAACCAACTTAATGAGTGCTGTTTAGGTATTTTTACCAACATTTTGTTGAGTGATTTGTGATTTGTCTCCGTTTCAAAACCTAAATAGCATTATGGTCCATTTTTGATTCATTTTCTTTATCTTTTACATTAAATGTGAATGAATGGTCGTCTCACTTCAGGGCCTCTGGTGGCAGCTTGGTTCCTGACACGTTGATAGAGCTGAGAGACATGGCACTGCTGAAGAAGTGCTTAAACGATGGAGGCACCTCTTTGCCTTTCCTACAAAAAGGAGATGAAGAGCAGGGTATAACATAATGACACACAAATACAACACAGTGTATGAACGTTTGAGACAATTTTTCAAAGCTCTTTTGATCTAACAGTAATACTAATGTAGTTCCTATAGACCTCATTCACACCCAGCAGGGGCCTTTTATTACTCTTACCAGGCAGAACGAGAAACACGGATGTTACCCTAAACCATCTCAGTCCCTACAGAAAGCAAGGGTGTGTGCTTCCACTCCCTCCACTTTAATACACTCATGTCCCCCCTTTCTCGTCTTTCACACCTTTTCTCTGCTCATTTTTCTTAAGTCCCCCCTCGCTAGCATCCTCTGTTCCCCTGTTCCCTTGATGAAGCCTTCAACTCCCCTGAGGGACACTGGAAAGAGAGATAATAATGGGAAGAACACTCCAGCCATCACCCATCTGTTACACGTGACACACACACAAACACACACTCGCGTACCCATTCATGTCTCTATCTTTGTCAGGACATCTTATTGGCCACAATGCATTCCCTGCTACTTACTGACCTAACCCGTACAGGAGATATGGAACAGACTACATTAACCTTAATCATTAAAAGCGAATGTCTATCCCCTAACCCTAAACTGAGTTAACGTCCAAAAATGTCCTCACAATGGTAAAATTTGATACACACATCATTGCATCTGCAGATGTACAATTCTGAACATGTTCACATGAGCTCATGCGTACGGTACGTGTTGACTGAGATGCCCTTGTGGTAAAAGGCTATGTACTGTATGGGTTTTCAACATAGTTCCCTTTGACATTCACACTCTTCTTTTCAAAAGAAGGAACCACTTCGACAGCTGACAGTTTTTGTTTGTTTTGTTTTTTTTACAGCAGGACCATGATGCAATAATGTGGAAACCATATCAGTGTGAATCCCCTTTGGAGTTAAACCCTACCTCTGCAGGTGCTTGATAAAGTCACAATGCCAAATTCAAATGCAATTTTCACAAAACAGCAGCTACCACTAATGTTGACATCTATTAGCCAGCCTACATGGAGAGAATACAATTAGCTATCCAGAGGTTTGAATTAAATGCATGGTTAGTTTGGCCTTCATAGTCCACCTGTGATCTTTTCAGCCCACCCTTGTCCATACATTATCTTGTGTTCATCGTTGCGTGTCTGTAAAAGGTACACCAGCAGGTGGCACAAAAAAACACCAAACACACTAAATTCCTGAGAAGGATCATATGAAGTTATATTAATTTTAAAACACAAACTTTGTGGACAGTCTAGCATTACAGCTGAAATGGAAGATTACAAATTGCTGGATTAGAAATATACTCCACATACTCCAAAAGCTCATCTTCTAATAAGCAATTGATAGATAACAGTCAGGAGGAGATGTTTTCATATTAAAACAGCGTTGAAATACACCTGATATGTAAATGCTCCGTTCCAGTCTCGATTTAACAGACTGGTGCATGAAGTGTACAGTTTTCATCTCAAATTTTGTTCACAAAACAGGTGCGCACCAATTTAAAGCTGCAAGGTGTAATGTGAAATGCATGACTGATTTTAACAGATAAAGATAAAGCATGCATTTAAAAAGATATCACCTCTACCTCAGCGTGATGTGATGAAACTGTGATTAAACCGGGCTGGAACGTGTGTAAAAGAGATTCTCCTTTGCGGTATCAACTACACTTAACGTTCATTCTTGACCGCCTTGCACCTGTTTTAAAAAAGACATATCTCCCTACCTGTGAGGGAAGACGCTCTTTGACACGTTGAGAACAGAGAGATGTTGGACCGAGCCTCGCAGCAGAGCGGAGCAAACCTGGAATACACAAACAAAATGTCACGTTGACAGAAACCTAAACTACACTGGCTGTACGTGAGAGGAACAGAATATGATTTAGGAGCTAATCAATATCTTCAGTGACAGACTGACAGCTGGCTACATCTCAAACTAATCAATGAGCTGTATTTGGCTCCAGACACACATCAATACATCACATACAGCATTCAAACCACTTTGTACGCAGAGGACGGAAACATGGATTGAGTGGGTGTATAAAATTGGATTACTTTCGCTGCAACAGATATTAAAGCCAAGCACTTCATCTTCACTTACAGTGCTGTGTAATGTGCAACGCTAACTGCAGGTTATTTGTTTACAGAGAGCAATTCTTTATTCTGAGGTGACCTGCTGAGTTAATTATTTGTTAATCATAATTTAATACCCATAAACGTTTATTTTTCTCTTTGAATCAGACAATCATCTCAGTGTGCCTGGAGACTGACCTGGTCCAATGAGCAGTCGGTGTTGGACAGGTCAAGGGTTGCCAGGCTGTTTGGTTGACCCAGGAAGTGGAAGAAATGCTGGAAACAAAGCAACAGCAAATAGTTAGAAAGAATACGAAAAGACCATGTAATAGTGGGGGAATGTGACCTTTATTTTGCAAAAAATGCTGGCAGATCAATGTGTGGTTCACCAAAGTCTACTATAACTACTATAAGTTGTTCCAAATATAATATTTCACTGTAATTGGTGTAAGTTGCTCTTACATCCTTGTATCAAAGCTCTGAACAATTTCCCAAGTCCAGTGGTGAAATGTAACCAAGTAGTTTTACTCAACTACTGGATTCAAGTACACATTGGAGGCAACTGCACTTGCTTGAGTTTTTCCATTTTCTGCAACTTTATACGTCTGCTCTAATCTACTACATCTCAGAGGCAAATATTGTACTTTTTACTCCAATACATTTGTCTGACAGTTTTATTTACTTCTCAGATTACAATTTGTCATCCCCCTTCCTATCCAGTGAAAAACAAATGTTGTTTTTAAATGTTTGTGATAAACTGAGAGATTAAGTGTTCCTTTATGGTTTGAGAAAATTATCCAACTTCTTAAGCTAAATAAACTTAAAACCCTTGTGTATTAGCTGGAAAATGCACAGTCACAATGATGAAAACAGGGCTGGATTTTTTTTATTTTTTTTTTTTATTAAAGATATCAGATATGTGGTTCTCACAACACAGTGACACTACGAACAAATGATCTTGTAGAATGTGATGCCTTGTTGTAGAAGAAACTAAAGTAAAGTAGCTCAAATAACCTCAACCGTAAACATCTACAGCCTCCAACAACTGCATTGCTGTCAGTTTTAATCAACCAAGTGTTATTCATATCAGCTCTGAGTCAAACTGGAAACTGTTTGTGGTGGAGTTTGTACCTGCATGTCGTCTCCTCGGAGGATATTCCCTGAGAGGTCCAGATGGACCAGGCTGCTGGGGATGGACGGGTTGGCACTCAGTGACTGGCAAAGGCTGTTCACCCCTAAAACAAACACACAGGCACTGTCAGCATTATCACAACCCTCAAATCTCCACTTGATGTTTTGACAGCATATTGAAGGAAATAGCAGAGGAAATGAACAGCGGGTGAAGATGGGAAAGGTCAGGATCGGAATACCAGAGTGAATGCACAGAAAGCAAAAAGTCTATGCTTTCTCACGTTTGTGAAAATGAAACACTAGATCTTTGCCTGTGTCACACTATGATGAGTATGTTTCTCTAAGGTTTAATGTTATAAATACACTATAAAAACATAATAAAAAGGCATGGTTCTGTAATAATGTGTGTTTAACAGAAAGAATGTGCGTCTTTGCACACATGGATTCATTCAGCGTGCATGAAGTGTGCACATGATATGAGCATACTGTGCATTCAAACATGGATGTGTGTCATGTTTATCACATGGCTTTCACGTGCGCTTTCATAAAGTCCTGATTATGACTGCCTGTAAGTAAAGATATGAGAGAGAGTACAGAGACAAGATTTAGAAAATGTGATTGTCAAGTGAGTGACTTGACCAAGATTAACAAATGAGAAGAGATTAAAAAAAAAAAAAAAAGATAATGGGAAAAAGGAAATTAAAATAGAACAGAGGATGAAGCAGGTTATCAAAGAAAGATAAAGTGTCAGTTCCTACTTAACCACAAACCCAATTTTGAACTCAAATGAAACAATTTTAAATGATCTTTTTGATTAAATGACTCATATTCTGGCGTTCAAGCTCAATCAAAAAACATCTGCTCTGGAAAAAAAAAACCCAAATGTCCTCAATTCTCCCGAGTGTTGGGTTTTTGAGGTTTGGATTATGGATTGGGCCTTAAGCGAGATGAGCAGGGCTCAGTTTAAGCAGTGCAGCCCTGCGTACACTGTGGAATATGATAGTTTTTTTATTGATTGGCAGAGAGCTGAGCATGTTTACTGTGGGTCCCTAAAGACAGCGCCTGGTGCTAGAGCATTTTCTTTGGATGAGATTCAAGAAGATGTTTTACCTTTCTGCAATTGTTGACAGTGACCCCGTTTAATCTAGACATTATGACAAGAACTACACAGCCTGTGCTTTTTCATCATGCAAAGCAGTTATGTCTTCTGCAACTGAAGAAAGTGGTGCTGACAGCAGTATTTAGGGCGATGACCCGAACTGGGATTGCTGCATTTGACTAATCTTACCTTTGGGTGATAGTGAGGTCTTGGAGAAGTTTAAATGTTTGAGCCCCATACGAAGTTTGGCAAATTGAGCACCGAGGGAGGAGATCCCTGCAGCAAGAGAAACAGAACAGAAACAGACAATTTAAGTTCTCGTTCATGGGCCTTTTTTCCCCTCCAACCACAGTCAGTCTGACTTTAAAGATTTAAAATCTAAAAATCTCTACACTTTTTTAAAAATGTAACAGGTTAACCTCTGCCGAAAGGTTCAAGAGGTTAACAAGGTATGTCGTCAGCCAACATATGAATTTTGCTTCATTAAATCAAACTTCATTTTGAAACTGCATGCATTTAAAGTTGACAATCCCCTCCAACAGACAGTAATTCATCCATTTCTAGCTGAGCTGAGTTCTTTAGGACCCCACAAATACCTTTACATGAGGACAAACAATCCAGAGCCCTGAAAATCATATGTATCTATCATATGTTTACATGTGAATGAATATTTTGTGAAATGTATCTTTAATTCATGTGTCCTGGAGTGAGATGCCTTAGGAGAGAGGTAATGAAATATTAAACTACAAAGAAACAAAGAAGTTTACAAAGAAACTCAAACCGTCTACCTAACTCGGCCAGCAGGCCCCTCTCTGTCTTCAAAAACTGTGAAGATCTTCCTCATCTGAAAGTACTACTATTAAATAAAGCCGTTCTAATTCTATCCCTCCCTTCTTCTTTAGATATTTGTCTTTCTCTCAAACGGTTTCTGATTTGACAAAGAATACTACATGCAGCGTGAAGCTGAGTAAAAAAAGGAGCATTGAATAGAGCGAAATAGAGAAATTCAGGAGGTAAAGTGAGTGTACGAGCACAGAGATGAGTACATTAGACCAGATTAGAGTGGATATCGTACCTCTGTCCTCCAGTGGGTTGTTGGCAAGATTAATGGTGGTGAGTCCTGAGCTGGGGTTATGGGCCAGGGCAGCAGCTAGCTTTTGGGCAAAATCACTGTGAAGTATGAGACAGGAGGGGGATATCATTATGTGTGCACAACCATGTACAGCTTTTCAACATGCTTTTTTTTACCATGACATACCAAAATGAAAAAAGAAGTGAACTGAAGTGAAACGCTACTTTAACACTGCAGTGAATTTGGTTTTGAGATGACTGAAAGCAGCTAAAAAGTACATTCTGTGTGAGTAGTACCTTCACAAACAGCTGAATACACTGAAACAGGATCAAAAAGCCAGCACTGAACTGTATGACTACTCACAAAGTTACCATTTCCTCCATGGAGTCAGCTAAAACAAACATCCAGTCATTATCAAAATGCATCTGTAAAGTTTCTGTCAGTGATTTTTAACTTCACATTGGTTTCCAAGGCAGAATGGAGGTATACTGAAAAACATGGGTTTATGTGTAATCAAGCTTATCAGACCTTGAGTGGGTCACTTCCTCTAATGACACTAAATGATAAATGAATAAGCTCACGTTTTGAGTCCTGCGTTGTCCAGAACCAACTCCTCCAGGCGACTGGATCTTGACACCACCCTAAGGATCTGCTCACATACATCTGCAGACTGAAAACACAGACACACACACAAAGATGTGACTAAAAACCACTGTTGTACAGTGCAAGCTCTGCATGAAAAGAAGAAGCTTAAGTAACACCCATTCTGAGCTCATTATAGTCTTCCTGCTCTGTGAAACGAAATGATATATGACATGTTATGAGTTACTCTCAAACTCATAGACATACAGTAGATCTTCGCTCACTGATCCATTACTGACTTTTGTTCATTAGTTTTTTATCAAAGGCATAAACATTATTTTAATTAACTGAACTAGCTCCAAGGCCAAAAGTGCCGTTTTATCTAGAACAGCAAAGCTTGAACTGAAACATTCAAGGTCATAGGAAAAGCACAGAAATATACTTTTGGGACAAATGATTCCCGCAAGTGTTCTTGTGCAAAACACAGTGAAACCACTCTGGAAAGCAGTTCATTTATGCTAATTAAAGCTGTGCTGCAGAAAGTAAAAAGCAGCGTACACGCGAAGTCAGACTGCTTCTCTCTAAGACCATTTACTCGTGACGAGGAGAGACTGGGGACGGCAGGCAGAGGGAGTCTCGCTTCCGTAATCTCACCACCACAGGAGACGGAGTCAGAGGAGCAAAAGCATTCATATTTAGACAAAATTAAAAATTCAACAGTTTGATGTCCATGACCTACCTAGATGTTCACTGACCCACTTCACTGTGTGCTGCCTCATATTCAAACATGTAGACAAACACACGTTCAGTTTGCTTTACTGCTGTAAATGTCTAATTATCTGCACCAACTCATAAGACAAACCGTGTCCCACATAATAACAGAACTTTACTGGAGCCCCGTAATGCTGTTATTCTTGGTAATTGACATTCCTGCTATAGGGGAGCGTCAGTGTGGTAAAACACTGGCAACATTGTCCTGAGTGTTGTCTACAGCGAGGGGAGGAGAGGGAGAGACAGAGGAAGAGATGGAGGGAGAGAGAGAGCGAGAGAGAGAGAGAGAGAGAGAGAGAGAGCGAGAGAGAGAGAGAAAAAGGGGAGGAGAGAGGAAGGAGAAAGGGATAATGGAAAGAGAGAGACAGCGAGAGGGAGAAGAAGAAAAGGACAGAGAGGCTGTTGTCCGCATGTTTACAGAAGACGAATAAGAATGTTGGAGGGCAGCGACGGATGACAGATAATACAGAAAAAGGAGATATGAGGTTAGTGAGGGATGAAATGGAGAAAAAGAGGGGAGAGGGGAGTTGGTCATAGCACAGCAGAGAACGTGCAAAGAAGCTCGTATTTTCCACAGGAGTCGCAATAAACCTGCTCAGTGACACTGTCAGCATGCGCACCGTACCATTTATTACTTGTTAAATAAGAGCCTTGTCATGCTGTGCTTTTCTGACCCTACGTTACGCTGAAATGTTACACACTTTGACTGAAAATACGGCGTAATCATGAGGCAGGGCAGGTGCTCTTATCACCGCTATCCTCTCCTCTTCTTTTCCTCCTCCTCTCTCATTTTCAGCTCAGCGTCTTGATTAGACCACAAGACAAACAGGGTGATTGAACTGAAGATGAGCAGAATAATCCCTCGCTGTGATAGCCTTCTGCGTGTGTGTGCGTAGTCCATGTATTTATTATGTTATGGGGACGTAAATTGGTTTGACAGTCACTTGTGGGGACTTGGCTCCTTTATGGGGGCAAAATGCAGGTCCCCATAACAGAAATCGTTGTTGAGTTGTTTTAAAGGTTAGGGTTAGGCATGTTGTAGTTCAGGTAAGTCGCCAGGAAATGAATGTAAGGTCCCCTATACACATGGAAACCCAACATATGCATGTGTGTGTGTGTGTGGATTATATTATCTGCTCCACTGCACTGAGAGATTCCTTATCTGTTTGATAGACATGGTTAGGTTGTAATTTAAGCCTGAGGCTTCAGCATTTATATTTTCCCCATTTCGTTCAAACTTCCCTTTCCTTCTTTTCTTTTCCTTTCTACCATAAAATTCAAATATTGCTAAGGCAACAACAATAACAACCGTACAGCTATAACGGCAGACTGACAGGCAGTGCTGTCCTTAGGTTGAACTTTTGCATGTCAATAGATTTGGCAGGAACGTCAACAAGCTTCTGGTTGTGGAAAGTGAAAATTGGTTTCCCAGGCTGAAAACATCACGTTCTTCTTCAGTTTAGCTTCATTCTTTAAAATCTGATCTTTCTTTCCTGATACCTTCTGACTCATTTCCTTCTTCATCTGGCACCCTTTTCCATTCGCTCTGTCCGCTGACCTCTACACTGGCCTTTATGTTTCTGTCTCACTGCTCTGTTTTTCTTCACTTTTCTAACTTGTTATTGTTTCCATTGGCACCAAATCAAAACCAATTCAAACCTGGCTCATGAGCCCATCCTTGCAGCCCTTGTTTTGTTTTTTTTTTTTAGTTTCTCCAAATGTTACCATGCAAACACACGCACACACACAAAAAAGGAGAAAAAGCAAACCACAACGCTACAATTTTCTTACAAACACAAGGAGACAAGTAACCAGATAAACAGAAAACCCCACAAAATCTGACCATTCACCACACAACACTGTTCAAAAGTCCATTAAAAATACTAATATGGGATAAAATTATACACTTTTGTCCCAAAGCACACATGTGCCTAAATATTTATACAGCACGGAGAGGGACAGGACTATAACATTCAATACAAAGAGACCTGTCCTGACATAATTGTTTGGACCCAGGAAGCTGTGTGTGGTAATTGGTGAGACTGAGCAAAGATTTGAGACAGAGAGTTGGTAATGGAGTGCTGCAGGGGGGCAAACAGCCTGAGACATTGAGCCTCTTTGTCTTGTTAGGATTAAGAGTCTTATCACACAAGAACATTGGTCTGATCCTCAGTCAACAGACAGGAGGCGAAGATGGGGAACAAAGGGAAATCTACTCTGCATAGGCAGATACATGCATGCATAGGCAGTTACAGACAAAATTAGGCAAAGGTAGAGTCAGAGATGTACAACAGAAGGAAACGCGGAGAGA
>JAPQRN010000009.1:10212479-10228174 GCA_037367275.1 Coranthus polyacanthus
TTTCTATACATTTCATAATGTAAAGAAGTTGACTCTACATCAGCATTGGCCTTGCAAAGTTCAGGTCGATTTAAATCAGCCCGTGAAATGCATATTTTTCATACTTTTAGTAAAGATTTCAATATTAACACCAGCATTAATGTGTTTTATTACCGTACAGTCATTTCGTTTACAGCTCAAGTGTGCAGCACCTCTTTAAAAATTGCACTTTAATTTACTCTACAAAGTGTGGTCATTTTTAGTGAACCACTTTCAAGGTCTAAGGAAGATACTATTTACTGCTACTAAGAGGCCCAGGGCACATGGGGACTTTACATCCTGAGATAAAGAACTTGCCAGTATACTTTCTATGGATACTGGACCGCTGCTGTCACTTGTATATTGTGACAATATTTACATTGTATTTTTTTTTTCCCCCAATAATAAAATATTTGCCGTGGTCTCCTTTCAGCGTTCCACTACGTCCCTGTTGACTTGTGTCTGTCACACTGCAGGAGTTTTAAAGCATAAAGTCATTTTTAATTACGATTCTTCCCCCTTTTCCTCTCTCACTCTCGCCCATTTTCATCCCCCTCCTTCTCCCATCCACCCCTCTCTCCTCCCCTCTTCCCTGGGGTGCGTTTGATGGACTGATGTTATTATCTCAACCTCCTTCATCCCTCCGTCTTCAAAGCAGGGAGATGACTGTATCTATCAAGCTTTAGTATACTTAAGAGACGCCTAGGGCACTGTAGAGCTCCACTCCCAGTCTGAGAGAAGCTCGGCAGGAAAAAGGGGAAAGCTTTGTGTGTATGTGTGTGAGTGTTTGAGACAGACAGACAAGCAAAATGACAGTGGAAATAACCATATTCCTCCCTTGGTTTACGCTGTTGATAGATGCTCTGGACTGCTTGAAGTAAATCAAGCAGCTCATTGTACGTGGCTGCAGTAAGCTGGCGGGAGACATTCAATAAATGTCAATGAAAAACATCAAATCCGTGGAAGCTAAGACTGAGTGGGAGACAGACTGCCTGTGTGTGTTTGGCATTTCAAGTGAATTATACTTGGACATACTGGGCAATGCTTACCTATCAGGCGTATCAGTGAACTGATGCTCACTATTCATTATGCAGTTATGTGAAATCTTTAACAGCATTCTCATGGAGAACACAACAAAATGACAAACTGAATACGGTTTATTCTGCGAGAGGACCGCCTTCATGTGCAGCTTTCTTGGAAAACCAGGCAAAGTGTAAGTTGAAAATCCTGTCTCTTTCTCCTCTCAAACATGTGCCGCCATATTTACATTAAACTCTCAGATTCATAACTTTAATTCAATTTCTTGCATACTGACATTTCTGTAATGTTTTATTTTAACTCCCTTTATGATTCTGTGGCTGTGAACTTGTCTTTCTCCTCGGCTATTCTGTTCTTAAATTCTTATTTGATCACCCCATGTGGCTAAAGCTAAACTGCAGACCAGAGCATTACAACACGCATTACAATTTCTGTTCTCAAAACAACGAGCATTTCAGCACGTCTAACACTGGATACTGTTCCATGACATGTTTGTTTTTTCACTCAGCCATTTCCTCCGTAATCAGTTTCTCAAATGCTGTTCTCTGCACAACAACTAACAGTGGTTTATTTGTTCAGTGCGGTCAAGAAGAGCGTTGATACAAACTCACCGAGTCATTCTCATTCTCTGCGTCTGGATGAAATACCAGAGCCACTCCACTGGAATTCCTCACTTCCCAGCACTGACTCCCACATCTTTGCATTGTTTTACTATGTATGCGTGTGTTTGTGTGCGCGCACTACTAGCCTCTATTCCCATCTCCCACATGGTGACATTGTTTTATGACAGCCACGTCAAAGAGTTAGCCCCGAACCAAGCTTTAGAGAGGACCAGATTGTAAGAGGGATTGTTTTTCGGATATTTATGGTGCGGAAATAAGAGTTAGAAGTGATAGAATATGATGAACCTCAAACACAAACTTGAAGCGGGACTTCAGACAGGAAGTCAAAAATCAGCGATTCTCCAAAGTTCCACTGTTCGACTTAGACTTACATTCGGTTCAATTCAAACTTTAATAAAGATGCGAACACATGCGAGGTGATTAGAAAAATAATACAACTCAAGAGCTTCAAATGACTCTTATTATTAGGTCCACATTTCTCGCTGACAACTCCATCTTCAGCAGTAATGACGCGTCTCCATTTAATGATAACATAAGACAAAGTAATAAGGGCAATTTTCTTGCTCGCTCCTGCCACTTCCCAACCTCAGCGCGCTCTCAGACCATTTACCGAGTACAAGAGATGTGATAGCAGAGCTCATCACTTCTCTGCCGCGTGTCCCTGAACGACTTTATTTAAGGACCTGTAACATAGCTACAAATGTAGGCACATAGAAGTTGGCGGGAAGTTAACATTTTTTGTCAGGGCATGGTTGATAGTTCTGTTAATAAGTGACAATATTACGTCCTGAAGCAGACAACTTGGCTATAAAGGCCTATTCTCAAAAGCCTTTGAAACTTCCTCTTCATCCTAATTTCCACCCTGAGCTGTGACGCTAAAAGCTTCTCGCCCCACTGAGAGCTGTACAACTAAAAGGCATATGCATTTCCCACCCAGTCACACATATAAAACGTGCAGATACATTCGCGGCCAGTCGAAGGTTTCGGATTCAACCATTAAACTTTATGGACCCTGCTCAGACACTGATTTACTACGGGGACTGTTCTGTCTTAACTATCTTTAGCTTCTCATTCTTGTTCAGCCTCGAAAGAGCCAATGTGCATTTTTAATGATCTGCCAGTATTAATTATTTAGCATTCAGTGGATTTACTGTTAATAATATGAGCTGCTATTTCCACCTGGGCAATAGACACACAGAGCGCTGCTGAGGAAAACTCATTCAGAGGTGCAACCGGATGAACGTGTGAATGACTTCAGCCCAGGGTCAGAGTGATTTAGTTTATATGCAGCTTTTGGCATAACTTTGCACTGAGACTAAATAAAGTCTTAAATATATAATGCATCAGCAACAAATAAATCTAAAAGTATGCTATGTTTAATAACTGCAATAAATAACTCAGCATTCTTCCATTGTGCAACGCCCTGTGCTTCTTCCAGTAGGTTTTACAATGACGGCAATATAATTTCCAGTATCTGAGCGTGAGATACCTGTGCATTAGTAGTAGATTTCCATGAGACTCAAAGTGACCAACAGGACTAAAAGATAATGAAAATTTCCATTGTCATATTTCAGGAAAAATTCAACGCTGCTCCCCCTTAAAGCACAAACCACAGCCAAGTCAACTCCTCAAACCCTGAAACTCAATGAGACAGAAGATGTTTTGTACAACCTGTATAGCTCAGAGTTTCATGAAATGACTCCCAAAGCAATCTATCTGAACTTAAGGCAGTTTGACAATGCGACGGGGTGACGAGAGGCGGAAAAAGAAAACCTTTTACATGCCAAGGAGACAGAAAAGATTCTGACGTTCTTAAGTGAAAACCGTACAACAGCGATATTATTTTTAATGAAGTAGTGGGTTGAAAGCAGCAGGATTTGACTCACCAAGACTCTGTTCTCCGTCTTGTCTCCTTTGATCTCCAGTTTGACTCTCCTCCTCAGCGACAGCTTCACCTTCCTCCCCACTGCATCCCTCACACTCTCTGCTCAGACGCGAGGAGAGGAAGAAACAAAAGGAGAGTTTAGACTCAAGATTTTGAAAACTTCTTTCAAAGCAGCTCAATAAAAAAAAAGACATTTTTTTTAAATCACGAAATAGAGAGAGGAGAAATTGCTGGTTTATTGTGTGTTACAAAGGATGTGTCTTTACTTTGAGGACAATTCCACATTTTCACTTCCTCAGCAGATCAGAGATGAGTTCTACCACAGGGGGTATAACTCCCTTATCAACTGATTGGAAGACTAAAAATACAAAAAGGCCTATATATATGTGATGAAAAATGTATCTTGCACATCACAGGAGGAATTATCTATCTTATTGTTTGTGGAGAGATATGACTGTCACTAGCAGTTCTGGCAAAAGTCAGAACAAAATCATCATGTGAACATGCACAAACATGTAAACGTCTATGCAGTAATGTTACATATTTACAGCCCAGATCCATAAATATACGATCGCCACGAATAGATTTAAACACAAACACGCATATAGCCGCATGCTGAGTGTTCTGCTGTTCAGATTGATTGTTCACACCCCTCAGAAACCTCCGCAGACAGAGCAGAACTGGGTCAGCCGCCTCTCCACACTCCTCATTCACTCTCCGCACAGCAGCTGATAGTCTGTGTGCACATGTGTCTGAGACGGAGGCAGATTGTGTGTGTGTGGGGTTGTGTATCACTGCCAACATGCATGTATCCTTGCCTACAGGCTTCCTCAATTCATCAGTGGTTCAAAGTGAAACAAATAATATGACAAAGTGTAAAATTATTTATTTGCCAGCTTTGAGAGCACAGGAAAAAAAAAAAAAAAGAACTGAAAATGTGCAGTATTCCCATGTAGCATTTCTAAAGCTAGATTTTATACACCGAAAATGTCAGCGATGTCTGTAAAGCATTTTTTTTTTTTTTAAACGTTAGACCTAATGTGGCTGGGCAGTTCTTCTGCTGGACGGTAAATGCTTTCGGCAGAATCTTTTTTCCATATATCATTTGTTCTTCTCCCAAGTGCTACGGTAATTAGGTGGTGTTTCATTAAACTTGTGGCAGTAGTGGTGCTTTTACTGGCCTGGCATGTGCACTAGCATGGGTCGCACTAGGTTGAATTTCAGCAGGGACTCAAGCAGGGTGGGGGAGTGGGAGACCTGTGGCCTTGTAAAGCTCAAACAAACAATTTAAATTTACAAGCCCATAAAGTCAGTCCCATTTACTGACCTCTAAGTCGATCGAGATTTGTCACAGACTCTCAGCTTCCAGCTCTGTGGACCTTATAACTAATATTTCATTAACCCATCTTTATTAGGTCTCATTATTCTCTGCTCGTAGAAAAAGCATTCTGGTTTCTTTCACTGAATAGCAGCTACTGTATCGTGTTCTTGTTGAACTGCGTAAGACGAAGCTCGCTGACAAACACCCACAGGATCGGGTGGAAAAGAAGGCCAAGTTGTTCACACTTGCCAGTAGTGCTTTGCTCCGTCCTCCGAGTTTTACCTAGCCCTCTTTTATAAAAGGTTTTCCTAGCTTTTCTAAGTTCGTCTCTATTACAGACACAAAACCAGTTTACAGGCAGGAATAAACACCTACGCTGTCCAGAGCATGTGCTGTAAACGTTATTAGCGCACACGCACACACACGGAACAATATTTCTATTCAGATTGTACAATACTGCAACCCTGTTTTCTCTGCTTTGACACAGCATGACACCACTGACTGCTCCAAGTCACAGCCTCTTCATTACTTGTAAGACCAGGCAAATGGAAACAGTTGTCAAACTAATATCTCCTCAAGCAAAAGCGCACTGTAACACTTTCTGATATAAAGTTGGTGGTTCAGTCTGAAGCTTAAAATTCCACGTGTGAACGATACCAAGAGCGATGATGCATGATGCTGAATCACCAGCACCGGGGAACGTTTAAAACAATGGTTAGTTATACTCATCCAGACAGCATATGACATTACTTATGTTATGTGTGCAGTGTTGGGTCATTTAGTCAACTAGAATGTATAGGAGGCCCGAGAAAATAGAAAACTGAGTTTTTAGTGTGAAATATAAAACACTGACCCCCTTTTACAGAAAAAAAAACCCACTTAATGTCTCATCTGTACCAAATTAGCAACCATCCATCTTAAAAATGTGATAGTCAGGGAGCATTATTAAGGAAAACTGCATTATTGAAAAAAGAAGAATTGCCTACCTCAAATGTGTTTTTTGTGCACGACAGAGGAGAGCAGACCACATTAAAGATAATACTATGTCACTCTGTCATTAAGGAGGAGGAATTCCCACATCAAACTGACCAAACGAACAGGCCTTTGCCCTGCTTTGTCTTATTTGCTTCCTGTTACAAGCACATCAAGGGCAGGTCAGATCGTGGAGAAACCAGAATACGACGGTTTTAAAAGACGTAAGGGCATGGGACAACAAGGACGACGCCACAGACACTCTAACAGAGTAACATACGTGGCTGGCAGACTGAAATATTCTGTGACTCAGCCAGTGAATACACACTTGAACAGCTGACCTCATGTTTCAGCGTCTGAATGGATAAACATTAGACACGGTGTCTGTTGAACAGAGGAAAGAAAGGGGATGGAGAGAAAGAGCTTGTCCAATATTGCACTCAGGTGTTAAAAACTGAGCTGCTTTGCCAAACAAAGAGAGCCCGAGCTTTAGCCAAAGAGGCTGTAGGATTCTGAGGTACGTCCACAAATAAGTCCTGACAGACTTAAAACCACCAGGAGCGTTAAAAAAGTCCAGACTGGAGATGTGAGAGTGGACCATGGTTACTGTGGGGAAATAATCCTCTGAGTTATGTGCACACAGGGATGACAGGCTGACCACTCGCCTCCAAACTATTTGGCTTTTCTTCCTAATATAGACTCCAGTCTACGTTTCATTTTCTGTGCAGGCACTTTGATCAAGAGCGGCAGTACTGCGTGTATAAACAGCTTCAACTTTACTGCTGCTACAGCATTTACAGTACTGGTGACGGTGAAATGTACAGCCCGTCTATGCTGCAGGCTACACAGTTCTGTTTGTTTTAGCTGCTCTGTCATTAGACGCGAGTTAAGACTCCTATATTTTGGAAAAGGGACGCTATTATGACAATAAAGCACTCACAAAACACATCACAAAACAGATCCTACGGGATACTGTGTGGATACAATGCAGAGATAAAAGCATTACTCTCGCTTCTCAGATACATTAAGCATGGCTGCATTTTATGAATGGAACGTATTTCTTTGTACGAGTACAATAAGGTCACTACAAAACTCACTGAGGAGCACATTGCACACTGTAAGGACTACGACAGAGCGCGTTATCAGATCGGTAATTGTTGCAGTGTAGACACATGGCCACAAACGATCTGTTCTCACCAAGGAGCTCTTTTGGGACCTCTGACACTTCCTCGCTCATTTCGCTGAAGATAATATCCAAAACAACGAGAACGGTCCAGTCAACACGCCGAGGAGCCTCAGATAAGGAGGAAACGAGGGAGCGGGTGAGGAAAGCGTCAGGTGGTGCCGCCGCCGGTGCGTTTCTCCCGGTTACATGCTCCTCTCCTCCTCTCGCGGTGTCCGGACAATGTAGCCTGGCGAACGTGCGCGCATCTCTTTTCGGTTTTGAAAAACAGCACGGGGCTCTCGGAGGTTGCGGCTGAACGAAGAGGAGGAAAAAAAAAAATACTAGCGTCTCCTTAAAATCATCTTGAAAGCCAGCACGCTCGGCACTTCAGAGGCACGAAAAGACCACCGCTCACGCACATCCTCTCTGGCCGTGGCCCTCCCGTAAAGCTGTCGGTAATCCGGTGCCAGCCAATAGTGGAAACCCGGGCCCCTCCCCGCTCGGTGATGCGACAGCCAGGGAGCCGATGCGGTGCCGGGGCGGTGTGGTGTGGCGTGGCAGGGGGAGGCGGTGGTGCTGGTGGTGTCAGCCCGATATTAATGAGCAGACTACACCAGAGCGCTTCCCAAGGAACCAGGGCCCTCTAGCGGTTCTTTAGGGATTCACCAAGGCTAATTTACCCAATCCCACGTTTATATTGCAGACAGCGGCCTGTAGAAAGGGCTGTAGGGTAACTGGAATATATTACAGTTTCAATTCCCAATGCATCATGTGGCGATAACATTAATATGGTCTAACGGACTATGTAGTCGTTATAAACTCACACCTATATATAAAGGATTTTAGAGGCCGAAAATACATAGCATCGTGCCGTGGGAAATTAAAGTGCCATGGGATAAATACGGTTCGAAATGTTAAGGAAAGTACGTCTAACCACTGTAGATTATTAGACTGTTTAAAAAGAAAAAAAAAACATCTATATACCAGTATAGTTGGTTCGTAGGTTAACTATGTTAAGGTTAAGGTTGGGTAAAGACAAAAAGAAGAGAATAGAATAAATTAAAATAACTGACTTCACTGACTTTACTTTAAAATAAATAACTTTACTTTACTCTCCTTAATATAGCTTCGGCCTACAGTCTGTGACACAGGACGTTTTAAAACACTTGCGAGGGCGACACCTTGTGGTGATTTAGTCAAATTGCAGACAGGTCTGCTTACCCTTTGCTTACCACTAGTGGCTTTTATTCTTTGTGATGGAAACAACATTTTACAGGCTATTACATTGCAAAATGTACTTTATTTAGCTGCACCCAAAGAGTAAATTTAACACGACATTTAAGACGGAAATTCATACATTTCAGTATTTAAAATGTTATAAGACATTTCACATTTACATTTTGTGTATAACGATCAAAAGAGAAGAAAAACATGACAATCCTGCAGCAAATAAACATTTTTTCAACTCTCACAGCTTAGTTTTATACCTTCTTCACAACTGTAAAACTTTTTTAATGACATACACCATGAGGTTAACGTTTGAGGCAATACGTATCTTTTCCTTTTTACCAAAAAAATACATTTTTCACATAAATGCAGAGGTAGCCGTTTGTGTTCTTACTTGTACAATGGACTATTTAGATAACATCACTGTGTTAAGCTACAGTTTGAGGACTGTTCCCTGATCTCTTTCAGTCTGTTCTCTAGCTTTTCTGCCAGAGAGTTGAGCTGTGAACACCTCAGCATCTGCGGCAGCTGGGTAAGCTGCCCCGGAGCCTGGGCCAGACCCTCTATAATTTGATCCAGGAGAGGACCTCTCTGTTTGGGAAGAGCCATGCGGCTTATACGCCTCTCCGTCCCTGACTTACTGATGTACCTGTTGGAAAGACATATGATTTTATGTGTATTTTTGTTTTAAGATAATGACAAGATGTGTGAAGGAGAGGAAAAATGAGAATGGGGGAGTTGAAGGGGTATTGAAACAAGAAATGTATAGAATATACTGTATTACATATTTTAGACTGTTGGCTCACCTGGCGACAAACTTCTTCATCTTTGCAACACGTGTCTTGTGCGTACTAAACAGACCCGAGAGGAATGCCCTAAACGTGTCACCTAAGGAGAAATGTTGAAATACACATTAGTTTAACTCGTACACCGTGCTGTGTTTTTGTTTTCCTAGAGGAAATAAAGTGTCAAATGGTATTACTCAAGGATTAGAAAACTACACACAACGATGTCTGCAGCACTGACCAAATTAGCTTGTGAACTTCAAATACTGTGATAAATAAGTAGTGGAGAGTTTATACACTATGCTGGCAGAGTACAGTAAAACACACACACCTCCATTCGTAAGATCCTCACAGGAGCCACACACTGTGTCGTGGTGAATAGAGCCGGGCAGGAGTGCTATCTGCCCACTGGAACATTCTTGGTGTTTTACGCACGACTCCGTCGCAGAGGACGAGTTAGAGAAGAAGCCGTCGGAACACTCTTCACACACAGTGTTGGTGAGCGGCGTGCCTAAAAGAAGAAAGCAATGTATTTTAAGTTAGTAGTACATTTGGAAGATGCTGTGCGTAATTCAGAGTGCGGAGTTCTCGTGCGCTTTGTGGACTTCTGCGCAACTAAGTCTTTTTAGGTTTATAGAAACTTTAAAACCAAGAATTTAAAAAGGTCTTATCACTCTAGTAAATCTAAATACATCATTATTTTAAACAAGCGAGAAATAACATACATTTCTTGCTCGCATCTATCAGAGCGAATCCATTATACATCCATTAAAGACAGTACCTTTGCTTTTAACTCCGTTTCCTGGTCCGCACTCAGAGTGACTGGCGCAATAGTCGTTGGTCAAGAAGAAGCCCTCTTTGCAGCGGCAGACCCTGTTGCTGGTGGGTGAGCACTCCGTCTCCACCTCCAGGTTCCCAAAGCAGAAGTTGTCACAGTAGAGGCACCTGGGCAGGTAGTTCCACAGCTCGGTGTAGTGGTCACCGCTGCACGGCACGCACTGGGTGGACGTGGTGGCGGTGCAGTGCGCGGCCATGTGCCTGCCTGGTGGACACATGGTGCAGGTGAGAGTCTCCCCTGTCGTAGGGTCGCGGTACTCATACGTCCGAACGGATTCCACCGCCGAGGCAGCGCGGAGGACGGCAGAGAGCAGGAACAGAACCGACGAGAACAGCTGAGGAGAAGACCACGAATGGAAGTGTCATAACAATTGAATCCACGTTTATTAATTTTTTAGTCCCGTGATAGATTTACAAAAATGTCAGGAATGCATGTATCAGGTAAGTGTCTTCATATTGTACGGGAACACATCTTTACACTTGATTGAGGATGCCTCTGGACACAGAATCAACATTTCCAGTGAGTGCACTCCACTTCCTTCTGATTACATAACTCTAAACACACTATACACATACTGTAACACTAAACTGTTATTACTTCTGAGTGCCCAGAGACCCACACGTTTCTGTTTCTGGCTGTAATTATTTGTATAAGACTCCAAATATATACTGTTTGCGTAAAATGAGCTAGTTTTACCTGTAAGTTAAAATCATACATGCAACGCTGGTTCTTCAGAAAAAAAAAACAAAACAGGGGACCCTATAACAAGTGTCTGGTGAGATTTTAGATGATTTAGGAAATCTAATTAAATCTGAAGTCACAAACATTTTTCATTTCACTGACAGAGGATCAGCTCATTTCTTATTGTTGTTAGATACTGTGAAACTTTTGATCAGATGTAAAAAAAAAAATAATAATAATAATACTGTCAGAAAACTCCACCTCTTTTATTGATTTCATTATAAATAATTCTAATACTAATACCATTATTTTGATTATCTATAACATGACTGATCCTAAAAATGTACTGCACAGAGTTGAAATACGGTACAGATTACTTACCATACTGGTGTCAGCGTTGTCAACTCTGTCACGGTGGATTTCACAGTAGAATCAGGTTCATTTTATAGTCTTTACTAAGGAAGAATGTGTTATGTAGGCGTATTTTGTGGTCTGACGATGAGTAGCACACCACTATTTCAAAGGTCAGTCAAACTTCCATAGAGAAGTGTTTTGACGTGATAACCAAGAGCAATGATAACATGGCTGTTGAAAAACAAAGGAAGTATCAAGATGATATTACAACAGTTTGAACATTTTTTTTTTTTTTAGACTCAATGCAGTGACACTGAGTCAGCCTGACGGTTTCTGGTTTGTTCTCATCTGTGTGACAAGTAACACATATTTCTATCCCAAAAGTCAGCTTAAAAGTTCCGCAAAAACATAATCAGCGCAAAATAAGATCTGTAATAAATCTGCTTATCTGCCTGGGAAAAAAAGTCCCCACCTGGATTGAACTAAGCAAATAGGGAAGAGCCTTCGGGGAAAAAAAAGGATTAAATTTGCTAGAGAGTATAAAGATTGGACTCTGGGCCGATGGAAAAAGGTCATGTGGTCTGATGAGTCCAGATTGACCCTGTTCCAGAGTGAATGGAGTGATCTGTGGTCGCTTCAGTTGGTCAGGTCTAGGTTCAGCAACGTTATGTGTCCAAAAAAATGAAGTCAGCTGACGACCTGAATATGCTGAATGACCAGGTTTTTACATCAATGGATTTTTTTCTTCCCTGATGACACAGGCATATTCCAAGATGACAGGCTCAAACTGCAAAGGGAGCATGACACATCATTTTCACAGAACCTGAACCCCACTGAGAACCTGTGCTGGAGAAGACTTTTACGCAGTCGTCCGACTCTCCTATCATCAATACAAGATCTGGGCGAAAAATGAATGCAACTCTGGACGGAAATAGATGCATGTGTTTATCACGTCATTAACGTTGCCACAGCGAATGCCTGCCTTAATCTAAGCTAAAGGCGAAGGTCCAACAAAATATTAAAGTGTGTGTCTATTTTTTTGGCGGGGCTGTGTATTTCACGTCACGTGTTTTCTTATTCTTATGAAATGTCATACACTGTTTTGATTCTATAAAGTTGAAAGGGCAAATGAAGCTCTCTGGTGTAAATGAATGCACAGCTAAATGCACAGTTTTTTCTTCTAAATACCTAAACATCTTCCATCTTTTCTATTATCCGTAACCATATTGTATGTACGTTGGAGGTTTTGAAGCATTTCAAAGAAATAACGCTTTTTAGGAAAATATCTGCTTTTGCGTAACCTACAAAAGCACTAATTCTAAAATTTCCATAATCGCCTCGTTATCACTCATACAGTACGGGTATGCAGGTCATCACTCTGTCAACGTCTCTGATATTTGTTAAAAAATACCCACAAATGATTTTCCACTAACTGGTTGTGAAAATATGTAAAACATGTCAGCGTTTTCCTTTAAAAATGTGTCAATGAGTCACTGAATGATACAGTATTATAATGTGCTGAGCAAACACGAATTGCATTAAAGTACTGAAATGAGTCAAGTAACTATGTACGGTGCCGTATCATTTCCACAGAACGCAAGAACTCTGTAGAGTGGAGAAATATTAAACAAACCACTACCTCTTCCAAACTACACCTAAACCATTCAAATGTCAAGGTGTTGACTTGTCTGTAGCTTGTATATATCTATATTTTGTATTTCCAAGAGATGGCTGTTTAATGAAGTGAATAAAGACAAACTAAGGGTAGTCCGAGACCACATACCTCCACCAAACCCCCACAGTCCAGTAATTCAATCACACAGTGTTAGAAAAAGTGAAAAAAAAATTCAATTCCATTCCTTTTGAAGGTCCTGCTCTAAAATTCACCCATTTTTTGGGGGGAAATGAGTAAAAGAGCTCACATACAAACAAACAAACAAACAAACAACAAACAAGCGGTAACAAAAACATCCGTCCTTGGCGGAGGTAATTAACCAGTAGTTGGTGGTAAAGTCTGTAAAGTTACCGATTTGTTTTCCTTTTTGGTTATTTATGAAGAAACAATGCATTTTTACAAACTAATTTTAATCCGATCATTTGACATTAGTGTTCACAAGTTACAAAAGCTTAGAGAGGACCAGTATGGCATATATACAATAAAGGTCATACATTTAATAATATAAAAAGTGATAAAACAAAATCTAAAACAAATATCACTTCATGAACTTGCAGCATTTGGAATCCAGTATTTCTGATAAAGTAATAAAAAACAAGCCTTTACATATTCAGAAAGTAAAATTATTTTAAATAGAAAACAATTGCACTCCTTTGTACATTCATAAAGCTGACAACTTAAAAAAAAAAAAAAATAGATGAGCTTTACTTGCCAGCAGTCCAGAACAAACCAACAAACAAAGCGAAAATGTAGAAAATACATGTATTTCATTATGAAACCAAATCCTTTCTCTCAGAACAGTGAGAAAGCAATAATAAAAACACAACACCTGCCAGCCATTCTTCCATAAAATTGTGTGCTATTTACATCTTAAATAGTTTTTTTTTCATTTTTCACAGACTCTGGTCAAAATGTTCCCAGAAAACTTTTTAAAAACGTTTTGTTTAGGTCTGTCTGAAATACACAGATATGTGATAGTTTTTTTTTCTTTCTTTTTAGATTTTTTACAAAATCACCTCTGCAAACAGATACTCTAGTTTAGACCGAGGGTGAGTATACAATTATTGGCACCATAAATAATCAAAACAGCCTTATTTTGGCAAAGGGTTTGAAAGTAATCAGAGAGACATCACGCCTCATGCTTACGGATAAAAAATACTTTTAGGTACTATATGTACTCAAATGTATAGCTTTATATCAGTTGGTGATATGTTAATCAGCGACCTGACATTATCATGTGACCCATGCGTGTTACTGTTTTACATTAATTTACCCCCTTCTCATTACATATGTGTGTTCAGTTTCTGCATATGCTTAAAACTGCATATATTCCTGTCTGTGTCCCTCTTTCCTTATTCATTTAATGGCTTATGAGGCTTAAAACATGACTCATCCTGAAGCATACTAACGAACATCTTCTCATACATCTTATGTGCAGAGGTGGTTCCTATGATGCGACTGATTTTCTTGAGGCCTTTCAGCAGGTAACGCGGCGCACCCTGACTTCGCAGCACCCGCAGACTGTGGGACAGACCTTTGGCGAGATCCAGATCGTAATTTTCTGTCTTCCAGAGGTGAAGAAGCTGTAGGATGTACTGCCTGGGCAGGCATGTAGAGACCACGGCTTGGACCTCCTCTTGCCGAACTTTTACTCCTGGCAGGCTGTTTGTGACCTGCAGGAGGTCATCCAGGGTCAGGTTCTTGAGGCCGTTGCAACGGGAGACTTTCCTCTCACAGTGGTTCACACCTGGAAGGACAGGGTGCTCACATTAATACACGAATACGTCGATTTGATTTTAAAGCAGCTAAACAGAACAGAAATTTGGTTCCTCATACCGGTGTCTCCACTTTGATGGTAACAGCTTATACTGACTGCTCACAAAGGGGTTGGCCGACAATATTTGAGCAGATTTTCATTGAGCGACCACAACTAAAACGCACTTGCTGAATAAATGAACCAACTGCCTGTAAAGTGCAGATATTTCCTGCATTCCTACCTTGTATGATTCCATACAACTTGTCCTGGTCTTTGTTCTGCTCCCTCCACAGTCGCAGAAGCTGCAGGACCTGCTGCTGGGGAGAGCAGGCTTTCTTCAGCTTCTCCAGGCTCTTACGGTCCACCCTCCGCCCTGGAAGACTCTCCAGTAGCCGTTCCAGGGGCACAGAAGACAGTCGCAGCGAGGCCAGAGACTGGAAGACCGCCTCTTCACACAGGGTCACGTCTACAATATTAAACATTTAACACATACTGTTTATCAAACAAGACCGTGTAACGAGTTAAAGGAGAAAAATATAAAATATATCAAATGAAAAACTCATTGTTTGTAATTAAAATATGTAAAACCATTCTGTTGACTTGAGGGATTTTGCTATGTAATAGCCAGTTTACTGAAGCAATGGCTCTTATTTACTTGCACTATGATTCATAATTTTACAGAATTTTAGCCAGCAATTGTGAAATGAAGACAAAATGACTCGTATACACAAAAAGTTACACAATCTCACTTTAAACTTCTGACTTTGACCTTCTAAAAATAGAGAACTTGGATGAAAATTCAAAGTACATTTACATTTGTCTATTCTCACTAGTTTAATTGCTTGACATTTGACTGTGCCTTGCTGTTAATACATTTAAAAATATCCTCACATATGGTTTGATCAAATGGTCTCAGGCCAACCAGTCAAAAATTAAATCCATGGCATGCCTTTACAATCATACTCTGAAAATGTTGGACAAAAAGCAAATAAGGTACCATCATAACCACAATTTAAGTACAAACGCGATTAAAAGTTTTGTCAACTTCATTGACTTCTGTTAATAAGCATTTCAATGTGAATGCATCAAGAAGTTGCAGAGCTGCAGAGCTGCAGCACATCCACGAGAGCAGCTTCATGTTGTAATGCTGTATCTGTTTTGTAAAACATCATTTACGGGACATGAGACGTTTAGACTAGATCCAAATGACAAATGTTCTCTGATTGAGTTTCCAAGTCGCTATATGTCTGGGTTTGTTTGTGTGTATCTGAAATGTTGCCTTGTGATTTGACCACAGCAGGGTCACAAAGGGATTTCCTTTTTGTTTCTCTTCCTCACCGACAGCACAAGCCCCCCC
>JAPQRN010000009.1:10228188-10255468 GCA_037367275.1 Coranthus polyacanthus
GCCTCGGGGTCCCACCGGAAGAGCTGGAGGAGGTGTCTGGGGTGAGGGAAGTCTGGGCTTCCCTGCTTAGACTGCTGTCCCCGCGACCCGGCCCCAGATAAGCGGTAGATGATGGATGGATGGATGGTTCAGTTGGAAATTGAATGAGTACTTCAGTGGAGTAAAGATTGTTTGGACTTGAGCTGCCTCTAATGGAGATGGACTGTTCAGATGTTTCTCCTTTTATCCTGCATGAAAAAAATGACAGTCACAGTGATGTCCCTACCTCCCTTGACAACATTTCTGTCTGTGCTTGTAATCTGTCTTTGTGATGATCATAGCGCCCCCCCCCCCCCCCTCCGTGATTAACTGGCCAAACCAAACTAAGATGCACCGTGAAGTGAAGTGAATCGAGGTGGGTTATGTTGCGCTTCTCTGCTGAGTCGAACTGCAGTGCACTATGCGCACACCGACCCACGCCCACATTATTTCGCTTTGCTGTGTCACATCATTTCACGCCTTATTTTTATGTCCTTAATAAGGCAAAGGTGAGTATTTGTGAAAAGCTTTTATGTCTAATTAGCAAACCTGCTCTCATTAAAACCCAAAACAGTCAAAGCTAGACATGATGTGAAACTGACTGAAACATGAGACTCGTGTAATATCGACTCATCTGTTTTCATGTGCAGCATGTTTATGTACAGTACTGCTTTGTAAACGACTTGCAGAGCTGTGACTGTAAGTGAGGGACATTTACAAGTTTAGTAAAAACAAATGTCAGTGTAGGATGACAGGGTTTAATGTGAAGAGGATATTAAGTTTTGGTGTGTAATTGACACTGACTCTGGTTTCTCAAAATGACGTTAAAGCTATGGGATCCCCAACTGGTTTTAATTTCACATATTTTGTTTAAAAAAATGACTAAATGGTTGCAGAATTTGCTGCAGACATATGCGGTTGTGTAGTTCACAGGAAGGCAATTTGTGAATGAATGTTTGAGGGGAGCATCATGCTCCCTGAGGGACACAAACACAAACTGCCAGGGTCTCTGCAACATGTGTGTGTTCTCCAGTGCCTGCGGTTTCTCAGACTCTTGGAATTCACTGCCATATTTGAGGCTTCTCAGCTTCTCAGGCTTCTCCTCTCCGATTAATTGTCAGCATCTGCCATAGTCAAAGTCTGAGCAACAAAGACTAACCATCTCGTCTTGTCTTGTTTTTTTTTTTTTGACTCAGTTTCCTCTGTTATTGTAGATTGAGGATGTGACAGTTAAAAGAGTAATTGATCCATCATGGGTCATTATGAAAGCAGTACCATAAACATCCCATTCGGCCGTTTACTCTGTCTTTCTCTCTCCTTTTGGTTTTAAGACACGCAAGAATGTGGAAAAGAAAGGAATCTGGACAACGAACCTGACCGAGGAAATCCCCTGCCTGGAGGAATGAAAATGACCACATGTCTAAAATAATTTGGTTTTAGCTGATTTTAAGTTGTTGACAATTGAGGTTTGCACAAAAAACACCATCACATATATGTGTGTGTGTGTGCTGTGTTTATACTCTGCAACTGATCTCAATACTGATCCCACTCCATTAAATCCTATAAGGATTTATATTGATATTGAGAACTATTGCAGCAACAGTGTATGTGATCTCACCAGTGTGGCACAAAGTGTGGTGCTGAGAGCAGTCCAGTGTTGGCGTCTTGTCCTGATTTCCGCAGAGGCTGTCTGAAGTGGACGTTCCCCATCTCAGCGTCTTCAGCCCCATGTTGGAGCAGTTTCTGTGGGGTTGACACGGCTCTGTGGACGAACCTCCAGCAGAGAAATGACCGGCGGGACAGGGTTCGCACACAGTGTCACTCACCGGTGTACCTGGAAGACACGGCCAAAAGCACGAGTTACGTATTCTTCATCGCAGTACAAGATTGTAATTTATGCAGCTTTAATTTGCAACTTTTTGTGTGCTATATATTAAAGCTCCCTTTGAGTAAAAGAACTTTCCTTTTTCCTACACTACTCTGCGTCTGGACTTTGCACACGATGCCCCCTCGATCATGTGCATCACGTTGAACCGAAAATACAAGAGTTTATAAACACTGGCTTCAATAAAGCCATTCGAAGTGCAGATGAGAGGCCTCAGTTTGTTTTATGTGTGGAAGTGCTCAGTAACGAAAACCTCACAATGAACAAATTGGACAGAAATCTCAAAACGAAGCATTCTCTGTGTCGGGGCAAGTTAAAAGAATCTTTCCCGTGCAAAGAAAAAACTTTGAGACAGAGTGTTTAGACAGTAGAAAAGTAAGTCAGTCGTGTGTTTGTGTAGGTTCGTGTGTGGATTGTTTGTTTTGTGTGTCTATTAGCTGGTGACCACCGTGTTGCTGGCATTATCTTACGAGCCGTGATTTACATTCTGACATTCTGACGCCCAACTTACGACTCAGGTTTTTACTAATGTCGATTACTCAGCAAAGCGCATTTATCCAACATTGTTTTAACGGTGGAGTCAATAAAAATAATGAGGGGATCGGGGGATTTCACTACGTATTCATTTGGAGAGACACCTGATTTCTCTTTTGGGTCTCAGGGTCTCAACCCTTATTTTAAAGCACTTTTAAAGACTTTTTTTTCTTTCTTTTGTAGTCACGTTTAAGGTCTTATCAAAACCATCTACACTGCACAAAAAATCAAGTAGCTGATCAAACATAAAATAAAACGATTATGTTCCAAGAACTAAAACCTCAATGACATGTGACAGCTCATCAAAGTGACAGAGGACAGTGTGATTCTGCGAATGACTCACATCCGCCTTAGTCATTACATCTCATTCTTAGTTTCTGTATCTTATTCTTGAATGGGAAATACCACTTAACGCAATATAAGTCAGTTATAATGAGGGAAATACTATTACTATGACCACAATGGAACCCATTGATTTGTTAGTTGAAGATGATTTGTCAGCTGGTGTCTCAGATGATATGATGAAAAATAGGCTGTTAATAGGAGTGATTCAGTTATAATATTACATTATTAATGACCTAATTAGATGAATAGTCTCTTAATACAATTACACCATTTTAAACCTTTCATTATGTGATTATTTTTCCACTTAAAAATGTTGCTAATTTGATGTAATAATGATTGTTCAATGTAAAAATATGTTTTATTCATTTTGGCCTGTTATTGATCACGTTATTGATCACATTCTTATTTTATTTTCCTGTTTATCCATATTGTAAAGTCAGACCCGTTACCAGGCTAACATTACGGTAAACGGCAATGGCTTATGATTTACGAGCCGCAGCACATATGACGGTGACATGAACTAGTGTGGTGATCACATCCTCATTTTATTTTTACCACTAAAGCACAGAAGTGAAAGTGTGTGGGAGGCAGAGCCGTCCTTGTATCAGATTTAACCTTTGATTAATTTCCCGCTCTCATGTCAAAGTATGCTTTTTTCTCGAACAATTGTTGAATTCAGCATTAAAGCATGAAACCACACTCTGAGAGCCAGTGCAGATATTTCCTGCAACACTGATGACAAGGCATGTACAGTACCTGCTTAAGAATGTGTCAGACTAACTGTGAGTGTAAAATGGTTTCATATGACGACATGATTTAGTTCTCAGAACTTCTTCAGATTTACTGTCTCTGCAAAATCACGCAACTTTCAGAGAACCGGCTTTGAATGGTGTTCGCAGCAGAGGCTTACTATGGCTAATATCACACTATGAAAATATTCCACAACAAGTAAGAGTTCATTCAAAACCTCAAATCCTTACTTTAAGTAAAAGTATATAGGTATTACTTAATGTATGAAAAATAAAAGTACCGGTAGTCATTGTGCAGTAAATGGTCCCTGTCGGTGTTTTACTATGATATATGACGTTTTTCGGATTCATTCATTCACTTTATATACTGTTGTGCATTTAAATCTACAGCAATGCATCATATTCTATAAGATCATCACATGTTTGCAAAGTCGCTGTCCTGTGAGAACCACGTATCTCTAACAAGTCAGCTTTTCACGAGCTCAGAAAAACATCAGCTTCGTGTATTTTCCAGTGAATCCAAGAGGGTTTTTAAAGAGTTCACTTAGCTTAGGAAGCAGGAAAACGTAACACATAAAGAAACACATGATCTTTCCTTTTTTCAAAAAACATTTAAACATTTGGAGATACGTGGTTTTCACTAGACTGGAATGGAATGAGAAATTGTAATCTGAGCCAAATGTAGTGGAGTAAAAGAGCACAATATTTGCCTCTGAAATGTAGTGAAGTGTAGAATAAAATGGAAATTATTACAGTACAAGTACTTTGCATTTTTACAGTTTTCTGGGATTTGTCAGAACAAACCAACAATGATTAATAAAATAACCAAACATAATCACCAGATTAATGCCTAAATATAAAGCAGAACAGTACCTGCAGCGTTTCATTCATTAAGTTCTTGCTTCTTTCTCGTACACCACTTTTTACCCGTGCAGTTTCTTAAAACACACTCGTAAACGGCTAGAAAAACTTCCCATTTCATTCTAAAAGAGGTGAAGCAGAAGCAGACGAATCAGGAGATCGAGGGGGGACAAATGTCGTAAAAGGCATGTGTTGTTTGGGAGACTGAGCTGGCTTTCTAACATCCTGTGGTTTAAAGCTCCAACCCAAAGTTCAAGGCATTACATAACAAGTCCTTCAGCTTCAGGGAGGGGAATCCCCTGAAATGCTGTCTCATGTCTGCAGAGCTTCATTAGTCTTTCAAGCAAGAGGAGAGATCCATCTAAGAGGAATTTATGGAAAATGTCTCGTCTTAAGAGCAGTGTCAGCTCTGCAGGGGTCTGATAATAACCCTGTGTGCACAAGGGATCCACGGAAAATGTTGCCTCATCCCTGGGGTAATTGTCATGTGGCCCGTACTTTTTGTAGTAGAAATATCAGTTTCAGTTCATAGGAATGTTGTAATATTCAAAATAAAGCACCAACCTCTCTTTATGTTTCCCACAATCTCTACTGACGCACAATGGAGAGAATTTGAAAAGAATATCAGGACCGTTTTTGAAACCAAAACATGCATTCTGCATTTAATAAGACTAAGAATGTGACAAAAGTGTCTTTTCTGTGAACAATTTGCATTTACGTTCAAGATCAACATTTTGAGATGAGAGGAACTTTACTGATCCCCTACGGGAAATCAATCGTCCTTTAGCTCAAAACGAAACACATTTATTTTAAAATGTAATTACTAAATTACTAAAAAATAATTAGTCATTAGGTTTTATTTTCCAAAATAGTCATCGTAGTAATAAGTAGAATATATATATATATATATACATATATATATATATATATATATATATAGTAAGTCAAGTCAAGTCAAAGCAGTTGTGCAGTTCGAGTGTTTCATCTGCCATCATCTAAGGTGTTGAACAGTCTGTGCTATGTTTATTACAAAACGTAATTGAACTTGCAATTTAGTTGCATATGAATGTAATTTCTGCAAGACAGGGTTGATCAGCTCTAATGGTATTGCACTGACCAAATATGATAAGACAACTACAGAGAGATTTCAGAATAACATTCAACATTTAACACAATTTTAGCTACAAATTTTCAGTTTTACAGCCCTTGTCTGAGGCATTTAGGTTAACTGTTGACGTATTAACAAACAGATCTTTATGGCACTCTGCATATTTGTCACCGTGATCTGCAAACCCGGCTCCAGTGAATTTTAGGAGGAAGCAAAGTTTCAGGAAAGCAGGGGAAAGGTCATGGCATTTTGATGAGACAAAACAAACGGGCGACGTACTGAACGTTTCCACTTTAACTATGCTGCAAGAAAGGCAGAAACACGTATGAAGCGGAACACGTTATCACGTTTAACAGAAAAACCACTTCATAGGAATTGTTGCGTCAGCTAATTCTGAAAACTGCCAGATCTTCTAGACAGGTAGTTAAGCTGTTCCCTTTATCTCGCAGATAAAAAGCACGACGAACAAACATCTATCATACGTCAGGCTGTACGTCTGAAACCAACGCCAGTCCTGCAGCCAGGACAAATTCAAGACTTTTATGGTGAGTTTGGCTTTTGCAGACTAAGTAACATGAGGACCGATTGTATTTATCATTGTTTCACTGTAATTCCACAACTAAAAATGATCCATCGTACACAACATTTCATAATTTATTACAATCACGCATTGCGGTCAACACCTTCATGTTAACAGGAACCAATGTGAAATCCACTCACATAACTTGAACACAAGCTGAGATGATTTAAAGCTCCGTTAACAAGACAAAACCCCTAAAATAAACACACGACAACCTCATCAAAATAAAGCTGACTGATGAAACAATGTCCTGACAGGAAGTACGGCTTCGAATTACATTAAAGCTATAAATGTATTTACAAACCAAGAGAATATACTCGGGTTCATGTGACACACATTGCACACAGATGAAACAATGACAACATGGAATATAAAACAAGTGGCCGAGCCAGTGCAGACAAATAGTCATCACGCTGCGGTTAGAGTTAAAAGAAGCTGTACCTCACTGGAATTAGATGATGCTGTAGAAACAGTGACTTTTCCAAGTTACGAAGCTCTTGGAAAATCACTAAAAATATGAACACAATAATTTCCAAAACTGCTTCGTCACACCATATTTCTAAAAAAAATACGCACCAGACTCTTTAAGGAGCATCATATAACCTTTTAACCAGCAAGGGCTCCTAGAGTTCTTGAATCAATTCTACTGAATTTACCCGTCTCTGAGTCATTTCCAGTATCAATTCCAATGACAGTAAGTGTTAAATTGGTAGAAAAACCAGCGCGACCTATTCTGTCATTTAAGTATGAGTCTGTGTGTTGTGAAACACACAGAAACTGGTGAGAGAACCGCTGTACGGACGATGAGTAGAAACAGTCTTCACTTGATGAAAAATAAAAATGTCAGAACTACAATCTGTTTTTAATATTGTGTGGCTTTAATGTGTAATGTGTAAGTGGTATGCACAACTGCTACAGACGATATTGCCACAACTAAGTGCAGGCCGGACGTTGAAGTGCAACAAAGAAAGACTCAGAGTATCGGCATTCACACACATAAAGAACATTCGTAAGAGAATTCAAGTTGCCTCTCTAGATTTATGTCCAAGAAGAAATGGAAATAAGAAGGAAATCACTTTTAACGACAAGGTACAGCACAGTGTCTCTTCAGTATTTAAGATCTGTGAAGCTTTAACCTATACTCTTCCTTTAACTGTGAAAAAGATGATGATAATGATTTTTATGCCTTCATATGATATTGGAAACCAGGGCAACGGAGATGGGGAACAACATGCACCATAGGCCTACATTCGAACACGGGACATTTTTTTTCTTAACTCTGAAAATGACACGAGTTACTAAGAAAGAGCGCTCATATAAAACTGGTTCTGTGAAAAGAGGCATCTGGAACAGATCTGATTCACAGAATCAGGAAGAAAGAAATGACAGAAAGGCTTCAAGTGATAAAAGAAAGAGAACTTCTCAATGTGAAAATGTTTATCTGTAACTGATGCGCTTTTCTGCTTTGGCAGCATAAAGGTTCCTCCCTGACATGCCTGTACAGCATATCTGAAATTAGATTTAATATAAATTTCTTTGGTGTAAAGCCAGACAGTCAAATAGTAAAACATGATGATGGGATGAGAAGATTAAAGCAAAGGCTAATAATGCATAGCAACAAGTTCATGCACAACTTTACATCCCCATCAACATAAACATATAGTGCACTTTAGGCAGTGGGAACTTTATTTCCTGAACTCAGACATTGTTTACTTCCTGGCTTTGCACAAACTGAATTTCTAATTTTCTCTGGTTTTGATATGGATACCTACTGTTATGCATTGGTCCACTGATTGAAATTCGATTTTTTTTCGGATGCCTACTATTATTCACTGGTCTTCTGATTGAAGTTTGATATATATCCAGACCAGATTCATAAAAAAAAATCTTGCATCTGAAGTTTCTTGTTTATACAACATTTTAAGTAAAAAGAGGACAGTCTGTGAGGGCCACTGAATGACATCGTATAATTTATCAGTCCTGCTTTAGGCCCTAATCCAAAACTCTAAATAGCATTAGGTGTTTAAACGTTTTCAAGAAAACTCTCCTTTAAATGATAATACAGCAATAGAGCACCTGAAATAAATGCAATTTGAGTCCAGTAAGTGCTCCTTCCCTTCATTTTTTATCTTTTTATTTTTTAGAATTTGGTGTTTCTCAAAGTGTAAACATATCAAAGTAATAAAACAAACGTTGCGAACATTGCTAACCAAACATAATCGTCTTTATATCTAGCTGCCTTGAAGTCAATAATCATGTTATTCTTACCTAAAGCTGCCACTCCAGAGCCAGGTGGACAGGTACTGTGCGTGATGCAGAACTCTACCACTAGGTGGAAACCTGGATCACACTCGCACAACTGATCATGAGTGCTGTTGCACTGCTGCTTCACTAGCTGTTTCTCTTTACACACCTTAACACAACAAACACAAAAGAGCACAGTCAAACACAGAGCTACTGGAACCCTCAGCAGTGCCACTGTACAGAACAAAGAAAAGGGCAGAATTTATGTATATAAAACATTATGAAAAGTATTGATTGTTAATACAAAACAGGACACAATGGTTTCCATGCTGTTGCTTTACAAGCTGTCTCCTTTAATAAAGAATCTGTTGATATAAAAGACACTGAAAAGGGAAAATATCTCAAGGAGGACGTGCTAACGATACATGGCTGATCTTACATAATCTACCTACAGTAGCACAAAGGAAAACAGCTAAACATCAGGGGAAGGCCAGGGTGCCACATAAACTAAAGTGGAAATACTTGTTTCAAAAGATGACAGCTTTCAAAACGTAAACAAATAAGATTGTCATACATCCTGTTACGTCTTAGGAAGAGATATCACTACCAGACAAACCACAGAAGAGTAATATAAGGGCATGATGAAGAGGTTAAAACAGTGCAGTGACACAGAACTTTACCAGAATTGTAGGTTGCATGGATTTTTGGAGAAAAACAAAGGAGAAAGACATGCCTGAAGCAAACATGCAACATGATGGAAGAAAAAATGACAAGTAAGAGAAAACAGAAGACTAAACATTTTGGCCAAATACATACCGATGTGCAGTATTGGCACGTATCGCCCCAGTGCCAGTTCTCAGCAAAATGCCTCTCTGGGCAGGGCTGGCACTCTGTGGGCTTGTCGGCAGTGCAGTGGTGCTTTACGGCCGTGCCAGGAGGGCACTGGTCGCAGAGTAGGAGATCAGATGTTACAGGGTCACGATACTGGTACTTTGGCGGCACAGCCTGCTGCTGGAAGGCCCAGGAAAGAGAAGCTGTGAAGAGCTGTGAGAGGGAGAAAGTAGGTTAGCGTCTTGGTCAACAGCAGTGACAAATCTAGTGTAATGAAACCCATCACGAGCACAGCTCCTTTTTGGCAAGATGGTCAAATAGTTTTTGGGAGCACTTGCCAGCCAAACCTTTCCAGTAAGACAGAGTTGAAAGAAAGGTCAGAGCTGTAAAGTTGAAGCTCCTGGTGGACACACAGTCTTAAAGTGATTTCCTTCGTTTTATTGTGTGATGAAAATTCAACAGATATTTCATGGACATTAATGCACATGATCATCCTTTCAAGCAGTAATAACAGTACACAGTCACACTTTTCATACCTGTATATTTGTTCACCCAAATCCTTGCAGGAGGCAATATGACTCCTTTGTATTTCACAGCAATGCCTCAAATTATGGGAACTATTTTTCTAGTGTGATTTTATCATGACCCGATTAAAGGATCAAATTTAATTAATTACATTTTTTGGCATTTATTTCAGAACATCTTAAACATTTTCTGTAAAATCTCACCATTTAATCGAATGTAGATTTTTCAGTCATGACAGTATTCGGCAAATACTACATTAAAATAAAGTGGATGACACATTACAGACAGTAATTTGTGCAGCCCTGTTTACTCTGGACCGTGTTAGTTCAGTTCTGTAAGATAGGCTGCTCCGTCGCTGAAAAGCATCTGACGTGATGCTGGGTGATCTACAGCATTACCGCCCTGGAGAAAAGAGTGCACCACACCCATATATCTTTATCCCCCCTAAAAGAGACCAATCCATATGGACACGGTGTAAAGTGGGTGGCCGTTAGCGATCATCTCTGACGGACATATGTAGCTATTGCCTCAAAAACAAGCCCATGTATCATCGCAAAGCAGGAACTGAAATACTTTGGCCAAACCTAAAATCTAAGATATCAGTTGCAGAGCATGTTTGACATGCAGCCATGCAGCTGGTCGAGGCCACATGCAGACCAGATGTCACACAACAGGCTCCTTCCACCCTGAAGGCCCTCAGCCCTCATTGGCTCTGTGGACTTTCCCGTTGGCCCGGATTCATCCTCACTGCTTGGACAAACTAACAATAGGCTGTCCTTGCATTGTGTGCGTATGACTGTATGTGGTTTTCTGCCTTCCACCGTGTTTTTGTGTGCATCTTTAGAGCTGAATGGATTTATACCATAACCAACTACAGGACATTCATTCATGTGCGTGCAGGAGTGCACACAGGCAGGAATGTGTGTAGCTGCATGTGTGCATTTTTGCCAGTGTTCATGTCCAATTACTGTACCCTCAGTGTTGCTCTGTGTGCGCTGCGGTCTCTTCTCCTGGCTGCTGTTCATAAAGAGAACTGTTGGAGGTTACTGGGCTTTCCCCATCGCCACCAGAATACAAAACACTCACCCACTCTACTCTACAGTTTACCCGCTGAACACCATTGATCTCCTCCCTGCGTGTGTGTATTTGTACTTATCCCATTTACCTTAAAATACATAACTGGCCACAACAAAGCCCGATCTGTACAAATGCATGTGTGAAACAAAAGGAAAAGGAGATAAAGTGTATTCTTTTCAGCGTGTGTTCATGTGCATGTGTGCCTAATCATCTCTCATTCCCTATTGCATTACACCATTACATTTAGCCACAGAAATCCTTTTATCAAAAATGTATGTGTGTTTGATTTAGGGTGTGTGCAGCACAGCTGTGTCTTTCCCATCTGATATATTTGTGTTCTCATTAATATTTGATTGCATCTGGCATATATCCCTGAACTGACCATGCTTAATTTTCAAGATTCGTCCGCACGCTGTAATGCACTTCATAGAATTTTTTTTTTTGTTGAAAAAAGTCATTTTACTTTGCATTTTTCTATTTCCTTTCCTTCAGTGATGACGGTCATTGAAAAAGATAGTAAAAATAGATGAATGGGTTTCTTATACACCATAATAGAAACCTAAGCTTCAAACGGCCTGGCGAGTGCAGCGGTTTTCCCGGCAAAACCTATCGACTTCTGAGCACAACATTTGGTAGAAGGCTTTCATCCAGATTGAGCAGTACCATGACTGCATGTGTTTGTTTGTAGCATGGGTGGCCCCGGCGGGAATCAAACCCATAATCATAGTCTAGGTCTTCAAATTAAGAAGTGTATATACACACTATTAAGCCATGAGACCACATCCAATCAATTTTAAGACATCGGAAGGGTGGAGTGCACCGAGGCACTGACCGAGCGTCACCTGGTTTTACAAATCTGGGTACAGTTACACTTGTTCCTTCGACTTTAATCTTTGGTCAAGTCAAGTTTACTGGCACGACAAGACTATCCTCAGTTGATGATCCTGACCACATGTGGAAGTAGCTGTATTATTTTTCAAATATGGTGCCGTACAGTAGTCTGGATACACTCCAACTATAATATACAGTGCATAAGGTTTAGGAATAAGCAGTAGTGCAGGTAAAATAAAAATAAATGCTGCTTTTTATTGTTTTATAACATATGATGACCCACACAGCCTCACACATCATATGTCAAGAACACAACCTCTGCTGCATGTTATTCACCTTTTTTTAATTTCCTGTGCCATTAAAGTTGCATGAAAGCAAATGTAGCATGCAAGTGAAATATTGACACATGTAGCACTTGTGGCAGAACCACACGTTCCAAAACCAACCAACAGTAGCTTTCTGGTTCTGAAGAAGAGAAAAACTGTCAACTTTTTAAAAAATTAACTCTCTGTGGTGTGTCTAATCCATCTATCAGCAGTTAAAAGAGATAGTGAACTTTTCACCCTTCTTCTTGCCTTAGAAGCTGCCATCTGACGACATCATGGATGACCACTGGAAACCCAAATTACACAGCAGCTAGGGGCCACTGACAGCCATAATTACACTGCGAGCATCATCAGAGAAACGCGCAGTGAGAGGCATATCCTACTTGGAGCGGAGCCAGCCGAGAGGAAAGGATTGATGAAGGTATGAATAAGCAAGGTACCGGAGGAGAAAAAGATGGGTGTGTAGAGAAAATAACGCATTGTGCCGGTTCATAAAATGCAGAAGTTGCCCATTTTAAGCACAAATGGACTAAATCAACGATAGCATTTCAGCTTCCCTAAACCTCAACCCTAAGTAAAAAATAATGGTTTAAATAAAAGCACTGGTTAGAGCTGCCTCATCTGATAGCGCTGGCTTATGCAATCGATGCCAGTAAATCTCATTTGAAGCACATTGAGAGAAGAACTTGTGTTTATGCGGAGCGCAGACGATCTTTACCAATTTTATAACCGAAAACATGTGCTATTTAACAGATGTTATCATCTTCGCTGAAATAAACAGCAGCATAAATGAATGCCCATCAGTAAAAGCTGATGATACACAAGCTGCTGGTTCAGGAAAATAGACCGCATTTGCATCAACAGACAACACAAGAAAGACACAGTGAGAAATCCAGATGTTTACTGGTGATGGTGATATTTAGGAAGCGCGGTTGCAGTTGTTCAGGCCTTTTCTTGATCTTTGCTCCCATTGTGTCAGCCCATTTATCACTGCATTAATACACTTTAACTTGGCACACATTTATTATCTTTGATATTTTATGAAATACAGTAATGCCACTCCTTTGGCTCTGCAGGATTTAAAAGACTCACAAGGGCTGCTTTTTTTTCCAAGGGCCTGACTGTTGTCAAAATAATAACCATAGTAATGTGAAATGATGACAGAGGGCTTTGGTTGAACAGAATGAACTGCGCTGACAGATGACAGATGGGCTGTAGCAGCATAACTACAGAGTTCAGACACCTGACAGAAATAGCCTTAAAAATTATCACACATGCTTTCCATATGAGCTTGTAATGAGAGCAACATCCACAGACTAGTGGGCGGGTGATGTGTTTGTTAACGTTACTAATGTAGATCCAAGCATATTGAGCAAATTAATAAAACGAAATTGGAGTTTAAAACCATTAAAGAAAAACTATGCAGACAATGCAGAAAATCAGACAGCTTGATCATGCATAATATAAAATGACAGATTAGTAGAGAGGCCTAAACTTCCCAAATACATATTTATTTCATTTTTTATTACAAAACGACACCTTAAATAAATAAACAGCAGTTAGGACCGAAAAGAGCCCGTCAAAGCACACAACACGACTACAATTTGTAGTAGCAGACCTCTCTTATAGTGTTAGTGTAAATATCCTCCCAGAACAAATTTGGGCCTGTATTTAAATAACTCCCAATATTGGATACAGTGACTGCGGCGTATCCTAAAATGCAAAGAAAGAAGAGAGTCAGCGTTTGGGTTGCCTGAGGTCAGCTTTAAATTCATGGCATGAGGAGAAGAGCCATGACACAAAGGGACCAAACCACACTACACCATGGCTTATCCACCAGGCACATGGCTTCAGTTAACTGTAGAACGCAGGTGGTCTGCGGGGGGATTCCAGCTCCTGGAAATATGTGTATATGCGTGTATGTGTGTGTGTGTTCCTGTAATATGAAATTTGTCTCTTCTTTTCCTATGCAGAGACGGCGCAAAAGGCTGTAGGACATGCATCATTAAGCGATTCATAATTGTAATAAAACTCATCTGCGTCTGTTACAGCAGTGCAACGGGTTTGATTACATTGGAGATTGAAATTAAAAATTGAAATTTTATACGATTTCAGATTCAAATTAACGACCAACCTTATCCATGTGCGTGAGCGTATGTTTAACATAGGAACCCCTGGTAAGATTTTAATGCTTTATGGTCAATTAACCGAGCCCAGACAGTCTGCACATGCACTGTAAACCAAGCAGAATTTGTTGACAGTTTTCAATTACAATTTCTTCCCATAGTTTTTATGTCATGCCAAGGTTTAAAAGGGGAAAAATACTTGTTAGTTAAGTTCTCCTGATCTAGGGATACAAAAATGACATTTTTGAAACAAGTATAGCCAGATCGTTCAGTACATGCAACATAATAACTTGGTCTAATATCTTAAAACAGAAAAGGATATGAGGGAAAACAGTAGCCGAACACGTCTGATTTCTTTACTTATCTAAACAAAAGATAAAAACTATCTGTTGAATACCCTGCTCTCTGTAAATATCCAGCAAAATAAACTTGCCTCAATATTGCAAGATAAAATTTGCATGAGATTACTCATTCTGTTTTTAATATGACTCATTCAATAACTCGATTAAACAAAGGTGCCCAGTTTTTTTGCCTGCTTTCTTTCTGCTTTGTGTCTCTTAATCTCTTGCACACACATGCTACATACACTGGATCAAGGAGTTCATCACAACTGTGCCACATATAAACACACACACTTCTGCTATCAGTGCTACTGTTGACGGAAAAGGGGAAGTAAGCGAGCAGAAGCAGCTTCCAGAGGTAATCGTTGTTTTCTGAATAAACGTTTGTACTTATTTGTTTAAAACATGTTGATCCTGTCCCCTCGCACACCCTCTTTATGTCTCCCTCCCCCCCCCGCCACACTCACTTCCTCACCTTTACTCCAGTGTTTGTATAGAAAAAAAAAAAAAAAAAAAAAGAAACCATGTGGAGTCTCTTCGGCCCAGTGACCGCCTTGGTTTCTCCTGTCTGCATGTGAACCTGCAGCTAGGATTTAGGGAAGTTGGTGAGGCTAATCCCAACGGCCACAGCAGAGAGTAAAGGAGAGGAGGCGTAAAGATAAAGAGAGCACAGATAGTAGATAGTAACAGAAAGGTTACAGTACAGTAAGGGATTAGTGGCTGGCTTAGTAGTTGCATGGATGGATGGATGACAGGCAGGCCTGCTGTCTGTTTAGCTGGTAGGTTTGACAGCCTGCTGACTAGACAGAGAAGAACAACAGATATGATAGTATCCCTCTCATTATTTTGACAGAACACAACAGAACCTCAACTTTCCACCAAAGATTGCTGTTTATATTTGGAAACACACACGCCTTGACAAAAGCAAAAAGCCTCACAACAAATATGTCTAATTTTTGTTCCACTGACATCATCCCGGGCAAAGACCCAAACAAAAATTGTGTCTTTTCAGGCAATTGACTGCAACCACATGTGTCAGAAGCATGCAGGGGGAACAGGAAGCGCCACAGGTGTAGTCTGTTGGAGACGTGGGCCAAAACAATGATTCACATAAACTGCACCGAGCCCCTTTGATACTAAGTTTTCTCACTGACAGACTGACGGAATGATTAGTGGATGAACAGAGGCAGAAGTGTGATTCAGAGGGGGGCAGATTGACTTACTGGCTGGATACTGACAGGCCAGACTGACAGTGGTTTGATGAATGAGTCATTAGTTGGCTAAATAAATGGTTGCAAATGACTAGCCGAACATAACGATGGATAAACCAGAGAATACTGCGTCAAAAAGTGCTATAACAAAACATTTGACTATTTAAGGCAACTGTGCCGACTGCTGAGTTGGAGGAACTATTTAGTATGGATGATATCATATTAAATGGTATTCTAAAGTATACATATACACACACACACACAGTTGCAGACCTGCTTTACACACAAAGATGCAGCACATCTTACACACAACATTTTCAACTGCACAAAGCACAGAGTGGGATCTTTGGCGCTCTGCCTCTCTCTCTTACACACATACAAACACAGGACAGATAGTAGGTCCAGTGTTTTGTTTCTACGGTGACGTGTGTCTGCCCAGATATGCATCTGTACCTGAACATATGCAAAACCTGCAAAGGCTCCACACAGCACAGCATGCAAAATACACCAAGGGAAACAACTGCTCCTCGCCCAGGGGCATGCATTTAAAAGGGGCTTTGAGAGGCGTTGTACAAATTAGTGCAATGACAGACTCACATTAAATACCATCTGCTGGCTGCACGCCATGGCACTCTATTTTGAGTGTGCAAAGTTACATTGATTACTACAAAGTTACTACGTCAACTCAAACTCTTTCTCTTTCAAACACCTTATGAGGAACGCTTCATCACAAATCCCAGAATTACATATCACAGTCAGCAACATTTACTACACTACAAATCCACAGAAACAACACTTTACAATAAGCTTAATACAATACAGAAGCATTAGAAAATTCTAGACTCAGTGCTTAAATGTTGACCGTCTACCTCTCAGAAACAGCCGGAATAATACATAGTATTAGAACAATAATGCAAGTTTATTATGCAGGGCTGTATGGGATTGAATTATAATACCAGGTGTTTCTGTTATTTTGTCCCCACCCTGTTGATCATAACTGGATTTAGGCGTATTTCACCTTCATTGCCTGCTGGTATTTCACAACAAAAAATCAGAAGCAGAAATGATTTTACCTTTAGTTGTAGGCTACGTTCACGCAGGCATTTTATATGAAACGTGTCACACATACAGGTATAAGTTATGTTGAATATGACAGGCTAAATATAAATGTTTACTCATCTGTACCTATCAAAAGCACCACGAGATCATCCACAGAACGGCGGCATACATCTGACAAATGTTTACATCGGTTGACATCAAATCGTAAATTCCCAGAACATTTCTGGGGACGTCGTGAACGTCAAGCACGTCTGATAATTTGGCCCCTGTGATACCTGCACAGACCCACGCTGCGCAGCGGGAACATAAACTGTGATTTGCGCGTCGCCTACTTTGCTTTCTCTGTCTCTATTTCTCTACATGTGGACGTAGACAAATGCCCACGCAAAAGCAAAGTGAAATCCACTGCACAATATCTTGAACCGCGTCTTCCAACAATTCCATCCCAGTCCCTCTGATAATTTAGGTTAAAAAAAAAAAAAAAAAAAAAAAAAAAAATCCCACTCCATTGGTAAAAAAAAAAAAAAAAAAAAAAAACATCCCTCAGTTGCAGAGAAAAGGATCTGAATAGCGGATCAAAGAGACGCGCAGCAGAAACACTGGCTACTCACCACTATCAATTTCATGGCCGGGTTGGATTTCGCTATCCGAGCGCTCATCTCCACTGCGTAAAAGTGAACTGTGATTGGGTCTCCATCACGGATCAGTACTTATACAGCACAGAGAGAGAGAGGGAGAAAGAGGGAGAGGGAGTATGTGCCCACCCACCTCGCAGTGCTTCCAAAAGCACAGCCTCTCTCTATCTGTCTGTCTGTGCTTCACTCTCTCCCCTCGGTCCTAAAAATAATTTCTTGTGTCCTCGCGAGCTGCGTCGCGATTACGCAAAGCGGTGAAGGTTGTAGGCGACGCCGGAGGATACGAAGCGGAGTCTGAAGGGCAGCATCCAGCGAAGACACAGAAACCTGCGAAGCTATAACCCAAAACGCTCTGCTTAAAAAAAAAAAAATCCTTAAAACATACGTGGGGTTTTTCAAAATAAAACTCCACCGCCACGACAATGTTAAAACATGTATGATGTATGGAAACTTCTAAGGCCTATATATGGAAACGCATGTGTCTTTTTTAGATTCCCTCATTTAGAGAGATGGAATGGCAATAACTTATTTTTTGCTTGACATTTTTCCGACTACTGAAGCACTGTGGTAGAATAATAAAGTGATGGAGTAATACTGCAAAGAAACTATTTCCACATGCTTAATTTATATTATACAATATAAAAAAAAACATGCTTCTCATAGTGTGTTTAGGCATCCTCTATAACGCACTCGGTGTCAAACTGTAGCTGTAATGAGTGTAAATGAAGAAACATTTGCCAGGATAAATGTTTCTGTCTAACCCACTGGTCCCGGTTTGACAGCGTGCACTGACATCTGCTTATTTGAAACAGCCAGTACTCATTTAGGAAAACTGGTTATGCTTATTTGAACACTGGTGAAGGACCTTGGAAATGTTGTCTCAGAGTGGATAGACAGAGGAGTGCACATACAGAGTGGAGCTGATCAAGGAACCCGAGCTTCAAAAACGTCAGTTTTCTAAAAATGTCTAAATAATCTGCGCGGTGAAGCTACAACTCTAATTTGTTCAGCCTTAGGACTGGACTGTGTTTGTCATTTTTCTATTATATTCCTGAGACTTACTGCACTGGGGTTGTATAGCCATGCTATTTGAACACCTCTGCTTTTGGTATAAGTAGTATAATATATCTATAATATACTTTTTTAATAAAACATGAAAAAAAAACTGCATTTTCGCTTTCTGTCTCTGCTTTGAGAAAATGAATTCTCGGAAGGAAAGCAGCTTGACAGAATAAATAAATAAGAACCTCAACCTCAAACCCCACTTTATAGCTTAATGACTTCATACTCGATAGACAATCACCTCTTATCACATGTTTTATGTTCCCTAATGTTACCTAATGACAAATAATCAAAATCTACAGGCCAATCCAGTGGCGTTTACCAGTGAAATATTGACCTTCAAACTTCAGTCTCGTTTCTCTCCAGTCAGTCAAAGTATTTTAAATATTAACACTGAGTACAGTGTAATTTTTAAAACAAAAATCCCTAACTTCATTCATTTCAGCCGTAAGAACTTGCACTTGAATTGCACTGCGGATGCCAGATTTATCACAGACAATAGAAAACCAAAAAGGGCACATCCCACACAGTGATCTAAACACATGATGTTGATACAAGACTGCTGATGTCAAAGGTTCCAGCAACAATCTGCTTTTCCGTTTGTCTTTTGTGTTCATACTTAAATCCAGCCCATGCAGAGGCGAACTTATGACAAAATGTCACAGACCACTGACGTAAGCGGACGTAAGCGCAAGGCATCGACGTAATCAGAGAAAATACACATTCACCCACCTACGAGTCTACGAGGCGTGTGAGGGAGATCGCAGTGGTGAGGTCACAGCTCACCACAGGATGACTGAACACACACTGAAACAAATACCAGGACAGAAAAGCACACACATCTTTCAGCATCAAGGTCAAGGTTTACCACAACAACGGTGGAACGGAAACTGGACATTTACCCATTCAAACACGCATACGTGCAAGCGCACACACTCAGGCACACACATGAACAACAAATCTTTCTAATGTGAGTTGGCGATGAGGTCTCTAGCGTACGAGTTGGGTCAACGTGGGCGATATGAGGTGAACCAGATGCTACAGTGACCATTCTCCACACACGTGTGCAAACACACACACACACACACACACACACACACACACACACACACACACACACACACACACACACAGGCTGGCAAATAGATTAAAATAAGCAAGTTCTTGACCTTCCATATGTCCATAAATTATTTTCTGGTTTTGCTCTGTCAACAATAATGCAACATTTTGATTCCTGTAAAATATCTTCTCAGCTTTTTCGCTACTGTGGTGGAAGAACACAATATGCCGTGAAATTACGCGGATATAAACATGGGTGTACGCATGAGATTTACATGTGTTGGTGAGGTATAAACAATGCACAGACTATAGCAACAAATTTACCCTTTGGGGTCATTAACAACAATCTAACAAGCTATCCATCCAACAAAAACTCAGATAGAAGTGACTCCAAAGGGACAGAATGTGTAATTGTCTGATTATTAATTCCTGATTTAAATTCAGATCTTGAGATTAGCTCTTTGTAGTGCTCCTGCTATCTTGTTTGCATACTAAGCAGATAGTAGTAGTGCATGCCTCACTAGTATAGTCTGTTATTGTTCAGAGTAGTGGTTACTGTATGCTTTCACTTTTATCTGTGTGTGTCAGCCTGGACTGCAGCCATTCAAGTGTTACTGATTTTCCTAACAGATCACAATAACGAATAAATGGAAACAGGAACTGATAAATGTTGTTATGATGATGGGGACAAGAAAAGGTGAAAGACAGTGCACAACTTTCACAACAAAGGCTGTAACGCATTAATGCAAATAAAGAGCATTTGTAGTTGGACTACAGAGCGAAAACAAGAGCAATCCAAATATCTTTTTGACAGGTTCACCAAAGGAATGAACTGCACAGACAATATGAGCATCCAAACGGAAAAATGTTTTTAGTTGTTTCAAGCTTATTTTACAGCTGTTTTCAACTTTCATTTCCGTCACAGTGGTAAAACTGGTAACTGGTGAATGTTGGTGGAAGCAAATTCTGTTTAATTTGTGCAGTTCAAGATTTTCGGAGGCTGTGCAAATCTTTGCCAAAACATGGCCGTACTTTTTTTTTTTTTTCTAAATTGGCATATGTCGTCATATCGCCCTCCTTTTGAATTTTGTGAACACGCAGATCCAACTGCTTTATTCACACACACTCAGGGCCACTGCTGGCCATGTGTGTGCCGTAAGCACCATTGCTTTGTGGTACCCTCCCTTAAAAAAACAAACAAACACATACACAAACATTTGAAAGTGCAATGTTCTTTAAACTGAAGAATTCATGTTACAAATAAGGAAAACAGGAATATATAATGGTATATATTACACTATATAGTAACTACAGGCAAAAAACAATGACAACATACCACTGACTGGACTCAAAGCCCAGTGTCAATTCCACAACACATCCACTAATCCACAGCTACATTAGATTAATTAAACACTGTATGTCTGCATCATGTGTCTATCTTCATCCTAAATTTAATATCATCGTTATGATTAGGATGAGGATCATTAGACTATTTTGGTGCCCTCTCTGACACGCGGTGTCGTATCCACAGTGTGTGAAACGTGTAATGGGAGCAGCGGCCCTGCACACACCACACACGCACAAATAATCATAGACACTGCATTCTGCATTCATACAGCAATTACTCAGTCACACGGAGCTCACAAAGTGAAAGTCAGCGCTGCTAATTGAAGGTGAGAGTCGGTTTAAGTGACGTCTGTGGCAACTTTGAACCAGGGGTGTTCGGACGTGGAACAGACGTCAACAGAAATAACTCTGTGCTTCGTGCATTTCTTTACTTAAGGTCAGTTTATTTCTCCGTTAAGTCAATGAGGTAAGGTGACCTTAGGGCAAAAAGGTTTTCAGAAAACCCAGGCCACACCATTTTAATCTGTGTTGTTGTACCGACAGAGAAGAACCATGTTGCCTTGTTAAGGTTCTTGACCTTCTCATATTCTCCTCTCCGCCTTCCTGCGGTCCACCTCAGAGTTCTTGTTTCAGTATACTTTATATCTCTCACTGCCCAGGCCCCTCGGAAGGAAATCACAGTGGACAAGTCTTTATTTTACTAACTGATGAATAAGCCTCTACAGGATACTGAAATTATCAATGTGGGGCATAGATATATAGAAAAAAAAATCCAGAAGCATGGAGGACAAGACAGAAGGTGGAGAGGAGAGTGAGGAGAGTGAAGCGGTTTATTTGATGAGGGCCTATGAGCCAGAAACTGAGGAAGTGTGAAAGAAGTAAAGCAGCAGCAGAGAGAAACAGAGAGACAGGCATGAAAGAAGGATGAGGGTTCCAGCGGACCTTGTGCCCAGCGTTGGAAGTCTTGCCAGTCAAAGCAGTGAGTCACATGTGACCTTGAGAGAAGAAATAACAGTAGAGGGATCCCAGGACTTCCACAGTAGCTGATGTGGTCACCTTGTTTTCTCTTGTGAGGTTTCTGAAAATGATTTAGGGGAAACTCTGCTAAGCTTATGAACTGCGTGGTGTTGAGAGTGACGCATGCAACAAGGCTCGTTCTCAGGAGATGTTTGATTGAGAAGCGTCTCTTTTCGCATACTCCGGGATCACTACAGTCAAAAATGATAAAGCACCGAAGGCATGCATGTGTTGATTACAGAGAAACACGACTGCAGGTGAGATTACTGCTTCATTTTGATTCATTGAACATACGCATTGTGTGATATTTTTACATTTGTAGCCAATCCTTCAAAAGGTCAGTACAGTAAGTTTTGCGTGTGTTTTACGTGAAGTTTGTGTTCGAGTCTCATCTCTAAGATAAAGACAGCTAGTGTTGCTCACTGTTTTTGCTGTAGAGGAGAAAAGAGGCACTGAAGAACTCAGGAGCGAGTGTGAGGATTTTCACTGAAAAAATGACTGGAGTCCTTAGAAATCACAGGCTGTGATCACGGATGACTGCAACTAAGTGTTTAGCTTTGAAACGGAGACTGGCTCCAAAAACAGACTAAAACACAAACTTCACATAAGTACACAAACACATGCAAATCTTAGATTGAGGTAGATGTGATGTACTTCCTACAGGGGAGACTTCCCATTTGAATCTTTTTGACAACATGGAATATTTATTACAAATTCAAACATTTCCCTCTGATAAGCAGCATTCATGAAGCAAAGGCTGCAAGCTACTTCAGGCATTCAACACTCCTGATGTCCCTTCCTTTTTATGTATTATTTCAACAGTAACCTGATTAAAAGACCCTACTCGGTACTACTTGATAAGGTTAGAAATCAACAAATATCAATAACAATTGGCTCCTGTTATGTCGCCAAAATAAATAATACGCATTATATAATAAGCATTTAATTTGCAAGGTACAACTTACAACAACATATCTGTCTTTTGGATATATCTGCTACAAGGAAAACTCCCACACACGTGTTAACTACCGCTTTTTTCTATTTTCAGCACACCTACTCTTTCACAGTGGCTTCCCACTAAAAGCTCCATGTGTACTGTGTAGTCAAATGAATGGACTTTAGTTCCTCCTGTTTCCAGTTGACCTTGACATTCCCTGGCATGAACTTCCCTACTTAAGTAATACACAAAATAAGAAATATTTCACATTCCTGACACTAGTTGATGGGCTAATGTGGTCTTCCTGGCAGTGCAGCGTAATGCATTCTCCAATTTGAGTGATAGCAAAGGGTTTCAGGCTTGAGTCTTATCAGACAAAAGAGGTACAGAGACAGACAGCTAGAGATTGCGAAATTAAGGCTAATGTTGCTGAAACAACCCACATATTGTTTTGAATAGGAAATGTGATATTTCATCTCATGGCCATGATAAACTTTGCTGTGAACTAGACCATGGACTATGCAGCAATAGGAATTTATATGAAAACCAAATCCAACTCAGCAGCAATATTTACTGTACGAGATCCATGAAAGCAGGTGCACTGTATTACAAGTCACGGACAGTATGAGAGAGGACGACAGTTTGTTTATTTATAAGAATGAATGAGCCATTTTGCAATTACAAGTTCTTTGCTGGGAAACTGCCGGATCCTGTCAAATGTAAAAATAGACTCACACTTGAATTACAAGGACGTGTTTGACAGCGTTTTAATTATTTTGTCGCCAACATGGGAAAAGTGACGGCCAGGGAAAGTCAACAGACAAGAGGCAGCAGCCTGCTCTCTTGTTTGTCTAATTCGTTTCATGAGAAAAGTGCTGAATGTGTGTGTTTGTGCCTAATGTTTACTGTCCAAAATGAGCGTGTAGCAAAGAAGTTCTTACTCACTAGCCACAATCTACAGTGGCACAGACCCAAAGTAAAGATGGCCTCACTGTGAAACTACTGTACTTACACTGTACGCTACAAGCCCTCACCCCTGGCGACCTCACTTACACCTCCATAAAATAACCAGAGTAAAAATAAAACGCATCACATGAAGAAAGAGGAAGTAGATTTTGGCTTCAGACCTCTTGACTGATACGTAATTTTGGAATATTTCTGTTTCAACAGGAATATTAAATACAACCCACAGCCAACCCAGAAATTCACCAAACGGTAGAAAAAATTACTGAACGTATAGAGTTTTTGAAGGCTTGAATTAGTCTGTAGTCCATTGAGGTTTATCAAAGAATACTGTAGATTACAAGTTAGACCCAAATAAAGTAAGTGACAGAGAAAGAGAGACAACAGAAGCTAAGAGAGGGATGAATATTTCACTTTCAAAATTGAAGTCAAATCGCAAATGTTTAGCAGGACGCTGCAGCCATGGAAGGAACTTCGAAAGAACCTTGGTTGCTGGATGCCAGAGCTAAAAAGGAATTGCTGCACTGAAATATTTGCCAATGTTCAAAATCCTTAAAAATGAAGGTCAATTCCATTTATCTTTTTTTTCCTCATTCCTTATGCTATAAAGTTACTCCCCTCTGCCTCAGTACATAAAAACTCTACCCAGTGCTTACTGAAAAAAAAATATTTCTAGACCAGGTTTCCACTTCTCTAAGTCTGCATTTTTGCTGCGCTTTCTTTTTCTTGCTATCTCAGACCAACTGTCAACCCATTATTTTGAAATTAATGTTAAGTATACTTATTCAAAAATGCCATAATCAAGACTTGACAACAGGGTTTCCACTTGAGTAGTACATTTTCGCTTTGTTGTCTTTTTCCATCATTATCTCTGTGAGTATTTTCCACTGGGCTTAATCTCCTGCAGTCTCTAGTTACCTTGGAAAAGATGACAAACAGGCCAGGAGCCTCTGAAACAGCAGCATGTTTTCCTGCTCTCTCAACAGGATGCCACTGGCATGCAGGCCACCAGGCTTTCCCAGCACTGGGCGCTTAGCTCTGCTCCGAGGAATGGCCTGCCAGTGTGCCTGCATGTGGAGGGAGTGTGTGGGTGGGAGGGTGTGTGTGCTGTACATGCAGTCGGTTGGTAAAGGGGATATCCATGTGTGTGATAAAAGACAGTTACGAGAGAAGAGAGAAGAGGAGGAGTTTGAATGGACACATTTTGTGTGTGAGAATACTCAAAGACACGATGAACTGGATTTTTGTTTGTTTGTCCCCTTCACTTCCTTTGAAAAATACAACTCGTAAAAAGACACAGGCCGTGGGTGACTGAGGGAGCCCATATTTCTGAATTCAAGAGCCATATAATCCCTGAACGAAAAGCAGCGTATAATGGAAATGTGCCATACACTTTCAGGTTTAATATCACTAGGATTCCATGATTAGGATTATGTTAGTGGATAGGATGAGGGGTTGGAGACAGTATCCATACTTTTCATGTTTTCATGTTGGTAGATATGGATTTCTTGCTTCTTCAAAGTCAAAACAAAATGTTTGCGTGACTTTGGTTTACTTTATACAGTCACGTACGTATACATACAAATGCATTAAAATGTAATGCTATGGTACAGTTACTTGGTAAACTTATCCTAACAATGCACGGACAATGCAGGCAGTCATTTCTAGCATGACAACATGAGATATTTAATGGAAAAATGAGGTGGCAGATATTGCAACAGTAATTCCAACAAGAGCAAAACAATACATGCACAGTTTCATTTAACTGACTCACACACCTAATAAAACATAATGACTTGTAGTCATCCTGTTGACCTCATGCGAAATCAGCAGACTCTTATTAAGCCCCAAATTGGCCAAAATGTTTATCTGTATTGATTTTTAAACAAAGAGATTTTTTTTAAAGGTTTTTCGATGTTTTCGCTTTATTTTCTAGACATAGTGGAGATAGACAGGAAAGAGAGGAAAGGGACGACACACAGCAAAGGCCGTTATCGTACGTGCACTCTTTTTGAACATAAAACGCCTATTCCAAACCGGGCAAGTGATTAAAATGTGTTTTAATGCTCTGCACCAACAAAGATCTTCATCTAAAACATTTCCTTTTTTCATGGCTTATGTTTAACCATTGAATTTTTACATCCCGCACATATATTTATTACGTACTTGAGAGGGGCATTAGTTCACACAAAAACGAAATCAGGAAGGCCATATTATTAGAGAAACCATTTTCACGTCTAGGTTTTATTTTCGTTTAGTTCCTAATGACATAACTTCCAGTACAATAGGCAACTAGGGTAAAATTGTGCTTTGTTTTCTCTCCAGAACAGTAACAACAGGGGTTTGTTTACAGCCTGTTTAAGTGTCTGACTTCTTGTGTTGTTTGTCTCACTGGACTCTCTCCTTGCAACGTCATCACCTTCCCCAAATTGCAGCATTTAAGTCGGTGAGTAAAACATTATCGTAACTGATAAATACAAGTCAAATCTCCAAATTGCGTTGCCTTCCTGATTTCATTTGCTTATTCCTGCCCGATATAATTATGAGGCCCAGGATCTCACAGGACTTCTTCATTTACAGCCAATTATACGTGTTTACTTTGCTAATGAGATGTACTTGGCCAGGCTAATTTTATATAGATCATGACCCACTGCAGTGTGAAGAAGGAACACTACTACACTGTACTGAATGGACAGACTTAACATACAGATATATACACATGCCTTCATTTTTTTTTTTTTAAAACCTGCTAAAACTATCTACCAGCAACGAGTGTGAGCTAAATCCACTGATGGGTTCACTGCCAGTAAAAGGGCGTTGAAAACTATATTTGTCTGAGCTGGGGTCTGACTGACTGGAAACGGCACAGAGGAAACCCTTGAATCCTTCAGGAGAGAGAAATTGATAGGTGCACTGATGGAAAAACGCCACAAAAATGGGAGAAGAGGAAAGAGGCAAAAAAGAAATCGGAGGAAAATAAACAAAACAGACGCTAATCTGATATATAGATCTAAACTCAAAGATGACAAATAAGGAAAAGGAGATTGTTGGAGAAAGGGAATAAATAAATATCACTGTATGCATTCCTTTGGGCCTTCACCACACCGTGCCGTGTTTGTTTAACAGAGGTTGTCAGGAGGAGAATTTTGTTAAGCTGTGCCCAGTCCATCCATGGGAGGTTTTCTTCAAGGTCTCCCTGTCTGACCACAGCAGTGGTCTTCTGACGGTCACGCTGCGGCCAAGCTCTCGGGCTGCTCAATTTTCTTGGAAGCGGCATCGTCACCACATGAAAGAAAGGAAAGAGGGAATACCAAATTGTTCTGTTAAAAGAAGAGGAGGACCTGTGAGCATGTCAGCAGGGCAGGAAACATTCACACACACACACTTATATATCCAGTGAGGAGAAATGACCTCTTACGCTGGCAAAAAGAATTGGGATGGAATTCATCACCAGAACAGCTGTCTGCCAGGAATAGGATCTCACTGTGTTTGCATGTGTGAAACAGACAGAGAGCGAGCGAGGGGAACGCATGTGATCATGCGTCTCAGTTGTCACTTGTCTGGCTAAGTGCTTTAATTATTATGAGAGCTGTTGCTAATTCGTTTAAT
>JAPQRN010000009.1:10259041-10271925 GCA_037367275.1 Coranthus polyacanthus
AAGACCATATGAAGACCATATGAAGACCATATGAAGACCATATGAAGACCATATGAAGGATGTAAATGTGTGACGTATAGTAGCATGTGTGTGCTTACATTTTTATTTTTTATTTTGTACATGTTTATCACAGAAAGTAAACTAAGGCCATTCAGTTTCAGGTAGAAAATAAAAGTAAAGTAAAAATTTTAAACAGGTCAATTTGATCCGAATACCATCCAAGGGTTAAAGCTGTGTTCAAACCAAAGATTCACAACAAGACCGTTTTTTTTTTTTAAATGTTTAAGTCTACCACATTTTATTTCTAGATGTTTCTATTTTAGGTGATTCCATTTTTTTGTGTTGTACTTGACTATACTGAAAACGAGGCCTTTTGAGTCAAAATAAAGGTTGAATGAATAAAAGAATATATGTGATTCAATGTCACGGTCAAAAAGTGTGACCTAATGGTGGTCAACGGGATCAGAATCAGTGTCATTTTAAATAATTCACACTTATATTGATAGTGAGGTCACAAGTACCTTTAATTAGCAACCAAACGTCTTAAATATGCAGTTCTAAACACATTTTTTGATGTACTTTATATTCATTTTAACTTAATATGTTGGTTCATCATTTTTAATAAGATATGCAGTCATTTTTCATCATTATCTACATTCGCAACTTTAGATTGCTATCAAAGCTTTGACTCACAGTTTTTTTGGGGGGGTATTTCCCTAAACGTGTCTTACAATTGTTTGCTCAAAAGCTGTGCTAGCATTCCTATGGTGGAGAATCAGTATAATCTCATTGTTTTGCAATCTATCCTGTCATCTCCTTGAACCGCAAACAGAGTACGAATGACTCTGGGAAAATACATAGTATTATGTATATATGTAATAAGAGCCAATAATAAAATTCCTGTTTGCATTTGTCATCATTTTGCTGCATGAGCTTAGGGTTTGTGGATGGATTTAACTGTTTTGTTTTTCTCTCTGTTGCCCAGAAGTGATGTCCAGACAGGACTGAGACAAGAAAAATATTATTTTTTTAAGATTTAGTATATTAAACCATTCAGTGAAAGCGCATACTGTATCTGCATTATAAACAGTTAAAAATCAGATTTTTTGCTCCTGTGTAAATGCAGCCTTGGAAGCCATAATCAGCAACGCTCTGGTGATGCCTCTAAAAACAGTTTAGCGATCCCCGTCTGGTCGGAAACTATTTATTTCCACATTCAAAGGCAAGAGGAAACATAAATGAATGTTCCCTAGTGGAATCACACAGTGGCTCAGTGCTGGGAAGGCAGTGTGGGCCAGCCAGGAGAACAGACTGGTCATGAATTGGTGTGTGGGCCAGCCAGAGCTTCTGCTGGTAATGCTCAGCAATGGGTGGTAGAGTGGAGGAGAGCACTTATGTGTCAGGGGTGAATAAACAGTGAGGTCTGCTGCTGTAATAGTTGGCAGACATTCTCACACTTACAATCACCTTTATTAGTGTATTCACTTGACACCAGAGTCAACAAATGGCGCTATTCTCTTTCTCTTTTAAGCCAAATTTCTATTGCTGCTCAACTAAATGTGTCTGTCTCTATCTGTTTTTAGGCAGATGTTATTCACACACAGGTGTCCAAAGACAACCATTTTATTTACAACCGTGGTGGAACATCCTGTGTAGGTATTTACATTTTGTATGTAATGGAAAAGAAAATTTGTACCCATGTTTCCGTAGCCAACCACGCTGTTTACACCTGGTTGTTGTGTACTGCTGAATTCTATTTGATTCTGAGTGCAAAGCCCTGTGGCAGAAAGGCTTTCCAACATGTAAATATTATTCAAATTGGGTCCATCTGTCTGTCTGAATTTTTGATAGAATTCTTCACCACTGGATGAATTCAGCACTTTTTGCCATTTTTGTGATTTTCTCTGAAATGAAGACAGTCATTGGTCTGAAGACAATGACATACTTGCTGCGTGACGTTATCTATCAGCACGATCAAATTCTGGCTGATCCGGAAAACGATCCGGAACTGAGAGCATAGTTTCATGGCATTTCTAAATCCACCATAATCGATGGCCGCTCCTGACCTCAGTTTGGAACATAGTAACCTCAGATTTGGTTTTTACACTCATTGTTCATTCATCCCTTGTTCATATTAGATCTTTTCATAGTTGTCTGATAATATTACTGACAGCGAAATCACACCCACTTCACAAAACAAAACAACTGATGATAGAAACATGAATCCAAATCCTTGGGAGTATGTTTTAAAGGTCAAGGAACTGACTTATAACATGCAGTATATGTTGTTGAGTGTATTCACAACAGTGGAATTATTCAGGAATATGAAAGGGTACGTTTTAATACAAACCCCATTTTTTCCTAAACCTAACCAAAGGGTTTTGGTGACTAAACCTAACCAAACAGGGACTGAAAATTGAAAAATAAAAAAATAGAATCTATTCACCGACCATGTCCTTGCGTTCTTGGCATGGAAATTACAGTATATATATATATATATATATATATATATGTATGTATTTTTGTGTTTGCTTGTGGGTTTAATAATTACCATGTGGCAAACAGACACTCTGCTTATTATACAAATGTAGTGGATCGTTATTAGATGCAAAATAAGTTGCTTGCTTTGCTGATGCACACAGAAAAAAAGGTTAAAATGCCTCATAGGCAGTTCAGAGTGCTCCAATAAAGCACAATGTGGGCACTGACTATCACGATTACAGTAGCTCATAACTTCTGTTAACAGTAGTAGAGAAAGTTTGAGTAATAAGTGGTTAAACAGGCTACTAAAGGTTGCAGAGCTGCGTGGCCTGAATCATTTAATAGACGGTGCGTTCATTATCCAGTGCAAAGCAATAAAATGACACCACAGAGCATTAGTTTGTACCCAGGGCAAGCTTTTTCAAACAGTGGCTGCCTGAGGGTTTGACAAGTTTTCTGCAGCCTTCTTTTTCTCAAGATACTCTCCAGACTTTCGCTTGATAAAACTGAGGTTTGACTTTGCATAATTATATTAATGGTAGACAGATGGGTTGGAGAGCAGTGTTTAGGGTAGCGAAAACTATAAACTGACAGTAAAGCCAACAGATCTAATCTCAGAACAGAGTATGAAAATCTAGGTGGGAAAGCTGAATTAATACCTCTTCTGCTCCCTAAAGAAGCACTCACCCCAGGACGCCAGAGCCTCCGGCAGTAACCGACAAAAGCGCAGACTGAACAAAGTGTGAAGCAAGTGGGAGAAACAGAGTGTATTTTTAGCAAGGTTTAACAGGGGACAGAATGAATAGTGGTATTAGTTAATATTGGCAGAGTGAGGAGGCAGTGAAATGCTAAATTTGATCAAAAGTGACAAGAATACAGATGACGAAGTGTTTTGATTGTCTTTCTTTTCTCATGCAGTCTTTCCTTAACCAGGGACTAGTTTATATTTTGGGGGGAATGCAGTTTTGTGGACTGTATATAATTTAACCCTCGTGTCGTCTTTTACTTTTGAGATCCTCTGGTCGACCTCGGGTCATAAACGGGTCGTACTGATGGTGTTAGATTGTGTATGTGATGTAGAGGTATTGATCTCTTTGATGTTTGATGTTTACAATGTTATGAATAACATTGTAAACAAGGTGTTTGAAGGTGGTCACATGACAGAGGGTAAAGAGTGACATCAAACAATAGATTAAAACAATGTAACATTATCTGTGTGTGTGTGTGTTCATGTTTGTGTGTGTCCCTGTGTCAATCTGACCCGAAGACCATAAGGATGTAAATGTGTGACGTATAGCAGCATGTGTGCTCACATTTTTTATTTTTATTTTATTTCATGTTTATCGCAGAAAATAAGCTAAGGCCATTGAGTTTCAGGTGGAAGAAATGTATACTTGTTTGATTTTAAACGGGTCAATTTGACCCAAACACCATACAAGGGTTAAAGGTACTGCATGTTAAATACAAAAAATAAAATTGCCAAAAAGATGAATAATGTTTTCAACTTTCTTCTAATCTTTCACTGGAGTAGGGTATCTCTCACTTCGTTGCAGCCCAAAAGGGAACACCGGCATGTGAAGTTTATTTATATTTCACCACATTTTAACAAGGCCATCACCGCTGTGACAAAGACACGAATCACCAGTGAAATATTTAACGAAGATTACGAAGTGAAAGGGAGTGTCGGCCTTCCCTGTAACACCAAAATGATACAGTTTAGCCAGCAGAGTGTGTGTTAGGGTGCGGTTCCTGCAGGGTGTGAAAGCACAAAAATACAAAAAAAATGCAAAAGTACAAACGGACCAAGTGACTGAAGTGATGATTCACTGACACAAACTGTGTCCTGAACTTTTCTGTATATGAAGAAAACCAGGCAGGACATCCTTAGTGTATGACTGGACCGAAACACCATATATTTATTGCGTGAATCATGGGTTTCTCAGTGGTTTCACATTTTCACACTGTAATGTTCTGTTGTCCCTGTTCCTGTTATATTTCACAGATGTTATCGTGCAACATTGGACTCGTGGATAAACCCACTGAGCCAAAATTCAGCTCGAACTGATCTTTATACATTTCTTCTACTCTGTTTGAATTCATAAAACGTGTCTGTAAACTTCTCACTTAAACAAATGATTTACTTTCTTTTAAAGGGTCGAGTTGAGAATATTGATCCCATTCTCATGTCTGTGCATTAAACCTTCAGTAAGCAGTGCTGTTTTACCGTCACTGGGCCGTCACCTCCTCTTTGTTCTCTTTTTAGGCTAAGATTTTGGCCACTTACAGGTCTTTTCAGAGAGGGAGATATAAAGACGGGTGACTGACAGCTGGAATGACCAATCGCATCAGGCAGGCGTTTCTATTACTCAGACTGCTCCTCTCACAGAAGCAACGTGGCAGCTCACCTACCCGTGACATTTTAACGTCACCCTTCCATAGCAACGTGAAGAGGTTTTTCATCATCCCTCTTTATATCTCTGATTAACAAAGGTTGTAAAAGTACACACATTCATGTACTCAGGTAGAAGTACAGACAACTCCGGTAAAAATAAGTATTGATCCAACTTCTTTACTCAAGTAAAAGTACAAAATACAAGCTCTAAAATGTGCTCAAAGGGTAAAAGCAAGAAGTATTTCTCCCTTTCTACCGGCTGCTTCGGTGCAAAACAAAATGAAGCTCACATGGTCCATGTCTGTATTAGTTCTCCAGGTCTCCACATCTCATTAAATAGACAGCACCTTTTTCTCTGCGGTCAAGTCTCTTGTCTATTTTTTTTACGTTTTATGTTGTTACTTCTGTCGTGCATGATGTGTGCTGCTCTGTACAGTCATGTTTTCTGTGTGTTATTGTCGCATCCATGTAGGTTGAAATCAGTCTTGGTGTTGTGACGGTGCGCTGTGATGCAAAATAAAAATAATCAGTAATTCTCCTCAAATGTATTAACACTAAAGAAACTAGCCTGTTTTGAAAATGTCAGTAGTAGTAAATACAGATGTTTGCGTTAAAAATGTAGAGAGTAAAAGTGAAAAATCATCCGAAAATGAATACTCGAGTAAAGTACAGATACCTGAAAAGTCTACTTAACTGCAGTATCAAAGTATTTGTAGTGATATTACTGTATTTGCTGATTTCTTCCTACTACCTACAGCTTTATGCATAAAACACACGGTGGTTAGTCTTGCTAGCAAAAGAAGCAGGGGGGGAAAACAGCTCTATCCTAAAGTCAGAAACTCATCTAAGAGCATACACATCTTTGCCAACGACTTTACACAGTGAATCTCTAAAACACAGAAATATGACTGGTACTCATCCTGATCATCTGAGGAGGCGTATTTTTCAAAATGTTTAACTTTTCCTTCAGAGTTGGTTGACTGAATGAATTTGATTCCCTTTAGAAGCGGAGTTGGAGAATGTTTTGGGCTCCACACATTAACAGATGTGTTTTATTAATATTTCTCTGTGCACTAGTGTCACCTTTAATGGTGGTTAATATGGTAGGACCTTCTTGTTTCAGACAAAAGTTTCTCTCACTATCTGGCAGTTGCACTGTTTTTCATTTATTGATAAGAAAGAAGCTTCTGGAGAGTAGGAATCCAGTTACGGGGCATTCCCTGCTTTTGTACCAGTCAGCCTTTGCAACCTGCCACACTACAAAGAGCCTTGCTCAGCCAAGCCTCCACCATCAGCCAGCTGCGTTGAGCCTCTGAAGGCAACATCAGAGAGGGGAGTGTGGTCGCTAGTGGCTAACCAGTAACCATATTATGAGCTGAGCTCCTAAGTCTCACTCTAAACTTTCTGGAGGTTCAAAGCAGCGGTGAGGTTTAGGGAGAAGGCCACTCTGTCATGCTCCCATTCAGATGGTTGAGTATTGTGGTCCAACATGAGTGGATTGGCCAAAAAGGGTCCATAGTTTATCAATGAACATCTGGAAAACGGGTCGCCGTGTGGATGTAGGTTCAAATGGTCATCTATGAATCCTTTTGTTCTGTGGTAAAGTTCAGTGAAATTGAAACAGAAAAAAAATGCATTTGAGTTAAATCTCTGACTAAACTGTCATTCTGAACAAAAGTCAGAATGGGGTAAAGATCAGCAAGAATTACGCAGCAGTGTGTGAGATTGTTCCCTGACGTTGCATCATTTCACATCTATATTTCAAACAAACGTTCTAGTTTAAATGTTTTGGTAGATGGATGTGGAGGATGAAAGACCCAAAAAGACATTTATTGTATGTGATGAAAATTGTTAGGCGGATCCGAAACATGGTCGCCAAGAGCACACATTATGACCATAATATTCAAACAAAAAAGAAAACCCTGTTTTATTGTGGAAACATGATAAAAGGATTGGTAAAGCCGTACCCTTACAAATGATTTATTTGAGCTTTTGTCAATTGCCCTTGTGTAACATAGCCGTCTTTAGGATAAAATAAAAATATATCTGGGGGGGAAAAAAAATGCCAGTGATATGATTGTTCTCTAGAAGTGGGCACTGTTGAAATGTTCATTTAAAAAACAAAAAGAGTTGACATAACTGGATCTGAATTGTGAAAAACTCTGTGTTTTCACATTCACCTTTTGATGTGTGCCAGCTTTTCAGTAGCAGACGGGTTTCATTTCCTTGCTCTTTTTTCTGGAGACATTTCTAATACTTACGAGGAGTTACTGTTTTTTTTGTGTGCGTGTGTCACATTTAAGGTCAGGACTCTCTTTAAAGAACCAAAAATCCTTAAAGTATAAAGAAATATTTTAAAACCCTTCAAGTTCGGCCAGTTCTCCTCCCTGATTTTTTCAAGTCATTTTCCTCCTGACCGCCACTGCCCTTTCTTTAATTTAAATCCTCTCTTTCTGGTCAAGACAGTAATAATCATATAATCATCTTGTTAGTGATCTTATTGTTAATGCAGTTTCTGGTAAATGTCAAACACACACATCCTGGAACATGTGAAACCAATGCCCCTGTAGAGATACATGTGGACATGGCCCATATGCATGACATGCAGACACTGTGTGTGTTTTTTTTCAGGATTTATGGTCTGCATATGTGTTTCTGTCTGTATATGTGTCTATCTCTGCTGTACATTTGTGTATCTGCTTTGCAGTCAATCCCTGTCCCTCCTAAAATTGTGGTTTAGATGTCCATGATTCTTGCCACTGGGTAATTTCTTTCCAACTCTTTCTGTTTTAGTAATAGACTGTAGGCCTATTCCTCTGAGGCGGCGTAATGTGATTGAAATAACTAGAAAGACGGGACTATTTTCTTAATTTACTCTGGTCTGTGTGTGTATTCTCGGAAGTTAAGACAGTTGATGTGGGTTTGTGATCCAGTAGTATGGTCATAGTAGTAAGGAGGCCTAGCTGTGTGACAAATTGCAGAAAACAACTTCCCTCCAAGTGTTGCAATATTTAAGCTTTTGTTACTGGTGTGTGTTGTATATTGAAGGCAAAGCAGCTAGCAGCAAAGAAACACCAAGAAAATTTCTACAATCAGCTAAAGGCATTCTTAAAATTCCAAAGGAAGAGGCTCTAGGATAAGATAACAAAAGAAAGACAGGCAGACTCTGAAACAGTGAAAGTAGATTGAGTGCATGCAACCAGAAAGTGAGCGGGAAATTACATTCCTGGAGCCTCCATGTGTGTGACACACCCCACCCACCCTGCACCCTGCCTGAGCAGCTGGCCAGGTCGCTTGCGAAAGAGGTGCTGCCAAAACCCCCTTTTGTTTTTCTGGCTTTCCCCTTCTTTTTAGTGGGGCATATTAAAACCGTCTATGGCCTTTCTGTGGTCACACACTGTTCCAATTTCCTCCTCTTCACTTCTTGTCCTCCTCTCCTCTCATCTCCTCTCCTCTCATCTCCTCTCCTCTCTTCTCCTCTCCTCCACTCTGCCATCACTTCAAGGAGCCTCCAAATTAGACGTCTAAAGTCGGAGCTCTAATCATACCACCGGCCCGGTTTCATTTGGTCAGTTTCAGAAATACAGTGTAGTTGTTTTTCTGAAGATAGTTATGGGTCTTTTTTGAGGAAATTTAAGTCCACGCTGTTCTATGAATGACCTTCATGTTAGGAGAGATTTAACATCTAAAAGCGTACAAAGGTGTGCTTACTAGCGAGTCACTGCTTAAGAAAACCTAAGACAGTGGGATAACATCTCTTGTCTCATTCGGTGGCTACAAATTGCTTTGAGAGGGAGGAAAAATGTCTACAACATGCTTTATTTCCCATGATTATGATAATAATACAATGATGATGATGATGATGATGATGATACCATATGATGATGATAATGATTGTTCTCCATTTTCTTCTTTATTTCTGTGGTTTGTGAAACAAAACAGCTTGTGGCAGAGTATAAAAGCTATATCCACACCTTAAAGGCAAATGCAATTTATTCTTTTTTACAATGATTACCATTGATGTTTATATTATCATTATGTTGTGTTTTATACAGATTATTGTTGCGGATTTGGCCTTAATAGAGGCTGGATGTTCTCACTACCAGGAGTATAATCGAAGAACAATCCGCACACCAGTGTAGCTCCCATTTCTTACGTTTCTTTCACTATAAGGATGTCACGCTTCCAACTTCCGAAAGCTGAAACTGTGGCAGCGCTATTTTAGCGTCAAAATTAAAGTCCAGTTCTAGCAATATAGGTCGCTTACAAAAATACCCTTTTTTCTGAGGTGCTGTCATGACACTGCTATTAAAAACAAAACCTTTTTTCAGTCCTTCAGCGATGGATGAGATCTTCTTGCTTCCACTGGTTCATGACTTAGGCCATTTTAAATAGAACTAAACTTTCCCTTTAATAGTTTTTGCAAAGTGAAAAGCCTACCACACCCATGAATAAGTCAAATTCAGCCAAAAATACAAAAACATATAACATGACAATTAGCCAAAAAGCAATCCCAGGCCACAGTGATTTAGGTGGCGTGGAAACAGACTCATAATATTATATGAAGCTTTGCATGTCAAACAAGGAAAACACAACAGATTTATTGAAGTTGCAGATTTCTTTAAATATAAAATGTGACTGACAGATTCTCCAGGCCAGCTGTTTATGTGTTTCTCAGTGTTTCAGCTTATACTCCGCATGTGTGTGTGTGTGTGTGTGTGTGTGTGTGTGTCTCTTTCTGTGTGTTTGGCTGTGACAAGGGAGTTTCCAGACTCCACAGACCCTTATGAATGGGTCACTGTGTGTCCGTGTGTGTGTGCGTGAATGTGGTCAACTGTAACATTTGCACACTCGTTTTCTCATCAATGCAAAATATTCTCCCCCTCAAAATACTGATCCTTTCTCTCCTCGCTGCAGCATCCAGCAAACACACATCAGTAGAACACACGACATACTTTCTGCTGGATGTAGCGCCGGTATAATACCCACGCGCATTTCATGTAAACTGTGATTCACCAGAGCTTGTTATTTCACCTGCCAGACGTCGCTGCTCCTGTCATGCCATGGATCATTTCTGACCCAGCACATCACCACCGGTCCATTTGGTGACTCACACCGCCCGGCAAGTGGCAATATGCTCAGCCTCCAGACACGCGACCATGACTAAATACCAACAGGGCTCCAAGCTACTGTGGCTACCAATATTAACAGGCTAAGACAGGCAAAAACCCTTAAACCCCAGTCAAACATGATGTATTGGGGCTAAATAATACCACAGTGATTTCTGTCCCGAGGCGATGATCCTTGTTCTAAATGAAGACCATGAATCTGTGTGAGGCCAGGCTTTGATCCTTGCCCCAATGACCAAAATCAGCTTCAGTTGTTATGCTGCAGAACTTAATTTATTCCAGGAGCGTAGCCAGATAGACTTCATTAATTTAGTGCAGTTCAACACATGAAAGTGGTCAGTGAGCCATGTCCTTTACATTCGGAGGGTCACGCAAAAACATTTATTCCCTAAATACTGAAAATGGTCAAAGGTTTATTTTAATTGGAGCTTTATTTTACTGCTTGTTTGTACCGCTTTAATTGTACTGCTTTAACGAATACTACAACAACAATAAAGACTGAGAAATAAAGCACAGAATATGATTCGACGAAGCAGAGCTGAACAAAATAAATGTCAGATGTCAAGAGCAGAAACAGAGCTAAAGAAGACAGGATTAAACTTTCCTCAGATGGACAAGTTTCATGTTTTTGTCTTAGTATTTTAAGCAATACTTAAACCCTCTGTTTTTGTCTTTTTATTGGAGCCAGGCTGTATTTGTCCCTGAGCATCCTGGGTGCATCTTAAGTGACCTTTCTGGTCTGCTTTAACTACGTAATGTTTTCTTCCTAACGGTCCCTTTCTCCCAGACGACCTAACTGTAGCGCTGCCAGCGCTCTGTCTGCTCCTCTCATCAGAACCAGTGAGACCAGAACACAGTCGCTCTCTGTCCTCCTGCTTTTACTTTGGCTGTCTGTTTATTTCTCTAACAGGACAGTGACAGATTTAGACCATCAGACAAGGAGACGGAGGGAGTGAAAGACAAGAGAAATGAAAATAAGCACATATGTGTCACTGAAAGAGAGTGGAAAAAATGGTAAAGCGATAAAGAAACTTCAAGTGGATGGAAGCAGAAAGTTGGTATAGCTCCTGTGGCTCTAATTTGGCCACTTTCAGAGAAACTAAACAGTCTTTTGTCACTGCAAATGGGCTGAACAACCACTGTATATGTGCGTGTTGTTGAGGCCGTGGAGATGAAGTCAGTGGATCCCAGTCAGAGCCTAAATACATTTAGATGAGCAATAGTTCTACAGGGTTAGAACTGCAAAATAACTAAAAATCACAACAGATTTATGTGTTTTTTACAGCAAGTGGTGAAAACTGTAAGTAAGGTCAAAAAGAAGTTGAAAAGTAAAACAAAATTAATTGGTCTAATAAGGGATTGTGGGAAAACACCGGGATTATGATGAAATATGCAGTCAATCAAATGGACTTAAAAGACCTTAAAAGCTTGGCTACTGCAAGCAGTTAACACTCTGACCTCCATCGCTGCCTTTCACCCAAATATTCATCAAGATTTCAACACATCCATAAGCTACCTCCAGTGGACAAAAAGAAGCTCGCTGGGAACCAGTCTAATATATTGTAATGTAAATTTAATCTCAACAAAGATCAATCGCGTGGAACGTTTTCAAAGACACGGCCAAAGTCAGTCTTGGCTCAGCTCTTCATACTGGACAGAGTCTGTTCAGGTGGTGAGAACTTTCAGCACAGCATGTGACAAAGATTTATATGCAGCAATCGCATTACCACATGTTGTGGTGAAAAGTACCTCAAGATGTTTCTGCGTCAAACATCACACGCCTATGTGTAAAATGTGACATCTGAGAATATGAAAATCTTTAACTGTTACACTGTATCCTCACCACAGTTATTTATAGTTTTTGTCAATATTTCCTCAAAGAAACACTCTTTTTAGTCATATTACATATCCTGACTCTCCCACCCATGTCTTGATTTCTACTTAAAATAGTGCCCGGATACGTAAGCCAAGCTAGTGACCAATATGTGGATTTTAATCATAATTTTGACAGAAGCAGTTTTTTTTCCGCTGTGCAAAATCCCATCCAGGATGGTAATGGACAGCAGTATAATCCCAAATCCAGAGACAACAGCATGAATGAACATTTTTATGACTGCTCCACTGTTCCTGATGATCAATCATCCATCCCAATCCGCTTTTCGTCTTTCCTGCCCCTCCCTTCCTGCCATTTGCTGTATCATATGTTCCACCATGTGCCCTGGGGACCAGGGGTATACGTAAACTTTCATCTGCACATGACAGGCTGTCATCACTGTTTGGGTGGAGGGAACAGAAGGAGGGGGAAAGATAGAGATAGAGACAGAAAAGAGTTGAAGTCAACTGTGGTCAGAGATGTCACCTCTGGTTAGGTGTGGTGGGAAAAAGGCAGAGATCAGTTTTTGTGTCTGTAAAATTCTGAGGTTTGTTCTTTTCATTCATTCGTGACAGGTGTGTTCCAGCAGTTATTTAAGACTAATTGCCTCTGAGACATTCTGCAGTTCTAGTTACTCTCTGATTTAAGGTGTATGTGAGTGGAGACAGCAGGATCTGGAAAGAACTGGCCTTCCCTCTGTTGTGGTCACACACTTTGACAACAGCAAAGGCAAAGATGAGCACAAGCGGGAGTGCTGGAGTGGAAATTTAAACCAGCAGGATGATGGGAAGAAGACAGCAAAGAGCACAGATGAGATGAGCACATCGTAATAATTATCCAAGCTGAATGTGACCTAACAAGCCCAGCAAATCTCTGGAGAAATGTTGATTCATCACGTCCCTCAGCCAGGGACCAGGGACCTCAGTGCACACCCTGAAAAGAAAGAAAGAAAGAAAGAAAGAAAGAAAGAAAGAAAGAAAGAAAGAAAGAAAGAAAGAAAGAAAGAAAG
>JAPQRN010000009.1:10272532-10303908 GCA_037367275.1 Coranthus polyacanthus
AAGAAAGAAAGAAAGAAAGAAAGAAAGAAAGAAAGAAAGAAAGAAAGAAAGAAAGAAAGAAAGAAAGAAAGAAATCACTTTCTCAAAACTAGAAAACGGATCTGCATCTTATCTATAAATGCTGTCAGTGTAAAAGAAGTGAATAATAATTTCCCTTTTCATGTGCTTTTCATGTGAAAAGGTTAGCAAAATGAAAACATCTTTGCTTGAGGTTGGGAAAGGTTTTGGTCATGATTAGCTGAGAAGTACTTCAATTAAAAAGTAAACATTTATTCGCAGTAGAAAGAAACTCCTAAGCATGACTTTGGCAGTAAACCCACGTCCCAGAGTTGAAGATGAATTTATACGCACATACTTATAATTTCCATCGCACCATTTCAGTGTCAAACTGCAGCTGTTTCTACTTGTGCCTGCTTCACATAATCCTTAAGTGGTTGGGAATGTTGTGTTTCTCACTTCACATGAATAAAGCCTCTATTTGAAATTTTGGTCATTAAGCTGATTTCATGAAATTTCAGGAGACAAGTAATAGGAAAGATACTTATGGAAAAGAGAAGAAAAGGAAAAAAAACAAGATGAGTTAGTGGAGATTCATCATATGATGTCTACGGACGGTGACTTTGTTATGTCTTTAAAGTACCTACTTTGCTTTAAAGTGAGCTATTGCTGTTTTAGCCGTAACATAAATAACTTTAGTAAGTATATTATGCTTCCTTTATCCACACATACATAAAGCTTTTGCAAATCTGTGCTTATATGTTCTCATGTATAATCATCTAAGGCTTTTCTGCCACATGGGACAACTTAATGCTGATTTATGCCGTTTTTTCTCTCAAAAGTCAAGAGAAAGTTTTCCCACCTCACCAAAGAGGGAACCAGGGAGAGAAAAAATGAGAGGAAATAGAAAGAAAGATATATTAGGTAAAGGGAAAACTAATATTTGGATCAATAGCAGAAAGAGCACGTGAAACTATATTTGTGTTATCTAATACTAAAAAGGATTTTGTTTTGTTTCAAACATTTCCCTTCTGTCAGGAAATGAAGCAGACCAGAACCAGGGCTTCAAAATGACTTTCTTTACGCACAGGAAATCCTGCACACAAAAAGAAAAACACAATAAATGTTTTTTCTTTGACAGGTGAGTCTGAGATATCTTGAGAATTTTTAGTTTCACAATTAAATTCATAAATCGTCTCTTTCACGAAGCTCTATGTCTGAGAGATCAGAACCAGGAAAAGCCACAACGGCCTGTACTCACAATACAAATAATTTCACTCTTATTTTCTATATTTAATTCTTTGTCCATCTTGAAATTAATCATTTCTGACAAAAAAACAATATTTCTGCTCTCAAAAAAAAAAAAGCCTCCATAAGGGCTTTTCAATCATGGTTAAGAACAAACACACACACATACACATAGTGAAAGACTTATTTCTATCTTGATCCATTTTGTGTATGTGTTTTGGCAACAGCCTACGATTATAAAATGTATTAAAGAATAATTCTGGGGAAACTTGACTTGTGTAATAGATGATGGACGTCAAAGAAGAAAAAGAGAACAGAAAAATATGAACTTTGTTCCAAACATTACATCTATCACCACTTTTGTCTGTGCGTTTTCTCAACCTGTGTGACTGGTAACGTTGAGTTCACAGTGCCTCTCAGAAACTGCCTACATTTTTTTTAAACAATTCATGATTGGAATCAATTCGTTTCAGCTACACACCAGCAAAAATGTGTCCCTCCACCCTTCCTCTTGTCGCAGTTAAACAGTTCACCCATTGGTAAGATTTATGGGGTGAGTGTGAGAGCACTGAGCAGAACAGGTCTCTCTCGCAAACTGTCGCCAGCATGGACCCATATTTCAAGCAGCCTTTAAACCACACATCAGGGTTTCAACCCACACATCATGATCTCAGCCCACACATCATGATACAAACTGTACAGTAATACAGTCTGCTGCCTGCTCCGTCAGCCGAGATGCAGTTCATTTCGATGCAGTAAACCGACGCCGTCCGTACAGAAGGGAGCTGAACAGATCAGTGCTGCATACCTGAAGCGAAGGATTACAACTGCGATTGTAACTTGAGTCTGAATCCGGACAGAGAATATCAAATCCATGCTGGGGAACACACACACACCTACACACACACACACACACACACACACACACACACACACACTTCAAAACACGCAGGACAATCCGTGCCTAAAGCAACACTAGTGGCTCCAACCACAGTCTTCAAAAGCCGCTCCAGCCTTCTGTTGTCATTCCATAAGTCATCCACCACAAATTAAATTTTCTGTGTCAGTGATTTATACTGTGAAGAAAAAGCCGTAAAAATAAAGATCTCTGTTTAAGTCCAAGGACTCCTAGTAGTCTTCACTAAAACTTCTTCTGTAATTCTGAGAAATCAGAGGGTCGCTGAACATCCAGAAGTGTTTTTGTGGCATCGTATAAACGGAGAAACAAACTGTTTAAAGGACAAGCCCTTTTTGAAACTTGGGTCTTATTGTTATAGTTTATACAGCTATGACATAACCTTATTGCTGAGTCCAGCGGGGACGAGCTAGTGAAGTAAAAGCTCATCAATCATGTTGCAGAAGGAGTCATAACATAAAAGGGAGGGTAAAAATCCACATCTACGTCGCTACGTTATAAAACACCAACAGTAACTTGAGACTGTAACATTATGGGGTGCAGAGCATTTAAATTCAGTGAGAAAAGCTCAATGGATTGCAGATGCAGTGAGTTTCCATCAAACACCACGAATACAATTGTCAAATAGTCTCAAACAGCAGGTGCATTTCACAATAAGAGCTTGTGTAACTTTAAGCATAGAATTAGAACAGTAAAAGTAAAAGTTGGAAAAATTCACTAAGATGTCCTCGCTTTTTTCATTTTCTAGTTTTTCTTCTTCACTCACCGAGGAGATTAATGCAAAGGTGAGCTGAGGTCATCTGGCAGAATAGTTTATACTGTGCATGTGTGTCTGTGTGTTAGACGCTGATGTTGAAATCAGTCATTCAGTCACCCTCCAAAGACTCAGTGTGAGACAAACAGACCATGTTGCCAAGAGACTGATGTAGAAGACCGGGAAGCTTTAAAACAGCAACCAAACCACTTTCACAATGTCTTCAAGGCAGCAAGGGGAATTCTCCAAAAGACTAATTTGTACATAGTCACATGAAAGCACCGTTTAAGGTTTTCCATCATCTTATTTTCTCTTTATTCCATCAAACTCTCTCTCTCTATATATATATGGGTGGTGTTTAACAGACTGTTAAACTGACCAGAACGACTAATTAGCCAAACCAGAAGAACCATTAAAATGAATAGGTATTTTTTTCTAACAATAAACACGCTTAAATAAAAGACACTGGACTGCAGCTTAAAATGTCTGAAAAATAACCTTTTTAAAACTATATATAAATATGTTGGTGCGCATTATGATCCAAAGACGACAGGCTCACACAAGACAATACCGTAAAAGCCCGTTTTTTTTCTTGCCCTGACTGTAAACTGAATAAGCACCAAGGTGATTAATACCATGTGTAAGTTTTCATTCTGCCTGTTTGTCTGGTGTGAAATCTATGACACCAAATGGCACCGTTTCCACACCCATCACTCATTCAGTTTTACACGCAAAAAAAGCATGCATGTCTTGTAACTGTATTGAACTTCTGTAAGTTTGTTTGTAAGATAAGGTAAGATATTTACTTTAGTCTGTCTTTGCAAAACATTCATGTATTGATAAATTAGTTAAAGAAACAATTTATGATAATGGCATGTGTGTTCATTTGTTGATTTCCTAGTTGTTACTCGGGCTTACGCAGAGGTTATTTCCAAACTTTTAGGTGTAGTTCAGACACACAGAGGAATTTAGGCTTAAGTCAATCACAGAGAACAGGAAGGATTTTTAATATTAAAGAGCAACCACAGGTCTGGATGAGGTATACTATAAAAATAGTGTGACATCCAAAGCTGTAAGGTGGAGTCGTGAGAAACACTGAGGACTAGAGGTGGTTTTCTCAACACCCATCTGACTCATATTATTTAATATTGCCGGCTACTTGCATTCAACAATTTGTGGTTTACAGCTCCCTATCTAATCCAGCATTTCATCGAGAGTGAGATAAAGACCCTTGCGCAATTGATCTTGACTCTGAATAGTGCCTTAAATCCATTACAGGAGGGGTTTAATCTCAGTAAGATCAGTATTTGACTAAAAGATTTCTACATTTCTTATAAGGATACATGTAGTAGTTAGTGTCTCTAAGTGTTTATAGTATTAGACAGCATTGCCACACTGTTTGTTGTCAAGGAGGTTAAATTATCTGATATGTTTGATTTGTTACTGGAATAGGTTCTTATGTTGGCAGCGTTCTCACTGTGCCTTCAAAATGAATTTCAGACCAAATTATAGTTGAACAGTTTATATTATTCAACAATTCTAACATCAGGAATCCACTGGCCGACTTACCTCCTGAGAGTTAGCGCACGCTGACGATGCTGGATCACGATAATTCTGGAGGATTTATCCAAAAAAGCAATTTTAAAATAAATGCAGCAAGGCCAGTGAAAACACAGCCAGCGATTTCAGTGCCAGGTGAACGAGCTCAGATTTAATAATGATGATGGTTTAAGTACATCATTCAGTGCTGCGCGTGCTCCTGCACTTCTAGACACAAAGGGTGTTTATCTTTTCCTGTGAACGTCTGCCCTCGATATATCTCTCTGTCTACCTGAATGTCTGCCTGTTTTCCGGTCTGTCTGTACACACCTGTAATTCAAATTTTTGATAATTATGCTTGACAAATATCCACAAGGCAGGTCTGTATCGTGTCTCAGTCCTCCTTGAAGCTGGTCCTGACCTGGGATCCGGATCCTGGATTCTAGATTTTTCCCCACTGGGACATGGGGCACTTTTGGAAATTTATTTTTTTTTGCTCTGAACAAAAACACACACTCTGCATCACTATATCAGCATTTTCAACTTCTTGCTGATCCAGGAGACGATCCAGAACTGAGACCATATTTTCATTTCTGTATTCACGGGCATTCACACTCAGTCTGATCATATTACTGACATTGGAATCACATCCACTCCACCCAAGTAACTTAGAAACAACTGATGACAGAAACATGAACCCAAATCTCGGACTTGATTTATAACATATATGTTTCTTTTGGTTTATTCACAACGTCATGGTGGAAACGTTCTAACGGGGGAAAGGTCTGCAATCTCTGATTGTCTTGTGATGCTGAAAGTAACCTCTCCCTTTTTTATTTCCTAAATGCAGAGTGGCTCCTACCAACTCCTATCTAAAAATAGATAGTAACTTTCATAGCATCCATTTACAGGGAAACATGAAAAATTCCCTGTGGCTCAAGCGATGCAAATGACAGAAAACAACTGGCATGCACCAGTGACTTTAACACCACACTCACATATCTGCCAACATACAGTAGATGCAAAAACAGATGCAGACACATAAACACATGCACATATGTGACATTTGCACATTGCACATTGCACTCTTATCCAAACTGAAGGTTAGAGCAGCAGAAGTATCACCTTCAAGTCTTACATTATAAAAGTAATACAAATTTAAGAGTGTAAAGCCTTAAAACGCTCAATATTAGATGTGACAAAAATGTCTTGCTACTATGTCAGTAATTACACAGTTTACTTTGTATTTTCATGTTTGGTAAAGAAATAAGTAGCGTACGCAGGGAACTAAACATAAGACTAAACAAAAACAAACTGAATTTTCTCTAACAGGGAGCAAATACTCATGCTGCTGCTGTTTGTAATTTTCCTTGAGTCTAAATGTTTTGTCCAGAGGGTAAATTTTAGTCCTGATACTTGGTTTGATCAAGTGCCACGGAGTAAAATACTGAAGTGAAATGCAGACAGTACGATGAATATAAACATCTAGTTAAGAAAACAAAAGCTTGTTTTGCAGCTGCAAAAAAAAAAAAAAGCCTCAATATTTTGTATCCACCGGCAAGGTTATTAAAAAGTTCTACATTTGTTCTCTGTGAAAAACTTTGTGCAGTGTGGTGTCAGCGCTCGATTTTTAGAATTTACATCAAACCAAACAGCTACCGTTTCTCTCTCCCTTTAATTTGAACGGGTTAAAATTTGACTACTACGACAAAAGTGACATTTAATATACTGAAGTGAGTCTGTGAAACTCCCAGCGTAAGCACAGAATGGAATCCTTGCAGAGTTTGTCCTTTTTCCATTGCGCTCAACACATCGCTTTATTTTCATCTGTCATCTATTTGATAAATAGGTGAAAATCAAGTGATAAAAAATTGAAAAAAGCACAACAACCTTGCAAAAGGTTAGGATTAGGTTAAAGCAATAAAGTTTCAACTGAGAGTCATCAACCAAACAGCGTGTTTAAGATTGAGGAAAGCCATTGGTCATGGTTAAATAAGACAAACTTTTGCCTAAAAATGAAATCTTAACTCAGTGAAGTTATTTGTGGAAGAGATGGATATTGAACCAAAGTCAGCAGAGTTGAAGGCAGATGTAAACACCCATCCATCACCCCAACCACAACACCATTATATCCTATCATACTGTTTCCATGTCAAACAAATGGCTGATTTTGTTGAGAAAACATGATCTCTTCATGGGGAGGAGAAACGGGCCTCTCAGCATCCATGCAGGTACGACCCGCTTGCTTTCACAGACATCATATCTGTAGATTTCAGACGTCCAAGCTTGTCTGTAGCGAATGCTGAATCGATGAAATGAGAGCCTGGACCAACATACTGCATGTCAAAAAGTGGTCGATGTAAAGCCAAAGTGAAATCAAACTTAAATTTGTTTTTGGTAACAGTTAATTGTTTTTATGTTTTACGTATCATGTTCTCAAAGTATTGACTTTGGCGACCTGCCTGAACAAGCCCAATGATCAGATCTTCAGAGGAAAAAGCAAAGGTCTATTTTTCTGACCTTGCAAAATTTTGGATGTGAAACGGCTCCTAAAATTGCAAACATAATTGCTGAGAGCAATGAAAAGAGGTTGCAGACCAGAACGCGAAGCTTATTTTTTGCATTTATTTCACTCTCCTCTCTTTTAAGTCAAATCAGAATTAAAACCACTTATTTACGGGTATAGGGTACAGATACAGTAACGGGTCCGTCTCCAGGACGAGTTTGCAATCGCCCGACCTTGACGGCCCTTTTGGTAAATTTGTTTCGTTTGAGCAGAAAACTTCTGGCTTTTGTCTGAAGCATTTGAGTCCAAACATCTCTGTAGATCAGGAAGTCTGGAAGAACGGCAGCGGAGAGAACAGCAAATAATCTGATGAGCTGTAAACGCACACCGTGCCATGTGGAAGTCGTCCTTTTCAGTCGACTTTACTGTTTTTCTGACAGGCATTTGCAGTAATGTACAATTAAGCCCCGGGATGGAGTTACTTTGTGGGTGGTATGGATTTGTCAGGGAGTAGTAGCAGAGATTATTTTCAAATTCTGTAACTGATCATGATTCTTTTTCAAGAAATCCGAAATGTGGAAAAAAACATGTTGGAAGATCTTCTCTGGAACACTTTTCCCATATTTATTTGTGTTTGGGTAAGGTTGCACACTACTAGAAGTATAGTCACACACACACGCCCCAAAAAAAAACAATAAATGGCTGACACTGGATCCATTTGTTTCCTTGCAGCACAATTTATTCTCTTATCCTCTGGAATACGCTCATCCTCCACCAGAACTTTATTTCCATAGAAAACATATACGTTCACGCTATTTTCACAAAATTTGGCCAAAGGAATCTAATCATGCGTGTAGCCTCATGTAATCTGTGATTTGCGAGAGACACAAAAATCAGTTTCATGTCTCCACTGGACTTAAATTTACAAAACTACATATTGAATTTCCATGATGGCCACATTTTTACTGACTCTTCCACAGTCAAAACAATGTTGAATTTGATTAGTAATGTTAACTACAACAACACACTGTCACCAACTAACAGATACATGAAACAAACTGTTCAAATGCCAACGAACACAGACACATGATTGACCGACTTTTCCATAAATACATACATACATACATACATACATATTACTCGGAGTTCGGGAAAAGGCAGTTTTAGATGAATGACGATGAGGAAAAAGTGAGGAGTTCAGACAAATTTGAAAAATTTTAGGAAGAGACACAGGAATAGGAATTTGTTTTGGACATGTTTAATAGACAATTGATAGAGATGCATATAGAAAAAAACCCTTAAAATACACAACTTCCTTCTGCAGCTCTCTCCTCTTTCTCCAAATCAGAAGACGAAAAGATTCACGTCTGACAGCGATCGGTAATTACAGCTGTCCATCACATATTCAACTCCCCTACCTGTCTTTTCTACAGCCTGAAAACAGAGTCCAGAGAAGCTGATGGAATTCTTGTTTCCTCTCAGAAACCTTGAATTACAATATGCTGAGTGGTAATTATGGATTTTTTTGCCTAATGGTGCCACAAAGCTATCAAGCACTGCCACTTTAACGAAAAAGATAACAACAAATATTGACAACAAATTGATGTTACACAACATAAATATCTGAAAGAGGTGTCGGCTGAAGCTACACCTTATAATGCCTGCCCTTTTAACCATACATCTTATTTTAGCATGAAGGAAACGTCAAACTGTGTCCATGTTAGTCAATGAGTACATCCTCATCAGTGTGCATTTTTAACATCTAATACTATAAGACTTGCCTAAAATTGCTTGTGTACAAGACAATTTTTAAAAGATTTGTTTGGTAGTAAAAGTGGAGAGAGACAGGAAATGTGGGAAGGAATACATTTTCTGGTAAATCCAGGAATCATACTGAGGGCTAGTCGCTTAGGACGTTTGCTCCCATGAGGTAATCTCGTTAGGTTGCCCCCTTTTTAAATTTTCTTAAATCACATCACTGCTGAGGACCAAGACCACCAATGTTTTCCTGGTGACTTGTCAGGGAGTCTGTAGGGCACACGGAGGATTCAGGGGAAGTGCTGAAGCGATCTGAAACACGACTGTAATTGTTTCCTGGTGAGGATTATTCAATGATGTCGAAAATGATCTGACTCACTTCCTCAGAAAGTGAAATCATAAAAAACAAAGAGACACATCACACACTGTACGGCTGTCACCACGGTTTGTTGCGTGCTTCACCGCTGAGTTAGGCCTTCGTCTGTGCCCAAATTCCCTGTAAAAACCAGGAAACACAGGCCGTGCACCCACTTTGTCAGCAGTTACAGGGCCAATCACGACACGCATGCTCAGCAGTAAATTAATGTGGTTGAGAGCAGAGGTTAGGTAAATATGTTACATACTGAAATTACTTCAGACTGATTTGTCACTGACACACATGTGGGCACTTTACACTACTTCTGGGGTTTTAAAATACAAGTGGTACTTCCAGTGTTGTAAATGAGTTTTTAAGCAGCACAGAAAACAGGGCTGTTTTGTAGTGTGGTTACCGCTATGGAGTCAACCCTCAATCCAGGAGTGTGAATCACATTTTTAATTAGAGAATGCAATTTAAACCACATGTAAACAATTAGCCTTCAGGATAGCACGGCTGTGTGTATATACAGTATACAGTATATATGTGTGTGTGTGTGTGTGTGTGTGTGTGTGTGTGTGTGTGGTGCACTCGGTGTAGGAATGCTGCACTTTCTCAGACCTGAGCCAAAAAGTGTCAGAGGAGTCCACACAAATTGAAAGGATGATTAAAAACCGACTGTACAGACACACACACGCACATGTTAACACTTACACACAGACATACAGAACACACCCTGTTTGTCTACTGGTATGTAGCTCTGTCTGTTATCTACGTTGTACGAGTCCACATTCATTAATCAGCCCAATAATTCAATATATTTAGCCCCGAAATCTAATCTATCTAATCTTCCCCAAAATCAGAGCTTGAACACAGGAGTTGCTGGTTCGCTTGGACCCGAACTAACTAGCGTCTCCCGTGTTAACCGTCTGAACTAACAGCGTGAAACACCCGAGTCTCACAGAAATACTAACAAACTAACCAATATAAGATCAGCAACTGCCTCTTGAGATACAAAAATCACCAGTTTTGCATGGAGCCCTTCACAGCTTCTGTTCCCCACCAGAACAGGCCACTGAAGGTAAAGTGGTGAAAATATATGAAAATATAACTATTATTTTTTTTCTATTTTTTTAGATGGATCTTTTTGGATGGCGGCCATAGCCTACATTGCTTGTCTTCTGTGTAGTTACTGCTATCTGTTTCTCTGGAGTCATGTTGACATGTATGAAAGGTGCAGCCTCTCTCCAGTGTCAAATACCACTACAGTCATTTTCTCCTATTTCTGCAACTAACTTTCCATTTATACAGGCAAGCAAACTATACGACTGATTACCATAACCTAGCTGCTATCATGTGGCGGAGAACCAATGTGCTATATGGCTTTTTATATCATTACAGTGTTTAGGGTTGAGGTTATGCCAATTATGGCTGCAGTGAGTCATGGAGCCATCATGTTGGAAAACCATACAACTCAGACTTTTCACATGTTTTCAGAAACTATTTTCGAACATATATAATGTATTTAGAAACAAATCTCTCATTTTGCTTTATTAGGACTTACATGGACTTTACGGTAACTCTCCAGCATTATTTATGTATCTTTAATGGCAAAACTGGTGATTAATCAAACAAGTTCAACAAGTTCATCAGAGCTGTTTTTATCACCAGACATTAAATCTACAACCTCTTATCACGAGCGGCAACAAACAAGCTGAGTGCTATTGTCATGAGTTACTGTAATTGTTTCAAGCCACATCAGCTCTAAGTTATTGTCAATAACACCAAAAGCCAGAACCATAAATAAGGCTCTTGCACCAAAACACACGACTCTCAGCATCTACAAATTCCTGAGCAGGAATGATATAAACTTTGAAGCCTGGTGCAAACAGTGTTAGCAGCCAAAAGAAACTTTTATCAGACTTTGAATCATTTTGAGTCTGTTCGTATAAGGCATGAAATGTTAGATACACACAAAAGAAACAAACACTACAATCAGCAACAAGAGCTGATTAATGACTGCAACTCACCAACAAGGGTCAAAACAATAACAGTTCAAATACGCTGTAACTTTACTGTAAGCAGAAAAATGTGTCATTATTTCCCAGACGACACTGAAAGGTTTTTTTTTTTTCCTGTGTAAATACCAATAACATTAAGATAGGCCAACCACAATATATACAACAAAACATTTATCTCGTCTATTATGGCGGATTTTCAAAGTGACGACAAGCCAACTCTCTCCCTCAGGGAACAACTGAAGTCTGATTAAGACGAATCTGTTTTTCCAATTAATAGTTTCTCGCTAACATTAGCCCCTCCCTGAACTTCAAAGAGCAGAGCTCACTAACGCCCCTGATGACTTGTCTTACTGATGGAGAACTTAAGACATCCCAGGAAGCATAACTCTGAAGGAAAGCCCTCTCAGAGCCAAGACATGTGGCTCTGACCACATTCTCTTCCTTACTTCCATTCCTCTTTGTTCTTTGCTCTGTCTCTTGTCTTAATTTGTCTTCTTCTGTAATTATGTCTCATTCTTTCTCTTTATCTCTGTCTGTCTTTCTGTGTCTCTTCTACTTTACCGCCCCCCCACCCTCCCTACTTTTTCTCAGTCCCTCCAAGGCCTCCAAACTCTCTAAGCCCTGTATGTTTTCATCACATAGTGACAAACCAGAAGATGCAATTATGCAAGAATCCCCTGTGTTTGTGTGTGTGTTTGGATGCATATACGAGCATGTGCACGTCTCCATATTTCCTCAATGGTTTGTGGTCCAAAAGGGTGGGAGGAAGTGTAAAACATGAGCAACGCAGGATGAGATGATGAGATGTACTACTCCCTTGTTCTTGATTAGAAAACAGCTCCATTTTTCACGGATCTGGCACAACACACTTTAACTTTGTCAACATAAAAAAGTATGTTGATGTTGAGCAGCACCACGACCACACAACTAAAAAAAAAAGTTCTCCACTAACGTTTTAGCAACATTTCACTAAACGGTGAAAAATGACAAGATAAAACTGCAAATGTTACGTGACGTGATTATTGTGATGTCCCATCACCAACCAATTTAATAAGTGTAAGTGTAACATATGCAGAGTGACTTCCAGTGCAGCCGCTGTGATTGGAAATAGCTTTTAGAAGTTTTAAAAGAACCATTTCACCTGACAATATTTTAGATACATCAATAAAATAAAATATCCCCAAAAAATATCACGTGTATCATATACTATGTTACAAAGTATTATTTTTTTCAGTGATCAGTCAATGTAAGCACACATAATTATATTGCAGTAAAAGGGGGTAAGACATACGTACAGAGGAATGCAGTACTCTGGTAAGTGTTGTTTGACATTATGACAAGTCACTGATAAGACTCTGTAAACATGTAGATGTGTGTGTGTGAGTGTTGAAGTGTGTCTCTGTTCTGACCTTCTGCAGGAAGTTTGCTCATTAGTACCACACTGATCCACTGGTCGTACAGTTATATTTGTGCTAGTATATGCTGTACACGACATTCATTTTCAAATCTAATGCTTTAGAAGACTACACTACAAAAGCTAAAAAGCGTTACACTTCAGGACATTCCTCTGTGGATGGTGATGACTGGTCGATGATGGCAAGAAGACACAATACAGGGTTGCTGGTGCTCTGCGTGTTTGCATCCGTGTGCAGCTACGTCTCTGCCTCCACTGAAGTTTGCACCAATTCCTTTCTACCAGGAGCTAAAGGTAATGCATTGTCGTGTGAGCCTCGGTTTTAACTAAATGTCCTTACAAAGTGAACATACGCTATGCAAAGGGTGGATGGAAAATTCTGAGGAAACACCTATATAATAGTTTATGTTTATAGAGCTAATGATGAAGGTACCAAGCATGTAATGTCCTGTAGTTTACAAGCAATGACTCTGCTCCCCCATAGTCTTTGGAGGGAATGCCTCCCCTCAGCGTGTTTACTCTTTTATGACATCCAGTAGCTTGTTTCCCTGCTGATTCAGACAGACAGACCCTATAAAATACACAGTAAACTGAGCGTTACTGAAAAACACGGCTTTTAGTTTTGGCTCACAACAAATCCAGAAAGATGTTCCTCGGGGAGTTGACATCATGCGGGAGCTCTGGAGGCAAGTTACATAAAAATGCAAACATTTTCCAAAGCAAAATCAACCAGCATAAAGAGGGCCTTTAATCTGAATCTTACAGTTTTTAAACATAGAAAAATACATGTCAGCTTGACCCTTATGGACAAAAAAACAGTTTTACAATACCCGCTAGTCAACTATAAAGTCCTGTATAGTGTGTGTAGATAGTTGGGACTGAGTCAACAATAAGAGGGGGATGTGTGTGTGAACCACTCTGGATATTTTGTCAGCTTTCCTCTGAGTTTTATGTACTACTAGAAAGTCCCATTGTGACAGTGTGTATTTAGACAGCTGCCACTAAACTGGACGGATTATTTGTACAAGACTCATCCAAGATAGTAGTGACCACAGAAGCGACCGCTGATTGTGTATATATTCACGTCTGCATATTTGAGTGGGTGTCAGACGTGTATTTTTCTATGCTTTAAAATCCCCAAAAACTTTTTCAACAGTTTTTTTTTTTTTTTTTTTGACATTTACTGGTACTTTGATTCCAGTATTTGTCACAGATTTACTGACATTATATATATATATATATTGAGACCTACAAAACTTAACTGTTAAAGTTCAATGTTAAACTATACTTTTATTTATCATACATATTTAACGGAGGTGTTGCTTATCAGTGTGAGGCAGGATGGGAAATCTCTCGTCGTAATACGTGTTTTACTTGACATGATTCTAATTCAGTAGTTCACAAAGTAAGTTTTTATGTGCCAGTGAACTGAGTTTCGTGAATTTGTCTAAACAGGCTGAATAATGGAATAATCAATTTTCCTAAGTACTCCTCCAGAGCGATCGAGGAGGGTTTGTTGCAAACCTTCATTTCAAAGTCTAGCACTTAATAAGATATAAAGTGCTCCTGGCATCGACAACTAGAACAAAATTACAGCTCAAGACACTCAGAAACCTCTCACTATTTGTTTCCAAGTGCTCTTTGAGTAGTGAACCAACCACAGACATTTCTCTTACACCTCATTTGTGCTTTCAGCTCCATGTCATTAATACTTTTTTACAGAGATTTTGGTTATTGGCAACGATACTGTGGCTGCTATAAACATATTAATAATGCATTCATAATGGCCACTATTGAACAAAGGTTATCTGACAGAAGAGTTTTGTTTCTTTTTGTATATTAAGGAGATCAAGGCGAGATTGGAGATGAGGGAGATCAAGGAAGAGTGGGGAAGAACGGACCACCCGGACTTCCAGGTATGTGCAGCATCCAGGCATCAACAAATGGAGCGAAAAAAAGACGTTGATTGGATATTTTAGTAGATATAAACATCTCTGTTCAAGTAGCCCCGTGGACATCAGGAATAAAATCAAACTTGCAACGTATTCTCAGAGTGTGTTTGTGGATGAATGAAGCGCAGCAGACAAGTATTAATCTAATCTTAGTAAATCAAAGTTTGGTGAAATTGCTCCAATATCAAATCGATTCAGATTCAGCTCTGTGGTTTACAAAAAGATCTGCTATTAATAAGAGCAATCAACAGCCGTATCTGATATTATTCAGAGCGAATAGCAGAGCAGAGGAGTGGTTTAAATAGAGACTATTATTTATTTCAAACTTGTGCAAATATTAGATGCAGTAAAAGCTGCTCTGCTTTGATATGACGCAGTACAAAACACTTTGTAGCTTTGGTTAAGAGTATGTCTGAGTATATTTCTGTGTGTTTCTGCTGTTAGAGGTCTCTCAGTTAAAACAATACTAAAAGACAGAGTTTGATGATGTCCTGAAGTACTGAGGGATCATGGGAGTTGTTGTTTTCACCACCTTTGCTGTTGAAAATCTATGTGATGTGACTCAGGCAGAAACCATATTTATTTCACCCGTTTTTTTTCACATTATTTTACTGATATATTTTCACGTTATGTCATTTCATTCTAAAGAAATAGCTGCAAGTAAATGTGAACATTAGTAAAGGGGATACAACGCCATTGATGGGTGACAAAATGAAACGTTACATTGAATTCATTTATGAAGTTGAACATTGTACACAAGTCAACAACACAGGCCTAGTTCTTTCAGTTTAAAAACCATTTCTTTCTGAATACATTTAACTGTACATACATTTTATTATTGTTTTGCTCACAAAGGGTGAAGGGCTTCAAGGTCATACCTCTCTTTTACTGTATATTTCCACAGAAAAGCAAAATCTGACTTCATCCCTGTCATGTTCAAAAATATTATTTGCACAAACAATCACGTTACATTTTGTCCTGTAAGCATCCCGCCATAACAAGCCTGGTTTACTTAGCCCTGGCAGCAGCTTTTACGTTTTCTGCTTTAGACAGCTTGCTTTCCTTTGCTGTGTCGTAGACACAGAGCCCCGCTGTGCTCTTTGACAGGCACACAGACAGTGATGCATTGCTATGTTTCTGTGGAGGAAGCAGACGTGTTAATTGCCACTGAGGAAAGCGGTGGCGTCCCGCTCCGCCATATGTGCTCCAACTGGGCTGGTAGACTAGCACGCCGACCGACCATGCATATAATATACATAGATGCTTGCACATACACATTCACTGAGGCATACTTACGGTAAAGGCTACTTTGTGCAGACAGACATGCTAGCATATACAGGAGACACCGCGTACACACAATACATAATTGTATAGACAGACACACACTTACCGAAAGCCACTGGTTCCTGACTGCCCTTTTGCTCTCTGCAGATGTTTGTTTTATACAATAACTTCACACTGAGTTCCTCATACACATAAAATCACAAATGCACACATCAGACACATTTCTCGGACTGTGTGAAAGACAAAGGCCAGGACTGCTTGAGTCACTTCCAAAGTAGTAGAAAGAACAAGAAATATATACTGTACTGTACATGATCTCTGTTCAACTTTTCAACTTTGGATTTTTCAACGGTATAGCAAACCCGATCATTATGGTTTTTTATGATTACCGTATGAATGAGTGCAGGTTTGATGACTTGTAGCTGCAGTATGTCAGCAGCTCAGGAGATGACGCACGTATTCCCTGTCTCAATTTAGGACATTTTACAGGAAGCAGTTGCTTAATTTTGGAATCTTACAATAGGAATGACTACATGACTGTTATGGTACTGGTGGGCAACAATAACAATACAGAACTCCACACTTATTAATGTCAACAATGAGCTGCATTGGACTTTTTACATATGTTCATTATGCCTTACTGAAAACAGCTGTTATATTTGAGGTGGAGATTTCAAGTGTTACGTACAGCAGAGTTTGACGTAATCTGTTCTTAATCCTTGTGGAGAACCTGTTGGGACAGTCCACAATGAAGCATATGTACACGGAACGGAACAACGGAAAATAAGGCTCAAGGCCTTTGTTTCATGTGATCCAGCTCTTCCTCTGTCCAATAAGCTCTAGCAGAAATACTGGTAATTATATTTGCTTACATGATTAAAGAATGTGAAATGAATGACCTCAAACTTTTAAATCTTTGATTTTTTTTTTTATATTAAGCCTTAAATAACATTTACTCCCATTATGCCAGTATGAGCTTTTTAAAAAGCTTGAGGTTGTTTAAAATGTGTCTCAGGCTCCTTGATTAGAATGAAAAATGTGTCCTTCACCGCCTTTACACGCCAGCAGCTGGAGAATCCAGACGTTAAACCAGTTGGAGGGGTTGGCCATTATAAAGAGTTACTGCAATGATAGGAAGGACTGTTATCTGAAAGTCCAGATAGACGGTTTAACTGGCAAGCCTAAGCACTGTAAAAACAACATTAATCAACTTTTATAGACACAGAAGGAATAACAAGAGACCAACAGATTAAATTGGTTCATATAGCTAAAAACAAACAAATTTATTCATTTCTCACAATCGGTTCTCAGGTCAGTAAAGGCAAAATGTTTACTTTGTAATGGTGCTTCTCAGGCACAGAAAACTATGCAAAAAAAATACAGATTGTAGGGAAAAAATGAAATTTCTGAAAAGGTCAGGGCTTACAGAATATACCAGACCTCACGCAATCCATAAGACCCGCACCTTTCGCCAATGCTTCTCACAAATCATCATGTTAAAAATCAACATAAGAAAGTGGGAAATGGGAAATAGCAGGGAATAGCTGCATGTATGTGTGTGTGTGTGTGTGGCAAATCCCTCTAATAGCAATAGGACTCTCCAATGCGTCACTTAGTATTTTAAATGCCATCAATTTCAAGTTGAATAGTTTCCTGAGGAAATACTCATTCAAGTCCTGGCAGTAAGCCTCAGTTTCTTTACTCTGCAGTTTCCCACACACACACACACACACACACACAAAGACATGCACGCAATCTCACTTTTTCACTCTGATATTCCCTGTCCTATACTTTCACCATAATACTTATCTTTCGCCTCCTCAGTTCTCATGTATAAACTAAACTAACAGACTTACTAAAATTTAGAAAAATATGCGTGAGTATTTATATACACATTAATGTAAAAAATGACTGCATATATAAAACAGTGTAAATAATGGTGCAGTTACACACTTACACATGTTGTAAGTTGTAATGTTGTACTTTATTTATACTTTAGTATTAGCACTTCTACTACTGTATGTAGAAAATGTTTTAAGGAAAAACAACTCAGGGCTGCAGAGATAATGTCTACACTTAATGTTATTAGCCTCCAAGGAGAAATTAAGCATTTTCCTAAAACTCTGTCCAACATTAACATCATTCATAAAACATTCATCATTTGGTTTGGATTTTTTTTTTTTTTAAACTTTGGTTCCACTTTGTATTACAGCTCGGTAATAGCGTGATAATAGTGGGGTAATAGTTTGGTAATGCATAGGTAATAACGTAGTAATACCATGTTATAACTCCAGTAATAACCAGTGAAAAGGGCTGCAAAATTAAACCAAACATCAAGCGACAAGAGCCAATCAGGGCTTTGAATGTACAATCAGGTTCTGCTCTTCTGGTTGGTTATTGAATTTGTTATCACACAGAAACAACCACTAGTTTTTCTAGGTAACAAGATACAGCATTTTACATATTACATGTACTGTTTTGAAAAAAAGGGAATGTTTGTAACTTAACAGAATATGAATTTCAACATTATAATATGGCAAGTACCTCTTTTATTTTCCCTGGACTTATTACATGGTTATTACTTCGGTAATCACATGGTATTGATACATTATTATCTACGTATTACCAAACTATTACCGCATTATTACCATGTTATTACTAAGCTGTAATGTAAAGTGCTACCAAAATTGTGTTGTATCACAGATGTAAAATTAAGGTGATCAGAGTTATTAGCCCTCATGTGAATTCTTTGAGAAAACATTGAAACCACACCTGAACCCAATCAGACTTGAATGGCTCAGTCAATCAGCACTGAACTCGACTAAATGCACTCCAATGAACAGGACCAGTGGCGCTTGAAAGCTAGACTGAGAGGCACCACTAATTTCATTATGCCAAAAATCAAAGAAATAAGTCTCAGAGAGAACTTAGTAGATGTCTATCTTAAGGGCGACGGGAAACTGCTATTTCCAACCATTTCACTGTGTGTAAGACATCTGTACGTTATGTCATCAAGGAAACACAATCTGTTAGAAACAAGGGTGTAGTCACAAGTACAAGATATCAAAGGAGAGAAAAATCATCAGAAATGTCAACTAGAAGCCCTTGGATCTCTGTATAGATGTTGCTAAACAGGCCTCTTCTGAACTTGACGCGTTCTGGTCATTTTGGCAGCCTTCTAAAACTCCATTGTGAGCTCACGCTGAAGATGTCGATATGTTGACTTCACGGCATTTGACCTCACTTCACTTCACTTCGTTTTGGAAGTCTGACAAGCCCCCATCGTTCGCTAATGGGATCAAAGAGGCGCTATCCTAAATCCCACTAGAAAAACTCACGTATAATAGAGGCAAGTCTCATCAGAAATTCACTGATGCATGGTCTCCTTTCAGAGATGTCACCCCTGTTTCCTTAGACACTACAGTAGATACTCCCGATCAATCATCTGTCTTTTTACTCTCAGTAACGTTGTACTAAGCATCCAAGTATAGGTCGGTGGTGGTTGAATGACTCAAATTCACCTGGAACAAATTAGCGTCAGTGCTCATGAGCCCGTTGCTCACCAAATGTCACCATGAACATTCAACAACAACACTGTCTGTCCGGTAGATTGACAGAGCAAACTTGCTCCAATGCTCCCACATATGCTGAATGAATAATTCTATTATTTTATTTTATTTTTGCATTCCTATTAATTTATTTGTATTTTATATTAATGTTTTTAGTAGTTGTAGTAGTAGTAGTAGTTTGTCCTCTAATTTGTCTTTTTTCCTTTTCATTTTTCTCTGGGGTGTCCACGGGGTTAAATAGGGGGTTACATGCGCGTGTGTTTATTTTGAATATTATAAATGAAGTATTTAAAAAGCAGCTCAGACACATCAAAGCCAGCCTGAAGTTTTGCCGCAACTATTTAAAACGTGGGGATGAGTTTGCGAAGTCCTTTGGGCTGATGAGACAAAACTGGAGTTGTTCAGGCACGTCTGTTTTACTGCTTCAGGCACATGGATCTTTGTCCGGCTGCATAGAGACATAAAAAAAAAAAAACAAGGAGAAGAAACCTAGTGCCGATGTGGCTCTAGGTTGTCTCTGACAGCAAGACAATGGCCTGAAACACAAAGCTTTTTGAGGGACAACAGAATAAAGCTCCTGGAAGGCAATCCTACTGAGAATCTATGGCAGGTCCATGATCCATGTAAATCGGATGATCTGGAATAATTTGCCATGGAGAAATGGGTTAATATTCAACCTAGTTCATAATTACAGTAAGATGCTGCTGTCTGTGAGTCAGAAAGGTTACACCATTGACTATAAATTGTTGGAGGAATACTTATTTTGGTCTTATCATGTTTCTTTTTTCGTATATTTTTTACTGAAGCATTGGTAAAATATGTTCAACGAACGGATGTATTGTACAAGTATTAAACACTTTTGATATGGTCGTTTTGTTATAAAATAGGATTTTGTTCTAGTTCATAAAGGCACCTAATACTTTTGACCTTAACTGTAAATGATAAGATTGGGATTATACGGATTATTCTTGAAAAAAACAACAATAAATGTCATGTAAAGCACAGATTTTAAAGGAATATAAAATGGAAAGAATGTATAGATGCTAATAACGGATCCTGATAACATGTTATCTGATGTGCTTAAATAAAAAGAGTCTAAAAAGTGCACTGTATCATCACATATACCTTCTTTCCTTTTACACTGTGTACATTGTAAGTAATTGGAAATAAGATTATAAGATTTCTTTTCCACTTTAATTGAATTTTTCACCAGGAGTGGCAGGAAAACCAGGATTTAATGGAGAGACTGGCCACACAGGAAAGATGGGGCCTCCTGGAGACAAAGGTACAAAAGAAACACTTATTTCAATCTCTTCCTTTCTCTCTTTCATTCTTACGTTGATGATGAACTTTCCAGTCTCATGTATAAGTTTGTCCTTGTTCCCGTACCAGGAATCTTTTTAAACATGCAGAAAATAGCAAACAGCTGTCAATAACGTGGACCAAAAACGGCAAAAAGTAGCTGGAAGGTTTCTACTTTTAAAAAGAAATATAGTTTCCTGAACCCCTACTAAGCTTGGATAGTTACTCCATAACCATAAACCCAAAACATTAAAATAAGTAGAATGGACATTGCTACACAAATCACCACACTTAATCAGTCCCAAGCCTGAAACATAAAAGGAGAGATTGCTTTCAAACTTGCCACTAAGAGGTTTTAAGCCAAATAAGGTTTCTTCATAAAGTCCACATTTTCCCATTTATGACCATTTGCACATCTAAAGAAAGGATAAAATATAATCCTCTGATATCATGCCAAGCTTTGCCCAAGGTGACTGAAAATATTTTTTATCTTTTTTTTCATTTTTATGACCAGGCCATGTTCTTCTGTCTTTGTTAACATGAACCATTCTCAGTATTCATTACGTTTAATGCTCTTACAGGAACGTAGTTGTGTATCTGCCATGTGAGCCAAAGCAGTCTGGTGATGTAACCCGTTTGGATTTTCCTTGATCCTGAGAGCTCACAGATCAAAACACACCTGAAAAAAAAAGGGGGGGGAGGATAACACTTCCAGGGTATTGTCAAATATAGCGAAATATAAGACTTTCGGGATTTTCTTTTTCTTTTTAATCCACGTGACATCTATGCATACGTCAAGATAGAGCTTTGATTTGGTTGGCGCTAAAGGGAAACTATCTGAGGCTATAAATGGTAAAACTATGTGTAACAAGTGATGTCATGTGGAAAAACAACCAACAAACTGCAGCAGGACTGTTTGTGGGTAATGTCAACTATGTTCTCCTGGATGTTGGTTATCTGGCAGCGTTTTATTTAATAGCCCTCTGAGCCATTATCCTGAATAACAAGCTACTGTAAATGTGAAGTCAAGAATTTTCACTCACTTGCTCGCATTTTTAATCTGTGTCTTACTCAAATCGAATGATGACATTTGGAAGTTGACTCTGATGCAGATATAAATGTTGAGTTATTCTACTTGTCGCCGTGGTTGTCTGTGTCAGCTCCATGTCCAAATTACAACTGCTTAGTCCTTTATACTCAGAAACAATTGGGTCAGAGTGTACAATATCTGCCATTGTGTCTGTTCTGGCTCTTCCTCATATAAAACCACTCTATTGTGATGTTTGTACTGCAGCACACTTCCCCAAAAATTGCAACTGCCAGTTCAGTTAATTTCCACAGTGAAATTAAATACAGTGAACATGATAATTTTCTGAAAAGATCTGGATTTTCAAACAAACGCTTTCTGCACATAAACAACATATATGTTTATGACGACAAAATAAGTGAAAAGATTAAGCCTGTGAGAAGTTTAAACCCATTACCTGAGTGACTACTGTACGCTGCCCCGTTTGAAATGTTTTACATGTTTAAATAATACTGCCATCCAGTGGAAATCTTTTGCAAATGCACATCGATATCTTATAATACACTGTCAAAAAGTACTGATAGTCATGCGTAGACAACTGTGTTTTTATTTCTATATAAAGGAAACTGAAAAACAAACAAATAGAGAAAGAAAGAAATTTCCAGTTATACAAATGTCGCAATAAAGAATGAGCTAATCTGTGATTTCTATCGTTCTGTAGGTGGCAAAGGTGATGCAGGCTTGGATGGACCCTCTGGTTTAAAAGGAAAACCAGGTGAGAAATTTTACAATTAAGTTTCACAAACTGTGAACCAAATTTGGTTGGTCCAGTTTTACTGCTTTCTACACAAAGAGAGGAAATATCAATGTGCTATTGAACCGTGTCCTAAACTCCATCAGGCACAACGTGTGACTGTGGCAGGTACAGGAAGGTGGTTGGACAGTTGGATATAAACGTAGGCAAGCTGAGGAATGCCGTCAAGTTTCTGAAAAATGGTGAGTAAAAATACATTGTTGTTAGTTAATGTTCATTTTTAGAACTGAGTTCTTTCATTATGGAAAAAGATTGATCTTGAAATGTTGTTTTCTCTATTCTAGTGTTTCTGAATGGGGGTGGTACTGCCCGCCAGGGGGCATTCAGATATCAAAGGGAAGCGCTGGAAGCAAAATGTTTGGAAGGGGTTGCGTTGGGGAGCTCTTGGGGGGGGGGTAAATCAATTTTACACCAAAAATTCACCATGAGACCAGTTGAAAACTTTAACTATTTGCAGAAGAATGTGGTTTGCCACATTCTAAAAACCTGCCAGTTCTGTCTATTCACGTGACTAGATGTGATGGTGTATTGTTTTCAGTGTTTGTAGCACACCTCTATGCTGCCTTTATGGGTACGGGACGTGAGGGTATCATTCCTTACAATATGACGAACATGGTGCTTAATGCAACACCTCAGAAAAGCTCTCCTCCTCTGTATTCCCTGTGAAGGGACGAAAGAGTTCCTGTCTGTTGAAAGTTACACAGTGCACAGTGTTATCACCGTGATTCAAAATTTACAAGTGGGATGTTCTGTTGTCAGACCTCAAAGTCTTAAATTTGACATTTGGGTATAAGTTTTAATTGGATGTCAGGGATCCCCAGTGTCAAAGTATATATATATATCTCCACGATGCCATGAAGACTGAAACTTGAACAGTGTGGCTGTGATAACCTACGATTCAAATAGTGTTAAAATGAAGGTTAGGTTTAGTGACATTTGAAGGCATTTTTGTCTGAAGTTTTTAGTTCAGCGAAAAAAGGGGCAAATTAGCATGACGTAAGAAAAGGGAGTCATTAAGTTAGCTCACATTAGAAGTATATGGATAACATGCTAATAATGACAACAGTAGGGTTGAAAATATAAAAATCACACAGTTATGACAGATCACAGTGTGATTAGTTTGAGTCTAATGGATGGAAGGGACGCGGAGCAAACGAGGATAAGAAGAAATAACCATAATAAGGATAAAAATGAGTTTTGATGTGAAGAGAAGAGCTGAACAGGTGAGCAGCTTCAGCTAACGCTGTTTACACTGTGTTAACACGTTTCTATCACATATTACACAAAACCAAAACCAGGAGGGATTGTCTTTTACTGATAAAACTATTTGTACTCACCAACAGAAAGTAATGTGTAACTCCTGCATTAACTCCACACTGTGTTACGACACTTCAGGAGGTTCAGACGGAGAGGGAGGAGGGAACCGAACCCCGAACTAGAATAAAACCAGAGGGTAGTGTGTTTCTCTCAGCTCTTCTGGCTCTGGGCTCCGGTGCCAAATGTTAGAAAAGTCGGCTAAACTCATTTAGCGTTAGCTGGTCCAACTTCATCTGCTACTGACTCCTTTCTGTTACTGCATCTCCACACAAACACTGCCTGTGGTATTATTACAACACTATGACATGAGCAACCAATGATCTTACTTTGTCTTTGTGTAAATTTGATGTCAAAGTAGTGTTATGACCTCGGCTCAAAAGGCCACAACAAAAGGGAGACACACCTGGCATTGAACTAACCAAAAAAGAACTTTATTTAATTAACGTAAACCAGATTAAACCAAATCATATTTTAACTAGTATATACAAAGTGTATGTGAGTAATCAGTAACGTCAGTGGTGTGGTGTGTGTGTGTGTGTGTGTGTATGTGAAATGCATGCAAGGGTGTTGAAAGGTGCAAACACAAAATACTCAAGTAACAAAGATCAAACTGAAGCAACAGCAGGATGCAGTCAGGAGGGCAGGGAGAGACTGATTCAGCTCCGGCTCGGGCTTAAGTGACCCAGGAACTCCTGGGCGCCACAGGTGTCCCAGATCACCTAATTACCAGTGAGAAACACAGTGAGGTAAAGATTACCACCCCCAGAGGACCCCAGGGGCCGTAACAGTAGATTAAGAGCTGAGGCATTTAAAGGAGTGTTGCAGATGTAAAATGTGACTCATGTTCAGTGAACTATTAGCTTTATTCAGTGTGTGTCTGGTGCAGTATATGTGAACTGTACCTACTCTAATGGAGGAGGAGGGATTTTTATTGTATTTTTAAGTGAAAAACTGAGTTGTATTGAAAAGAAACTATCATAAGTAGCAATATTCAGTAAGATATTATCATCTGAGAGTGTATTTATCCATTTCAGAGTGGTTTACAGTCATGTTTGTTGGTTTGTTTGTTTGTTTACTGTCTCGTACAGTGGGCTCTTTTTACCAGATTTGACATTTGGGTATAAGATTGAAAGCAGCTTACTCTCTATCATAGACACATAGTTTATGAGTTAAAGCACTGCCATCAGCCTGCTTGTGTCCAGCTGAGACCGAGGGCTTTACCTTAATAGTGGTGTAACGGACCATAGCTGATCCGTAAAAACGTTCGAATCCCCCCTGACGGTTCAGTACGCGTGAGATCCCCGGATACATTTAAAGTTTAATCATCATAGTTATATGATGAGTATATAGGTATGTACATTCATATGAATAAACTATAACATAAAATATGTCAACGTCAATATGAGGCTTTTTGGTGCAATGTTTGTAGGTTGTTATGGAAAATGAGTGAGATCTAAAAGCATGGAATTCTACAAATCAGTCTCCACTATGTAATGAGCGGCAGGTTAGACCTCTTTTAACATGCTGCTTATCAACACTAAATTAATAAGAATTACCTGTGTAGATACTTTTTGTAGCGGTGACATTATACATTTTTAGGGCTATTGGGGAACAGGAGAATAAATATTTTAATCCAATACCGAATACCTGAAAGCACTGTATATTCCATTATCTGGTGTCTGAATTTGTGTTTTCCTTTACATAAATCAAGACATTTCTACCCTAAACTCATGTGGGAAATGGCATAAATTGGTTAATAAAATGATCCCATAATAATAATAAAAATTAGGTAAGACAATTAGAATTAGAATCACTGATCTATTCTTTCATTACCTTTTTGTATTTGTGAGTCATCATGGGTTAACTTGTTAAAAGTATAATGGCCTTTAAATTTTAACTCTGCCTTATCCAGTCATCCTGGGGCTCAGAGAAACAGAGGAGAGGTACTACCTGCTTGTGAAGGAGCCCAAGATGTTCAGAGAAGCATCGATGAACTGCAAGCTAAGAGGAGGCACCCTGGCCATGCCGAAGACCAGCAACGCCAACCGGCTCATGGCAGACTATATCGGTCAGGCAGGACTGACTAGAGTTTATATAGGGGTTAAGGCTCAGAACAAGGACACAGTAAGTGGTCTTGCGTAAAAATGATTAACTGTGTTCCATGTCAATCATTTTCTCATTATTTCTCTCTTTGCTTTTGTTATTAGGATGGAACAAGCAGTTATGCTTATGCAGACTCCAGCCCTCTACAGGGGTTTGCAGCTTGGAGTCAAGAGGAGGCGCTAACTTTTCCCTCCACAAACTCAAGCTGTGTGGAGCTGCTCAGTTCGGGAACATGGGGTCAAATAGAGTGTGAGGCCACCATGTTTTTTATCTGTGAGTTCCCAAAGAGCAGGAGAAGAGGAGGAGGAGGAGGAGGAGGAGGAGGAAGAGGGACACCAGCCATGGGTTCGTGAAACAATGAGACATGTGTGCAACAGTATGTAAACAAACACCTTTTAGTATAGTTTTGACAATTTATGTTGTGTAAGAATTTGCATGCGGCTCATATGTAAAATGAAACATAACTGAAGTGAAAAATAAATCGTGTGTGCACATCAGACAATGTTGTCTTTCTTAAGTATTGAACAGTAGCCCTGCACTATGTGCGTTAAAATCCACCAGTGTATGCCAATGAAAAAAAGATGCATGAAGTTCAAATGTTGCTCAACAAAAAATAGTTTCATTAGGGGCGTCTTCATTATTTCTGTAGTGGGTAACAAAACGTCAAATAAAAAAACCCCTTGTTCTCCCCGTGTTTTCCAGGTCCTCTGGTTTCCTCCACCGTTAAAAACATGTATGCTAGGTTAATTCTCCTGTCACTGCCGATGACCTAGGTTCTGGTTTAGATCTGGAGTTGGTCATCGAGTGCCTTCAGTGGCAGCCCACTGCTCTTAGCGTACATGGATACAAGGACAAATGTAGAGCTTACATTTCTCTTCCAGGACAATAAAGTGAACTAAAGCAAAGAAGGAAAAAAAAACAAACACTGCATGAAATATAATAAAACCTAGTCAAAATGAAAAACATCTATCCGATGAGGACGAACATGGTGAGAAATTGGCTCACAAAGCAGTTTCCTTTGCTTTTTGCCCTGAGGGTGGCACTAGAGACATGGTGACAACTGGCTACTGTTGACATTTATTTTGGGTGAGGATCAGTGGGACAATCACAAAATGCTAACATCGTAGAAAGTTCAAAGACTCATGAAAATTACATTATAGTACTGCAAACCAGTGTAAATTTTAAGGAAACCATTCTTATTAAATATAGATATACAAATTGGTCTGAGGTATACTTTCCCCATTGAAAATACGTATCTTACCATAATGTACAAATTCAACTTTTGCTGACTCTCTAACTGTACCATTTTGAAAAGCCCTGATGTAAAGAAATGAAACAGCCCAATGTATGACTGTTATACATAATGTATATTCTTTACGTCCAGCAGACTGATGATCCCTCCTACTACATTTACAGTTAGTGTACTATAAGTGTAAACAAAAGGCACATTCACAGGGAAGAAATTAGTTGAGGTTACTAAAGGATATCAACTAAGTTGTGATGAAAGCTACCTTTCATCACAACTCGTTTGGGGGGTAAATGATTAGGCAGTTTCTCTAAAACAGTTTTGAAACACTTTTTCAAATGAAACACATGCTGACATTGTGTAACTTTACAAAAGAAGGAACCACGACATTTTGCTGACTGTCCTGTAACTGTAACTTTGGAGGGGTCTAAGTCAGAGCCCAGACATTAAAGGTTCAATGTGTAAGATTTAGGAGGATCTAATTATAGAAATGGAATGTAATATAACGACACAGAAATAAGTACCTTCAAATTAGCTGTTTATATCTACAGGGGAGAAGGTGGGAGAAGGGGAGTCCGCCATGTTTCTACAGTAGCTCAGAACAGATTTCTTCTTGTGCTTTTTCCATTTCATGGTGGGTGGTATCCAGCGTTAAAGTGCTCTCTACCGTCACCTTTTAAGTTTGAGTATGGACTAGAATTATTATCTCTTTGACCGAACAGCCCAGAACAGATAAACCAAACACCGGCGCCAACAAGGGCCTTTTGCATTTTTAGAGGCCATCATAGAGGAGGGTGACGGTCGTTTTCAGGTGGTTGCAAACTGTAACTTCACTGTTCGATGCCACAAAAGATTACACACTGAATCTTGAAGAAAGAAACTGTGGAATGATCTCAAGTGACCCATTTACACCAGGCATCCTAAGGTTACTGCTAAGCTGAACTGATTCTGTCAATAAAGTATTTCCTCCTGAAAGTTATGGTCCACAGCAATAGAAAATGCTTTTTTGAGGTTACTGCTGCCAAAGTTCAGGCACCAAGAGTTCAGATATGTGATTTTTCAGTCATGGTATAAATGTATGTGTTCAGTAAAGATGTGAAAAATTAGAATGTATATAGTTGTATATTTGTGACTTTAATCAAGGTCAAATCACATTTTATGAGCAGTTAATGCAGAAAACCAGGTTCACTTACTTTTATGCCACTGTAGTATACATACACACAGTGTACAATTCAACAGCATTCGACATAAACACTTCTCTGAAACAGTTTCAGTTCCGACGAAACCTTCATAAAGTTCCAATTTATGATTCTCTATGCCCTAAACACAGGGCAGAACTTTTTACAGAACTTTTTACTCCTCAGCTCTCCAATTAAAGAGTCCGATCTCCTGGCCTACAGAGTATTAACTTGATAAGTTCTCTGAAGCTATATAAGCTGGTGTCAAGGATAACTGGCATGGCTACTAATTCCTCCTCACTGTAGCAGGGAGACCGGAGGTGCTTTAATACGAATTTTCTTCAGCAGAAAACTCAAAGTATAAAAACCAAAACCCTTCTGAGTTCAATGATGCTGTGAAGTAGTTGAAGTCCTCAAAGTGTTTAAAAACGGCTGAGGTCCACGAAGAGTCCAATCTTGGGACTAGGGATATGTTATCCGTTTTATATACTTCAAAATACCTTCAAACATGCTCACATGTTGATCCTTGTTTCTGTTGCTTATGAAACATTCATGGTTGTCACATGCACGTAGTTACGTCACCATGTTGTCCAGGCTCATACCCATTTATATATCTTCTGATACCACTAATGATCTTTCTGGGCTATTATCAGCCCATCCCGATATCGGACCGATTCTTGACACACTTCTCAACAATCCCAGTTACTCTCCCCGATTGGACTCAAATCCTTCGGTTTTACTCTATCCTTACCGTGCTCTCCACATACAGATAATTGGTTTTATACACACACATTTCTGAGTTAGATGATTACAAATACTAAGTAAGAGTTTTCTGCTTCCTCTTTTTTACTCACAGAACAAGGCATGCCAAGACATATCGACATGTACCCACCCTTCTCACTCAGAGAATATCAAAATAAATCACACAGTGATATACCACATACTCAAAATGATTATTACATTCATTTCATTATTACCATTAAGTGATTTGTTACAATGGCTATCTTAGCATGCTCATTTTCGCTCAACTTTTTCTCTGTGTTTGTTGATGTTATCATAATGCCATTACAGTCCTTTTCATGCCATTAAGGGGAGGCATCTCCTGTGTGATCCTCAATTCTCCTCTGACGATTATTAGCATTGTTCATATTTGTGACTCGATGATGAAGATTAGATACCATTTTAGGAACAGACCAAGTGACGTAGTTACAGAAAACCATAAGTTTCAGATTTGATTTCCAAACCAATATATTTGCTGTGTCAGCAGGTCATCGAGCCTTTATAAGGAAAATACTAGCACCATTTAGAAATCCTGTTTCTCCGCAGAGCACACGACCAGAGAGCACAGGAACTCGGATCACAAAACTGAGAGATGTCAGCGGCATTCACCAGAAAATCTGGAGAGTTTGGAGGAAGTAGTTTAAATCTGATAATCACTGGAGATGTATCAAAATGTGGTGGGGTTTTTCAAACTTCAGGTAAGAATGCATGCCAAACCATTTCCCCTCAGCTATACCACATTTTTAATAAGTGTAATGGTTTCTGCTGTAATTATAACCTGTTTGATTTACATAAAGAAATGCAAAGTGCTACTAATAACCATCTATCAACGATTTACCATCTGCATTGACTTGCTTTTTTCCTAATGCCTTATGATGATAATGTGTGTGATTTCAGTGTGGAGGATTAGAGCTGCTGCAGTGTGTCTGGGGCTGTTGTGTTTTCTTCTGCTGATTCTGACCTTTGGCTTGGTGGCCCAGAGTAAGTGCAGTACTATGAACTTTATAGTATTTATTTAATTGTAAGACTGCAGGAATATCTTTTTATAAAATGTCGTCCCCATCAGAGTTTTTTTAAATACTTGAATACTTGTATGTCTATAACTTTGTGACACTAACTTTAAGTAATCGACACTAAATATGTCACGCCTAGTAATTAATGCTGCAAGTTTAGCCCTTTTGTAGAAGTGATGATACAAAGTCTTTTAATGGATTTTAATGGTCTGGTTGCAGGTTCCCGTGCCAGGGGTTATTGGGACCAATTGCATGTTAGTGGGCTCAAATATGAAAACTTGTCTTCTCAGTGGATCCAGTTACAGATGAACTTCAACAACCTGTCAGAAAGCAGAGACCAGTTAGAGACCAAGTTCAGCTCTCTGACTGAACAAAGAGATGCTCTGAGAAATGAGACAGAGCAACTGAAGATTGATGCCAACAACCTGTCAGAAAGCAGAGACCAGTTAGAGACCAAGTTCAACTCTCTGATTGAACAAAGAGATGCTCTGAGAAATGAGAAAGAGCAACTGAAGATTGATGCCAACAACCTGTCAGAAAGCAGAGACCAGTTAGAGACCAAGTTCAACTCTCTGACTGAACAAAGAGATGCTCTGAGAAATGAGACAGAGCAATTGAAGATTGATGCCAACAAACAGGCAGAAAGCAGAGACCAGTTAGAGACCAAGTTCAACTCTCTGATTGAAGAAAGAGATGCCCTGAGAAATGAGACAGAGCAGTTGAAGATTGATGCCAACAAACAGGCAGAAAGCAGAGACCAGTTAGAGACTAAGTTCAACTCTCTGATTGAAGAAAGAGATGCCTTGAGAAATGAGACAGAAAAACTGAAGACTGATGCCAGAAACCTGACTAAAGAGATGGAGATGCTGCAGAGCCAATACAGCAGTGTGGCTGCAAGTCACGATGCATTACAGAAAGAGGTCACTAAACTCAACGAAACAGGTAAGACATTTACTTAACCCTTGTGTCGTCTTTACTTTTGAGATCCTCTGGTCGACCTCGGGTCATAAATGGATCATGCTGAAGGTGTTAGATTGTGTATGTGATGTAGAGGTATCGATCTCTTTGATGTGCAGGTGCGAGGCGTATAGTGTGAGAAAAGAGAAGATGAAAATGTTTGATGTTGTGGAATAACATTGCTTTGAAGGTGGTCACATGACAGAGGGTAAAGAGTGAGATCAACCACACAAGGGTTAAACTTGAACTAAAGTCATCTTTTGTATTTGTGCAAATTTCCTAAATAAATTTCCATCATTATTTTTTTCTTACTGTCTGTTTAATAT
>JAPQRN010000009.1:10308605-10332032 GCA_037367275.1 Coranthus polyacanthus
AAAGTCATCTTTTGTATTTGTGCAAATTTCCTAAATAAATTTCCATCATTATTTTTTTCTTACTGTCTGTTTAATATTACACAGAAGTTCTGATAAACAGACAACAGACAAGTACTTATGCGACAGTGATAAAATATAGTTCCTATATGTTTGAGAAATGTGTCAGGATCATAATGACTAAAATGCTCATGTACATTCTTTAGTTCAACTTCAACTTCAACCCTGCCCACGGGGATGGGTCCGATTCATCGCCAAATGCTACTACAGCTCTGCTAAAGGAGAAGAAAAATCCTGGCAATCCAGCAAGCAAGACTGTGAAAACAAGAGGGGTCGCCTGGCAATTATAACTACAAAACCAGAACAGTACTTTGTCAGCAGTTTTCATTCAGAAAGCTGGATCGGTCTGTCTGACAGAGAGCAAGAGGGCGGTTGGAAGTGGGTGGATGGGACCAGACTGGTAGGTAGTGGATTTTGGAATGAAGGGGAACCCAATAATGCTAATAATGGTGAGGACTGTGCACACACAGTTAGGTCACAGATCAATGCAGGGGGATGGAATGATAATAAATGTAGCACACGCTTTCCATATGTTTGTGAGGCTTAATTTTCAGCTGGCAGCCATAAAAAATATCTTTTGTTACAACAAATGACACAAATTCATATTTTCAACTACTTCATGAATGTCAGACTAATGTCAGGACATGAGCTGTTACAACAAAATAAGATGCATGTTGTGTCCCAATTATTTAATCAGAATTTGGAAATGCTGGAGTTATTAAAGTTGTCACACAGTCACTTTTAAACCGTTTTTTAGCTTTGTGTCTAATGTTGTATGCCATTTCTTCCATTATAAAAATAAAAAAATGAGGAAATGAGGTTCCACAGACCTCCATGAGCTAATAAAGTTTTTGAAGTGAAGAATAAGATGCTCTATTTTGTTCCAGCTTAACATTAATTAAAAGGTATCGTTCAGCAAATGGCATCTGTTATTACTCATCAAGTAAAAACTGTAATGGACAATGTTTTTGTGTGTTATCCTGTTTTTGTAAAAAAAAAAAAAAAAAAAAAGAGAATAAATATAAAGACAACCAATGTATATAATGTTGTTTTTTACTTCACAATTTCAAGATTTAAACCCTACATCCAGATCTTTATCATGTTACAAAGTAATGCTATGCTGTACCATGGATGGAAGTGAATGCCTCAGAGGCCCACTGTGTTAAAGGTCTTTCCATGTACAATGACCAGGGTCAAATATGTGCTTCTCACATCTCATCCTTTATCAACCATTTCCTTAATGAGTGAATGCAATCCTCCATGAAAAAAAAGATTTTCAATTTAGCAGATAGCCTTATGAACAATGGCATTATGATAGGACACACGTTTTTATCAGTCTTTTATTGATTTTAACTACCACCCACACTAAACTGAGGTCAAGTAAACATTGGTTCACGTAACCCAAATCAGAGCTAAACATTAACTGTCGGTGGTAACACAGGAAAACGCTGTTCTCAACTGACATAATAAATACACTGACTTCTCACGCCAGTAAAATCAATTGTTTTTTACAAAATACCCTTAAATACTTTATGCTTCAGTTCAATGTTTTACTATATACACACCATATACAGTTGGAAATCAGACTGGAAATCAGTGACTCTGCTCTCAGGTTTAAACAAATATTTATCTGATGTCTTTGCTCCAACGCTGTGAAGGTTAGTCAGCACCAACCATTGTTTCTTCGACCTCATTTCTTTGATAACTGTGTAGAGAGAAACCAGTGACACCTAATGTTTAATTTCCCCCTGCAGTATTATCACTGAGCTGTGGTGTGAGCTGTTTGCTGTCCACGCTGATAATCAAGTGCTGCAAGTAAAAGTGCCGCCTTCGGTTGCTGTTGCAACCGGCAAACTTACAGTTAAGCGTGAATTAACGTTTAAGGTGTGGCCACCACAATAACAACCAAAGGAGTAAAGCAGTGACCCATTTCATCAATGCACACACAACCTGTCAAGCTTTTCATAACATACTTTATACCACCTGTCAGATATCTAGCCATAAAAGAACTATATATTTTATTAGCATGACATAACCGCTGATAATCAATGCATGGGTTCTGCAACTTCTGCCTAATAAATGTATTACAAGATCAACAACGTGATTTATTTTGCCAGTGTTACACAATTGATCGTTCTATTTCTTGTTTTTATTTTTAGAAAAATCAAATAATTGGCGCTTTATGAGAAGTGAACTGATTTCAGATTTTAGAATTGATTCTAATCTCTCAAAACTATAAGCAGCCAACATTTACAAACAATAACCAGATTTTTAGAAAAATCAACTAATTGGCGCTTTATGAGAAGTGAACTGATTTCAGATTTTAGAACTGATTCTAATCTCCCAAAACTATAAGCAGCCAACATTTACGACCAGTAATCAGTCTAAACTACCTCAGCTTTCTTTCTTCTTTTTTGGGGGGGTTTTATTTCCAAAACAGTTGTAGGTACGCTGTATTGTTGGACGTATGAGCTAACGCGAGGTCCTTGAACGCACCATCGGTTTTTCCAGGGAGTGGCCCGTGCACCTGTCCGACCTGTTTTTTTTTTGTTTTTTTTTTTTGGGGGGGGGGGGACACATGACTCCGGAGGAATTTCGCCCGCACCTCTCGTCCTTTGTTTAGCGGAGTATTGTCGGTGGAGGATAGAGGGAGAGAGCCAGAGGAGAGGGGGAGAAAAGAGACAAGACAGAGGGAGACAGAGAGATGTCGGAACCAGCCGCGAATCCCGCCGCCACCTCGTTCCCAGCTCCAACTATTTCTTTACCTTTGGGACTGGAAGTATTACGGACTTACTCAGGAGCCCTGGTCTGTTCAGAGATAGTAAGTACTTTTTAGAGGATTGCAACGGAGGTTATAATGCTGTAAAATACGTCCTTCTTTTTTGTGTAAAAGTGCCCTACCTTTGCCGGAGTGCACATTCGTGTTTTAATAACTGATCTGCTCGGTCCGGTCCAGTTACACTTTATCCTGCAGCCTCCGCTAAAAAAAAAAAAAAAACAACCAAACTGTGCGCTCTGTGCCAAACATGACCGACGCACTCATCGACACAGTGGTTGCCCTAGGCTTTGTGTTCGCTGCTTGTAGTTTTGACAGCCAAAAGCATGGAAATGTAGCCTCCAGCGACGTTTTCACGGATCGATCAATATGATTTTGGTTTGATCTGCTGAAGCGCACCCGTACTCTTCTTCTCTCCAACCTTTAACCCTGCAAGGTGACCTCTACAGTACAGTTCATTCACATGCCATACGCGTCAAAGCCTGTTGGTATTTGATTATTTATCTACAGGCCTGCAGGCTTGAAGCACAAGGCTATTTAAATGTCAAGCTTTGGCTATTATCAGTATGCATCTACCTGTCATCATAGAAGGTAGTGTTAGTTTTATAAAGTGTTATAGAGAATAGTGTTTTTCTTTAGTTTAAATGTGTACGTTTTTCCCCATTTTTCCAAAAAACAAACCAAGATGTTATCTGTCAATCATTTGTTGCTCTGACTTTGCATTTTGTAACCACTGTGTTGTCAATTTACAAACTGACGTCCCAGTGTCCAGCTTAGCTCTGGAGATCATGAGCAGCAGGTTGTTTTTTGGGCAGGAGAGCATATTTTAAGTGGAATTTTAAAATAATGGAAATGCGTATACGTAGAGTACAAATAAGGGTGCACTAAGCTGCTCCACCTGATCGGTACTGGGGTCGACACTTCTCTTTCAGATGGGACTGATCGACTTTCCTTTGTCGGCTGGTAACTTTCATTATCATCCCAGATGAGTTCCATGTGTTGGAGTATACAGATGTGCAAATTGGGAAACTGGTTTCACATTAGGAAGAAGTCATAATCTTCTGATAAGCGTGCGACTATACAAATGTGTACATTAAAATGTAAATGAGTCCAACCAGGTGATTTCAAGGTGAGAGCTGGGCTGTGTACAGTAAAACCTACACTGCAACACTGAGTGTTTGTTTGCATCCTCAGTTATTTGGTGGTTTAGTATGGATCCTGGTGGCTTCCTCCAACGTGCCAGTGCCTCTGCTGCAGGGCTGGGTGATGTTTGTCTCTGTCACCACCTTCTTCCTGTCCTCTGCCTACCTCATCCTCCTCGTCACTGGCCTCGCTGATCGGATCAACGCTGACTGGAACGTCTTGGTAAGCCTTATTATAAGTCAAGTCAGGCTACTTGTCAGTCCCTCCGTCTTTTTGTCTTTCTTTTTACTAATCCATGCAACTTTTCATCCATCTAACTCTAGAGCTGACTTCAAACAAGTCATTTTAATCACTGGTTTGTTAAAAAAAAAAAAGAAAAAAGTCTGCTATATTCAAATGACACAATCCTGCTTCAAAGTTACGGTCACATCTCGTTTGCTATTATTTTGAAAATCCATTTAAGAAAAAAAATAACAGAGCAACCTGACATGGTATTATTCAAATATTCTCTAACATAATAATACATACAACACAGTCCGTATGTGTAAATGACAGGAGAGAAAAGAGAAAAAAAAGGAGATACACATATCTACATCTAGCTGCTTAATTATAAGTAAAATAAATACACAATAAAATAGATACCTTTAAGAGAAAAGAAAACAAGGATTCTTCTCATCTTGAACATACAGTAGACCTGACCTGCAATCCTATGTAATATAGTACTGTGAAACAAGTGTAATTTGTATTTGCAGGAAAAACTGTCCAAACAGACTGACATCTATCAGTGTTTGGAAATCGTCATGGCAGCTAAAGTTGTTGGGTGTGTTAAGGTCAGAGATCTAGTTCGGTAGCAAAACTGCAGGTCAGTCTTGCAGCAGTTCCAGGATTGCAGTACAACTTGTGTTATGAACTGTCTACACATCAAACAAGGACTGCACTGTGAATGTTGGATCACTATATCATTTTTTTTTTTTTTAGAAATCGGCATTTCATTACTCAGAGATTTGTGTTTTGTTAGGCCAATGAAAATGTGACTGTGTCATCACAGACAAACCAGTAATTGCTTTTTTTTCATAAGTTGTCTTAGATGAGGCGTTCCCAAATAGATTAAATTGACAAAAAATAACTTAATATTTCCTCTCTAAAATGATCAAACATAAAAAGACTTACTTGGCCCATGCGAGGATAAGCATTTACATGTACTCGTGTTTCGCTCATACGCAAAAACAATTAAACTCAACAACAGACAAGTTGTTTAAAAGTCCCTAAATCACACTTTTAAAGTTACCTAAAAGGACATTTCTAAAGCGGTGCCATGTCCTTGTGTTATGTCATTGTAGAGGATACTGTGTTGGGTCTGGGCTCTCAGACAGAGACCGCCTTGCCCCAGGCTCTGCTCCCAGGAGTCGTCAGGCATGTGGGGTTGTTTGTTATCGGCCGAACAATGAGTGACATGGATGATGAGCTCACGCCGAAACACAACAAAGGCCTGCCTGTAGTCCCGCCTGGCTCACAGAGTCGACAATACAAACTCTCATTAACCTTCTTTACTCTCTGACACGCCTTCTTTCTTCTCTTTCGCTGTGTATTTTTAATCTTCTTCTCCAGCCTGCTGTTTTCTTCTCCTTTTCACAAAAATCTCTTTTGTTCCTTAATTTGCCGTCTTGATATATATCATGTTATGCTATACAATGAATTTCAAAAGGGTAATTCTTTGACGGCTAAACTGCTAAAACGTTTTGTTTAAATGCAGAAGCACCACCTTAGTGCTGCAAAAGCAAAATCTTGCACTGTGGAAGTGGTAAACTGACCGTTGTTCAGCAAGTTTGCACGTAAACTTTCACATTGCTTTTGTCTGTAGTTCACATGAAATCTGAAACACTTCTTCAAATTGATTTCTAATGCATTGTCTGTTCTTTTTCTCAGGATGTGGTTTACCATTTCGTAGCTTTGCTTTTCTACTTTGCTGCCTTTGTGTTAGAGGCAGCGACCACAGCGGCTAATGGAGGAGCTCACATCAGGCCACTGCCGAACAGCACTGAAACTGTGATGTGTATTACGTATCCTCGGGGCAACATTTTCACTGTCCTGAGTGGAAATCAATACAGTATTAATGTGGCAGCTACGGTGAGTGTTAAACTCCAACTCTGTAATGTTGCATGTGTGCATGCATAAAATGTGGATTTTGTATAATACATAATTAATGCAGCGCAGCACAATGCTTTTTAACGGAAATGTATATTATAAATATATTTATATGTGGTCTTTAGTCTTATCATGCAAAATAACAATTAATCTTATGACTACAACTAGTCACCGAAAGTCCCAGAAGAGACATTCGTGTTCAATAGAGTTTACGCCATTAACAGTAAAGGTGCCCATTTAAGATGAGGTAATCCAAACTTCACTACTGTAACTCAGCAGTCGTCCCTGTCAAAGAAGCTCAGTCACACATTTGCATGAACAAAATAACCTTCCTGCTGCCGAAACTCCGGTTTCGCCCTTGTTTGTGTTAAACCTTTGCAAGCACCTTTGGATAACATGTAAAAGACCATCCTTGCTGCCATTATAAACAGAAGAGTGTGTGTGCATGTGGTGTTCATGTCTGATAAAAGAAGTAGGTAGCGGCTTTTCTTTTTCTCAGAGGATACACTATTACGTAACCAAATCATCCCAAAACATTTTGACGTTCCACTTTTTGTTACTCGTCAAATGTTGATGTCAGAGCCCTTGCGTGTACTTAGATCTAAACTCATCAACTGACTTTTTTTTTTTCTCTCCTTGACTTTTCTTCCAGATATTTGCATTTGTGGCGACACTATGTTACGGTTGCAGTATGGTGATGGGCTTCAAGAGGTGGAGAATGTAACCCCATCAACACCAAAATAAACTAATTTTACAACTACTTCATAACTTGATTGTATATTAAGACGTCAAACACATTAGGGGCTCCATAGAGAGTACTGCTAATAATTGCTTGGATATGGTCTAAGAGACACTGAAAATTCTGCTGAAGTCTAAAAAAGTCTCATTTCTGGTCAATAATATTATCACAGACTTAAGAAGTGAACTGTCCTTCGTGATTGTAATAACTCCTGAACACCATCAGGCAGATTATACTGTAGCTGGTGGTTTCCACTTTAAATGTTTGGAATGGTTGTTAATTGGCAGCGATTGTTTTTACAAGATGCAAGTGATGTGTGTGGTTTCCTCACCCACTTTGTTAATCATACAGCCATCGCCCTGTTTCCTGAATCACATCCTCATTGATTGATATAGTTCCCATTTCCATCACCACAAAAAACATGCTGCTCTTAAGTCATGCACAAAAAAAACATAATTGAGATGAGGAAACCTTGGTGCTAAGGAGCTGTAAACTCTATATTTAATATGACTATTATTCTAACTGTGAGTGGCCATTATTTAAAGTTGAATTTGCGATATTAAATTTGAATTTCTTTTTTTTTTTTCACGGTACTGTAACTGAAGTACATTCTCATTCAATATGTGTCATGTAAAAAATATGATACTGCTCAAACTTTTTGAGATTACTGAACTCTTTACTGAACTTTATCCAAACCAATTAATCATTTATTAAAAATAATTTAACTAAAGTCTGGGTTGAATAAATGTCTCATTCTAGAGGTTGGGACTGACAACTAACCAATCATTTGACTGACTGTCATTAACGTAAAAAAACCAACGTATTTCATCATCTATTATGTTATATTAAGCAGTGATCTTTACTGACGAAACATTCGAGTAGTGATTTTTGTAGTGTTTGACCCTTGTGGTAACTGCTGATGCATCATAAAACAAATCAATAACTATAATAATCAGCTATGTTATTTGTGTTAGCCTAGTAAATTATATTGTTAGTAATTTAAAATTGTTATCAAATGGCTTTAATCTTTTTATTTTTTATTTTTTTTTGAGACACGCTTTTGTTTTAAATACATTTTAGGACTACAGAAATAAAAGTTTTGTGGAAAAACTAAGCTCCGCACTATGAATCACTGTGCATTGCTCTTTGTCTGTTGTCCTTTTTAAAGCTACCACTGAGAGTCGCCAAAGACAGAACATTTCACATCCCAAACACAGCGTCTGCAAAAGCAAACAGGGTGGACAATTGTAAAAACCTGAGCCTGTGAAGAATGCCTCTTTGCTTATGAGAGGGAAAAATGGTTGAATCACTGACTTTGACATTTCTTGAACAACTTTATCATACATTTTGAAAGGATTTTAGGCTTAATCCTGTCAACATTTTGCATTTTCTTTCTGAGAACCTCATGTAATATCACCTAGACTGGCTTTGACTTGCATGTCTCTGACAAAACCACCAAATGTTTCAATATGTGAATAGGTTGTGCAGGATTTCTTTGCTGTGTTTACAGCACGCTTTTCGATATATATGAAAAGGTTAGTGTTTGTTCACCGAGAGATCTGTCTTTTTAGTAGCACCAGTAGCAACCACCGAACCAGTAACACTTATTCTTAACTCTTAGTTAACAGAATTAGTCTTCTTAGTTTTATAGCTGAACGTTGTAACAATACTTAAAAACTCAAAATGGTGGGGGTTGATTTTTAAGGGCAATGAGTGCATTTTTATGAAAAGACAGGCGAGTAGACTAGCCAGTAGCATTTTATTATGATTTATAAATCACACATTATCTTAATAGAAAATGTACTTTCACGTTGTCTTAATTAATAACGTGAATATATTTATTACACCAGCTATTTACATCCATCCTCTCGAACTTCATTTAGTGTTTTGTTGTTGTATTGATTTTAACCACTAGATGTCTCCCGTTACCGACAGCTGTTTGCATTCATATTTCATACTTCTTCAATACACACACATTGCAATAATATTGGGCATAGGCTACACGAAATATGTTGGAGGTGCTTTACCTGTCGCCTGTGGTGTTATCTATCGTACATTCATATCCCGACGCATTTGATGAATTACCTGAGGAAGAAAATAGCCGACTTTATTCCATGTCCCTTAAAAAAATTAACTTTCTTCTTCTTCTTTTTTTTTTTTTTTTTAAATGTTTGATGTAGTAAGTAGGTTTGGCTGAGATGCACAAATGAAAATAATCAAAGCACGTCACCAGCGCGGCTTGCCTCCCCTGGGCTCTTTTCATACACTGACCTCATCCAAGTCAAAAACACAGTTGCGCCGGATGTGCGGCGAATCCTCCACAATAAAAGTAACGTGTGTCATCTTGACAAAAAAAAAACAACAAAAAAAAACACCATCTTCACCGTGCTTCAAAAGCACTGAGCGAGATACTCCATTTTCAAAATGCAGGCCTATGTGTGTACTGCATAATAATGTCTATTGCATCACGGTGTTTAAACGCAGTAAACGTTTCCTCTAACTGTGATGTTTTGTATTACTGAAGCGATATGACTACTTCTTGAAACCAAAAGCTGCTATCGAGGGCAAAAAAAAAAAAAAAAACGAAATTATATTTTGTCGCTTATCCCAAAGACAGGTCGCTGTAGCTGGACCACAAAGCCTTCAATAGCTCGGTGTTTATTTTCGCAGAGTAATGAACCGGAAATGGCGCTCATTTCGGTTTAACTTCACGCGCTTTTTTTTTTCTTCGTCTCGGTTATTTCTTCTCGGTCAGTGTTGAGAAGGCAGCGAGAGCCCAGAGAGTGTCGGTGTTCACGATAGTTACTTGACAAGCTAGGGATAGCGTTATCGCCTAAACATCGTGGATTATTATTTTTATTTTTTTTTTTACAAGTTAACTACAAAAGATTATCTTCACGGTCCAGCCATGGGTTCAAACGGGGCGGCGTGGAGGGGAGAGGGGGATTTAAATTTCTCTTTTGGTCCCCACAGCTTCTTTTGATGTGTAGTGAACGGTCCTGCTCTTCAGCCGAGCTGTTTCTAAACGCCTTTGACTGAGACCCGGGTTTTTGTCTTTTTTAGGAAGTACCGAAATTAGCATACACGGTGTGTTCGTTTTTTGTTTGTGTTTTAAGTTTGGTTTTTTTGCCTCTTCTGGAGAGCGGAGGTGGCGAACTGAAAGCGACTCAACGAGTCGGGACTGACCATTGGAGTTGGTCCTGAAAATGGAGGCTGTTATCGAAAAGGAATGCAGCGCGCTCGGAGGACTCTTCCAAACTGTTATCGGAGACATGAAAGTAAGTTAAAAGAACTTTGCAGTACAAGCTAATTGTTGTCCGGGAGCCGTGAAACTACGTCCAAAATCTTACTAACACAGCCTAACTAACAGGTTAACTCTGTAAACAGCACTCTGCAGTTCATAGAGCTGTTAGATGTAGATTTGCACGACACGATAACTAACCTTAATTCAGTGTTAGGTTAAACTAACGTATAGCTACTGTTAATATAATCAACTCAATTGAAATTCATACTAATTTATTCATGGTATATATATATGTATGCAGAAGTTTTCTGGTCAAGAAATGCCTGTGTTTCTTGCAATATGTTGTAAACACTACCGTACTACCTTAAAATGCAATTTACTTTATTCATTAAGAACTATTTTGAAAATACAAATTCAGTTTATTCATATTCTTCTGTTCCAGTTTAAGGTGGCTAATTAGGGCAGTCCGCAGTCTTAAAACTAGGGCATCTTATTTTTTTTTGATGTTATTTTTGACAGAGCCGGGCTGATGAGACAATTAGCAGATTTCCCAGCTGTTGTACGGCCTGAAGGAATCTGAGGAATCTAGCTGTCAGGGTAGAAAATTACCCATAGGGTCTGAGGGCTTTGACACGTGTAGGTCAAATGGCCAGCCATCAGATGTACTTGAGTAAGAAAGTTTGTTATGAATACCACTCAGACATTCGGCACTTCCCAGCTTGGTGACCTAGTAGTTCAGGAACCCTCTGTGTCTTAACTGTCATTTAACAATGCTGCGACACAGACAACAGCATTAAAACGATGCAAATACTATGTTTTAAAGTAGATATTCAATTTTCTTGAACGAGGACAGACCCTGGAAGGATCACAAGTGATGTAAGTGGGGGGAAAAAAAAAAAATAGAGTTAGAGATCCAGACAGTTGGATTTGTTGTTTGGTGTAATGTTTGACAGCATAACAAGACATTCCTCGGGGCCCTGGTGGTAGTAACACATTACTGACAAACATTTGGTCATGCTAGATTCATCACTCTACTCTGTGTCCGAGTACCAAAGTATCTTCATATGCTTCACTCTTTTTTTCAGTACATTAGACCACTTTTTTTATCTTTGATTGTTTAGGTAAAGGCTCATGAAGTATTTTCAGCCCAGGACCTAAATAAGGTAAATTTAGACCCCCATTGGGACTCATGCTCATTATAACATAGTAATAGTGCTGCTGTTGTGTGGAGATTGTTCCAAAATAGGGCTGTGACCCATTAAAACATACAGGACAAGGCAGAAATGTCTTTTCTCCCACTGATATGTAACCTAGTACATTAAAACTTCAGAAAATCAACAGGAGAGATTTGTGGAAAATAGAAATGAAAGACATCTGTTTGGAAATATTTGGAAGTAATTTGTTTCAGTTAAAACTGTTACTGAGTGCATACAGCCCAGCCAAATTGTGTCCATTAGCATTAGTTCAGATTCTCAGATTTCCTTTTATCCCTGTTTTTGCCCTACAGGTGAAGTGAGGCATCAGTGGCCTCGTGTTGGTTTTTTCTGCTGAACAGTTATGTAACTCTGGGAATAGTGAAATCTGTTCTCGTGATTGGGTCATTCATGTTTGTGTCTCTTTTTGCCCCCACAGAGCAGCTACCCAATTTGGGAGGACTTTATCACCAAGGCAGGGAAACTGCAGTCACAGCTCAGGTGAGAGTGTGCTTGTGAGCATGTACAACACTTATATGTTTCTGTGTGTTGAACAGGTATAGAACTGGCAATTGCTACAGACAACAAAGAAAATCAGTGTCTGTATTTAAGTACGTTGGCTCTTGGTCTTATGCTTTTCTGTAACTATTTAGACATAGTTACATACAGACAAAATAAAATCAATGTTACGAGTACTACTACAGGTTGTGCGGCTGTTGCGTAACATCTTTGACGCACACATATTGCCCTCAAACAGGTTTTGCACTTCTTCTAGGATTTTTCAATAGATGTCAGTGTCAATTCCCTTCTTCAGAAATTTTGCGTAGCCACATGTCCTCAGACTAACCAGCAATGACAGTTTACATAAAAGCCAAATATCTTAACAGTACTGTACAGAGATCATTATGTGTCCTTCTCTATAAAATCCTCTTTAAGCCTGGTTTAATTTGTCTTTCTAATGCTGTAAATTTACACACCTCCTGCCAAAATTGTTCAAAGTCTTCTGCTAACAATAGATGCCAATCGCAGCCACCTCACCTAGTTGGTTTTAAGTGGCCACGTGTCAGGACACAAACAACTTATGACAGCTGAAATAAAAGCTCATTGTACCACAAATACTGTAAAGATGGATGCCCCGTGGTCTAAATTATTCTTTGATTAACTGTACATGGCAGTTCTCTTGCCATTTAAGTGTCCACGTGTCCTCCTACAGACTAATACTGACAGCAGTATAAAGGCTAAGAGTTTTAACAATACCTTCCAGGGGCCACTCAGTGTCCCATTCTTCCATTTTCTCAGTAGTAAGTCTGATTAATGGTGATATGTTATTCAAGTGTCTCCATCATTTTAAGGTTAAATATGTGACCCTGCCATGCCAAAGCTAAGGGGAGTATTTGCAGCCTTGTTGCTAATGACTGACTGTTTGGCAGTAGGGTGTCTGTATGTCTGGACACAGGGAATGGTAAAAGAACAAATCTGCTGGTGATTGTATTAGCAAAAAGGCAAGTTGGCAAGTAAACCTTTAATAGGGAGCTGACGGGTTTTATGTCTTTCTACTCATTATTTGTCAAAGCATTGTTGGCCGTTGAATTGTGACATTGAAAAGAGGAAATGTATCTTGAAACAGATATTTGAAAACAGAATATATCATGATCATAATGTAAGGAGTGAAGTATACCCTTTTAAAAATAATCACAGTTTTCCCTGTATTTGTGCAAAACAGATATTGATATTTATAAATGAGAAATGCCTGCCTTTTTTTTTTACCTGAGTCAGTTAAACGATGTTTCTCTCTCATTTAACTGTTAAAACACAAGCACTAGCAAACTAGGGAGTTATGTTCATAGTTATTTGCTAGATTTCTATGATTGAATTTATTTGTACTCATTCAAATATAGTGTGATTAAGGATGGAAGGCATCAGCTGTCAGCGAGATTGTTATTTTAATTTTATTTGTTATTGGTATTGGCCCAGAATTTCACAATCAGAATATCCTTATTACAAACCAAGCTTCGGCCTGGCTTTACAGTACTTTTACAGATCCACAACCATGTTTTAGTATTTTAGACTAGCTGTTTCCTCTGCTCCTGGCTACTGTGGTTGTGGCATATGGTGCGCTGTAATGATGCCCTTACTGCTGGAGCACTAATAAAAGTGTGCGATCTAGGTTTGTTCATGGTGACCTACAAAAAAGTCCTTTCTGTTTGCTTTAAAGTCTGTGTCCAGCCACTTGGCCAAACTACCACTTTCCACAACATAACAGTATGACCCCCCCCACCCAAGGACCCCTGTAATCTGCTGCAGGACTAGGCTACATTCAGGGACGCATATACACATAGTAAAACACAAACACACCCACCTTCTCTCCTTGTACTGGATAAGTGACCAGCCAGCAGCGGTAGTGGCATATGTCTGTGTGTAATGACGTTCTAAGACAGACTACTCTGTAATTTAGCCCCTCTGCTCCCCTCTCACAAAGTGACTAGGAAATCAACCAATTATAGTGTTAGGGTTGTTCTGTCATTTTTTGGTCCAAATACTGTGTTTTTTCTGCCCATTCTGGTTTTACGCAACTATCCAACCCACACATGCGCACACAAGACAGCTTTGAAGAAAGAGGGCAGGGAGGAATATAGGCGAGCTGATTTCTAATCACAGTCTCCTTTTAACTTGTCAGTGTTTGGTCTGTTTGGTGGCTCATGGTTAATGCAGCTGTGTTAGAGCTAGGCTTACACCCAGGCTTTTTCCTTTCTGGTTAAACGTTTCAAACCACTTCAAAACTTTAAATTTAGCCTATGAACTAAGGTCAATAAGTAATTCAGGCTTCCTGAAAGAGAAACTAAATATTTTGATTTGGAGTGTAGAAGGACGGGTATGCAGTACATTCATATATAAAAAATGCTTTTATTATTATCTCTGTCATGAACATTCTACTTGTATGTTCCATCTGAAACAAGTAAAGGGAAGTAAACACAACCTCTTACTATGATTCAGATTTACTACTGTTACATTCCAGGTTTTCTGTTGAACTAAGAATAGACGAGGGCAGCAGCACTCGATGTATCTTTGTCAGAAAGAGCATTCTGTGCTGTACCATGCCAGGGTCCATGGGGAGTTTAGATTGTCTTCACCAAGGCCATGTGGACTAAATATGTTAAAGTCCATGTTCTGGACTCTAAGACAGGGCAGGTTGATTAGTAGATTTTAAGGGTAATGGTGGTAGGAGTCAGGCCATTGTTGCCATGATGTGCAGAGCTGAGCCCTCATAGCAGCAAATTTTAGACTAAGACTAAGTGTCAGATCAGACTAAATTAAAACTAGTAATTTGTGGAGTAATCACCCAGTTACATTGCTGATGACCATCTGAGCGCAAGATGCCAAATAAAAATGATACTTTTTTTAGCACTGACACTGATTTCTGTGATAAAAAAGTATGAATCTTCACTCAGGTTAAAATGTATAGATAAGACATTGAAGGGAAAAGTCAAATTCAGTTGTTTCTAATTAGAGTTTGAAAAGAAAAAAGTAATTATAGTCAATGGATGGAGTCATTTAAGAACACACATTATCATGGCTGATTGCTAACAGCAGGTGTCAGATTAAACCATTTACCACTCAGACCTGTTCAAGTTAATAAGAGCATGTAAAATGTGATCCATAGATCAGTGCATACGTGATATAAATTAACATAGGCAGATATCAGTTGGAGGTTGGTTTAGTGCCAGTGCCTGGCTTTAAATAGAAAGGAATCTGTGTGTGCCTCAGTGTATGTTTCTTTTTCCATTTGCAGGACACACCCATAGATATTCTGGTCAGTTCTGCAACAACACAGCGCTTATTAACCGATATTACATTTCATATTTAAGCAATAAAGGAAATGATTGTTCTCTTTTTGTCTAAATGCTAAGAGGAGACAGACATTTGGACATTGTCTTGGATCAGGGTTATGCTTTTTATCAGTTCATCATGTGTTTTGTTTCCCCATTTATCTCGTAGGAGGCCACACTATAACATTAACTGCAACTTTATCAAACAACTGACAGCTGTTAGTCTTCAGACTGACAAGTGTGATCAGATTTTTAGCAAGGAACATAATACAGTACTGAAAGCTCAGTGTATACAGTCTTTTCCTTTCATAAGTCATTTTGAGAGTGCACAGAACAGTGGCTCTGTGGTTAGCACTGGTCTTGGCTTGGATATCCATGATGCTCCTGTTTCCCCCTACCCAAATAGGTATGGATCAATAATAGCCATGTGTCTGTGGACATACAAAACAGTTTCCTTTATTTAGCTTTTTTGTCCAGTTGTGAAACTACCTGTCTGAAGTGTTGGGAATTTCCCATGTTGTGTTCTGAAAGATTTCCGCTGGCCTTTGGATGTTTACAAGTGTGAGAACAAACAAGCGTTTGTGGCTGATTTTTGCCATGGAAAATTTCTTTTTGTAGCATGCATAACTGATAGGTAGAGTCGTCTCTGTGGAAGAGATCAGGTATCACATGCATGGAGGACCTTTTATCTCCGTACTTGTGATCTTAATGACAGGTCTGTTGTTTCTGAAAAGGGCTAGTTAACCAATCAGCTTGCCTGCCAGTGAAGCAGCCTGTTGCCAGCTAGTTTAATGACTGGTCAGTCAGGCAGCCAGACAGGCTGCCATTCGGGATACCAGTGAGAGATGGTGTCTGTAATGAGTAAAACAGAAAGTAATATTACACCAGGCTTCCACTTCTTTTTTATGAAGTGACTGGATTTGCCCTTTCTTCAGTTTGTTCGGCATAAGCAGTTTTTTAAATGGAAATTTGTGAATGCTCGGTAAACCATACTAGATGACAAAAAAGCAGGAGTTGTCAACTGGCCACAGGCCCCCTTTTCATTTTATAGCCGGACAGGGTAGAACCCACATAGATCCTTTCAATGACCTGTAAGTGTGGTAGCGTTGTACTGCTGAGCTGGACAGATTCCAGCGGTCTCCAAGTAATCACATAGACATACCCTCAAACAGCAGGGCACATTTAGGTTTAAACATAAACACACACATACGTACTTTAATTTTTAAATGATCAAGATTGATACAAGTCTACTTTATATGTATACATGAATACACGCATTCCTCCATCTTGACAACACAAATATAGGATACACTTTTATTTATGTGATCGTCTGATGTGTGCATTTACTGAAGTTGACCAGTCATTCCCATTGTGTTTATGTGTGTGGGCACCTCCTGCCATCATTGTCATCCTGTGATCTCCTTTCTTTCTACAGTTTTTAGACTCTTCTACTACATCTAATTTACTTTCAACATGGTGTTTTATGTATTTTCATATCAAGCATGATATATATTTTGCAGGTTTTAATAAACCTCTGTCTTGCTCTTATCTTTTAGGGCGACTGTGGCTGCTGTGGCTGCCTTCTTGGATGCCTTTCAGAAAGTGGCTGACCTGGCCACCAACTCACGAGGTAGGAATATGCACACAGACATAGTAGTTTCACCTTTTATTCATTTGTTAAAGGAATCATTATGAGTCTTGAGTGCAGTGTTGACGGTTAAACCAGGTCACTCACTGTATACTGGTACGGGTGTCTGGAAACCTACTGTATGTGTCAGTGTTTTTGTCTACAATGCTTTCCTGTGAAAAGTCCAGTCTTCATCCCTGCTATGCTGAGGGTTTCTGTACGTTGTTTGCTTTGTCGTATGGGTAGTAAATCTGTCAGTATGCTGTTTCAAACTCTGCTGCTGCCTTTGAGTATGATCTTTAACCCATTTTCCCTGCTCTCTACTACCCACCCCCACTTATTCTCCACTTCTGCTACATCTGGGTTTTCAGGTTGAGTGTGCTTCAACTCTGTATATGTGTGTGTGAGGGAGTGAGAGAGCTCATCCTTCTCTAGCTTTGACACCTCCAGCACCGCTTGGTACTATTAATAGGAGCTGAGATAGACACACACATTCATCACCTCACTCACTGCAGAGAGAAGGATAGAGGGGACGAGGTAGAAAGAGGAATGGGGGAGTACAGGCAGTCATCATTCTCTCTGTGTCTCTCTCACCATATAAATGTTTGCCATGAAGGTGTCAGATTCAGTCAGCTAAACAGTGTTGCGTCATCATTCATCTGCTCTGTCATCACTTTCACTGTCCCCTCTTTCTACATACTGTGTTGTACCACAGATGAAAAGTATCACATGACATCCTTGTCATATCTGTGATGTGTTGCCTAGGCTACACTGTATACCTGAGCTCTCCAGCATTGAAGAAACCCTGGATACTGAGTTATAATGTACTGTTGACTCAAATGAAAAAAAATCACTCATCATTTCCCTTTAAACATCCCGTTTTAAAGGTGTTCTTACTCCTAAAAGGTCTGTACTAAAAAGTCATACTTAACATTACAATAGCGATTGTAGATATAGCCCTTTGAAACATGAACTCTGGCCAGTGTTCAGAGAACAGTGTGGGAGAGAATGGGTAGGAAGCAAAGGCAAATGCCTGGCAGTAGTGTCTCTCACTTTTTATCTGTTGAATTATTTCTACCTTTCCTCTCCTGTACCACAACTCTCTGACCTCATCGTCTCTCCAGTTACCTGCCATTTCCAGTTATTTTGTCTTGTGTGATGGTTTTGAAGCTGCTCCTTCTGATTTTGTTTATTCCTGCTCTCATGTAACATAATAAATGTGTCATTGACTCCCCCGTTGCAAGGTGTGAATAGTCCATTCAGTTCCCTGCATCTTTCCATACATGAGCTCATCCACACAGTTACAGAGTAGGCAGGATAATGTCCCAACTTCCACACGCATGGTCACACATATCTGCCTAATGCAATGCTCAGACAAAGGCAGTTCAGTTCAAGAGTGAAAGATACATTTTTATTATGCATTGTATGAACCTAATGTGGTAAATAACTCTTTCCCTAACATCCCTAATATTTGGAAAATATTTAGGCTTCTGTTTTAATAGGAAATATTATTAAATCTGACTGCAGTGTCATCTCTTTGTCTACCTAATTGTAGTCTTCCTGCAGATAGGCTGTTTGATTTTTCCATAGTGATTACACTTTTTGAATTGGACATGGTTCAGAGAACACCGATAGCTGATAGCAGTAGTAATTACCCATGTGTGTTTGAGAGAGAAGAGCAGTAGTGTTTTTAACTTTTTGGTTCTCTCACTTGTTTTGAAGTTTTGAGTTAATTCAGGGCAAAGCACAGTGTATAGTTGCTAGAAGGCAGTGAAGTCTGTCTGAAAGAAAATTTGACTCAACAGCTTAAATTTACCTCATTTTAACGATACTCACAGTGTGTTTTTTGGGGTGGCCACAGTTTCTAGTTGCTCAGAGGCATACGTTTTTGGCTACATCTTTTCAGGGCAGCCTCTACAGCAGCTCATAAAATGAATTTGGGGTTTAAAATCTTATGAAAAAACTTGGTCTAAGTATAACTTACGGACGAGTCATTTGTCATCAAAGCACACTGCCCTATTGGAATCTACTGTGTCTGTGAGACATTTGTTATGTGTACGTAATGGAGGGCCTGGGGTCTTTAAACACTGTGAAGATATCAACTTACTGTATTGTCCACCTACAGTACAAAGCAGAGGAGCATTGCATACTTTCTAAAGATGAACAGTCTTGTGTGTGTGTGCGTATGTGCTACAGTAGCTTTGATGTAAAACTGCACCTGGATCTGCATCAGACACACCATTTTCTGTTTCTTTATTGCAATGAGCCACAGGTCACACAGATCATAACTTTGGTCACTGATTCTTTCTTTCTGTCTATCTCCCTCCCTCTCTTGTGTGTCTTAACCTGGTTCCTATAGCCATCACCATGGTAACAGCATGGAAATCAGGTGTTTGCAGATGAAAAGTGTGTGCATGTGTGTGCATTGAACGGCTAAAGTAGAAGAGGGAACAGCCATTCCTGTGTCTATCATCACACCATAAAGACAGCTAACAGTTACGTTCTTATAGTAATAGTGACAGTAAGTGCAATATAACAACTATAAATCTAACCAGAGATTTAACAGTGCTCATAGTAGAGTCATTTAGCCTCTTAATTGTGAGACCAAAGCTTTCGGCAGCCTTTGAAAATGGCTGTATTGCTCTGTAGCTTTCAGATATTGGCAGTGATGATAGGTCATAAAAATGAATGGGTTGTTGTGTAGATTCTGCAGACTTTGATATCTTATAGCATGTTTATGGCTGTTTAGATGAAAGTACTCTGGGACTTATATATCTGTGCTATGAAGCAGCAGGAAAAAATATGTACTCGACATCTTTTTTAAAGTTATGACACGGGTAAGACCAAATCTAAACACAAATTAACTTTTGTCAGGGCCATTGTTGGAATTGTTTCCTGACAAACATAGTTGTTTTGTGAAACAATCATCCAGTGAAAACATCAGTAAATGCTCATTAAATTAATTAATTAATTAATTATGAGTCTGTGTAGTGTGGTTACAAAACGTATACAAGTTTTGGAAGTGGTCCAGTAAACCATGGCTTATTATAAATATCTTTGTTTGTTGTTATTCATGTAATTTATCACGTTATAGCCAGGTTTAAGGCACACAATTAAAGCATAGAGAAGAAATGAGAGTTAAAATGCGAGAATGAAAGTGTGTTTCAGTCACAGTGCATCTGCTTCTTTTTATTGTTAAGAATAGTACATTTAAAATCCAGCTTTTACAGTTGAGTGAAATAAAATAACTGCAGTGGCGAGAGTTTGAATAAAAGAAAGAAAGAAAGATGAACTTTAGTTTCCAGACAAGGCCTCTCTTTTCCTCTTTTGTGCTCTGTTATTCAGATTCTAATCGAGCTGAGAGTGGACAAATACTCAGCAAAGGCTGGATCTGCTTGCTTCAGCAGAACACACACATGCACTATATACTTATATGTACTATATGTGCTATATGATTTGATATTTTTGGTTGCCTAAAAAGTATTTTTCAAGTTTACTGACAAAATACCTGGTGTTATTGGACACTAATTCAATTCTTTTCTAAATGAAATCCCCCTTTCCGATTTATTTCCCCTATGAATATTCTTGGATCCAGTAGTATTTTGTTTTTCCTGCACTGTTTATTTCAGCGTCATGTGTGGACAGCTTGTCTGTCAGCAATGGATTTCTCAAGAACTGACCTGATCATACCTTTGACACTGGTTAATCATTTAATACAAAATAAATATTCATCAGCTGCAAGTCACCAAATAATGTTTGTGCGGTCATGTTGAGGAGCCAGCGTATGTCTGACAAGCTGTAAGTACAAAGGTAAGACATGTGACAGCCTGCCCACAACGGTACAAATACTACTTGCAGAAAAAGGCCTGTATCCATGTACTCCTGGCACAAACGCACAGCAGGTCACACATCACACAGCTAAAGAGTTTCTTCTGCCTTCAAGCAATCTGACTGTTTGCTCTAATAGCTTTAATGGTTCTGTTTGTATTCAGCTCATGTGATTAAATGCTAATGGTTAAACGTGTTTTGGACTGAGGAGTGGTACACAGAGATCAGTTCACATGGAACAATGTCCAAGAGACTAACAAACAAGCTGGTAATAAGATTCGTCTATAAATTTGCTTCCATTCACAGTCTGTCAATAATCTCTTTACCTACATACAACCTTCACGAACATGGAATTTACTGCGGCATATAAATTTAACGGTCCACAAAGAGCTGTCTGAAGAAGGAGAAACAGATTTGTACACCCTTGCTTTATTGGTGGATGGTGAATCCAAATGAATGCTACAACCTGATGTTTTTAAATAGTCAAAGATTTTCACAATCAAATGCATTAATAATACAGGCAAAGCAAAACAAGACAAGGCCTATTTTGGCTGTTTGGCAAAGACAAAACCAAGCAATCTGAACCATTCCCCTCCCTGAAAACATGAGACTGCACTGGTCATCGGTGAAGGATCAGACAAAGCCCTATTGAATCCATGAAGAGTGAGGGCGAGATGAAGTGAGAACGGGGCCAGAAGAACAAAGAAGGCAAAAGAACAGAATCTTGTGTGGAAAATAATCTTTTCTCTTGTTTCATAAAGCATCAGTTCATTTTTCCATATAGATTCCCTCTTCTCTTCTGTTTAGTATCAGATCATAGTTGCGTCATTCTTTCCTTCTCAGTGTATAATGGACTTGTGTTTGCATCCGTGCATCTGTTTCTGTGTGCCTGCGCGTGTGTCTTTTTTTAGCTCGTTTGCATGCCTGTGTGAATAAGTGTCTCCTGTGCTACCTCTTTGTGGTATTCCATTCACCAAGTGAGTGTGAGATTGACAGAGTGAGTAGTAGTGAGATTTCCTTCCAGCCAGCCACTGTGAAACAGCTGACTGCAACCAGGCTGCACAGGGAGATGAGGTCATTTCATACAAACAGACTACACAAGGAGAGCAAAAGTTAAACATGACATCATTTGGATTCAGCTTTCAAAAACTGCATCAAAAACAGATATGAATTGTATGAAATGATTTTCTCATCGGCTGTGAACTTTGATCATGTGAAAGGCCAATTTAATTACCAGCTCATTTTCTCACACCACCCATAGCATAATAGTTTGTTCACAGTTATAAAAAATAACTAGGGCTTTGTCACATATGGGTTGACAGCTGCCAGGACACTGTCTGTGCAAGTAGAGTGTGTCTTTGTGTGTGTATTTATAATTGGATGTGTGTTCCCGATTGTGTGCGCTGGTGAGTATATTAATCCCAGTGGCTCTGTCAGCAGCATTTGAGTTTGTTTGGACACGTCTTCCTCGGTGGAAGTGAAATAGACACCTGCCACAGAGCCAACGTGTAGAAGCCTGTTAGAGCTGCCTGGACCTAAAAAGACTATATCTTTGTGCAAATGTGTTTTCAAGGGTGATAATTACTTGGATCTTACAGTCACCCATCCAGTTAGTCAGATGGTTTTAAGCAAGAAAAAATAAATCATCACAGCATCAGACTCAATGCCCAAATGAGTGGAATCGTCTTTATACTTGGTTGCATATTTTTTCATTTTGGAGGCAATATGAGATTTTATTTTTTTTTGCCTTGACAATGATGAAATACAGAGGTTTTGCAAGTCATTCTGATGTAGTTGTACTTGATGTAGTTGTGATATTGTTAAGCCACTGTGAAAAAGAGGGAGGCTTTCTTTAACACATCCAGTCTGGTTGGAACAATGTCACCCATTGTTGCTATTATTGCAGTAATTGCTATCATCCAGCTCCTATTTCAATCAAGTGTCTATCCGTCTGAGCTGACAGGACCTGTTTCTAATTTGCATCAATCACTGAGATGCCACTGGTTCACAAGAAAAACAAAACCTAACAAACAGACGCAAACAAACTTAAACTTAACTAGAATGTTAACTGGATCACATGTGCCAGTTTGTGTGTAGTTGTGATAAAGTGACTGCGCTCTATCTTTCTGACCTGTATACGCTGCCTGGCGTGAGCATTTTGTATAACCTCTCCTATTAACAACCCTGCTGCCCCTCCTTATGGAATAGCTTAGTTCCACTGAGGCCCCTGTGTGCATACAATGAGTTCTGAAAATAACTTCCAATCTAGAGGCATGCGCTCTTCCTTTGGAGCAATTTTCAGTATATTTCTCATACATTTTAAAATACAGTGCTTATGAAGAAGAAACAAATAATGCGACAAGAAATTAGATGTATATTGTATGTTGTATAAGCTGTTTATATGATATGGCTTTGTTAAAAGATATATGGGGTAAGTTGGGCTGTAAACTCCAGGTGTCTCTTACGATTTACTTTGTACTATTTCCAGTCATCTGGTAATGCACTTGGTGCCGCTGCTAATGCAGAGGGGAAAAGCTGCTGCCAACTGTTATCCGTTATCTATGCCTGTCACTATTACAGCCGTACAAACCATATTCACTTTTTAATCTTAAGAATAATTAAATACTTAGTTAAAGCCAAATAGCTGGAATCAAGGTGTCTACAGTTTCCAATCCCACTTGTACAAAAAACCCTGTATTTGTAATGAGATCCTGAACACAGTTTAACATTTCATACGAGGCATCACTTATGTTGCTTGTGTCACGTGTGTTAAATGAATGTGGACAGAGAAAAAGAGAGTGAGTTATTTTACTTGTGTGTGTGAAGATTTAAGCTTGTAGGTGCATGT
>JAPQRN010000009.1:10335198-10354341 GCA_037367275.1 Coranthus polyacanthus
GGTGGGTGGGTGGAAGGATGTGGGGTGACACTGGGGTGGAGAATGTCCCTTCACTAACTCTTTAACAGTATAGGGGGCTCTTACGCACGCACGACCACATGCACACACTCACATAGGCATGCAAAGGCTCAAACACTCACTGCGTAGATGTAATCTGGTGGTCATTATTGCAAACAAGGCAGTGCTGTGTTGTACTCACAAACAGTTCAGTCTCTCTAGAGTGTCTCTGGTTCAAATTATCACCAGTATCTTTCAGACTAGAGGCCTCTCAGTCGCTCCATAAGGGGAAAAGGGAAAAGGTCACCAGCACATTCAGATGCCAAAACAAAAATATTATAGAACGTAGCGGCAAGTTAGTCTGATCTTCATTGCCTTCAGGTGTCTGTTTACTATACTACACATTGCGTCTTTCAACATTGTTAAGGACAATTACGAAAATGATGCATAGTCTGTGTTAAATTTAGATTTGACACAGACTTCCCCTCACATACCATAATGTCATGAGTTTGTCATAATTTTAAATGTCACTTCAAAGTGAGTAACACTAATGTTAAGTGAATTAAGTCTTCAAGAAACCTTACCCACATTTCCCTTGGGGTTTTACACAAGGAAGAATGTTGTTGTGCTTGCAGTGCGTGTCCCCTATACAAACCCAAAGTGCTAAAACTGCACTATAGCATCCTTTAAGTATATTGAGAAATGGTGTTGCTTTCAAGAAAATTTCTCATACAAGCCCCCAACACGGTATTGACAGGAATAAGGCTAACTCAAATTCGAATAATAAGCACCAAAACTCTACTTGTGAGCAAGGGTCTCAAGTAGAAGTATACGTTAAAGTCTTTCATATTCTGCTGTAGCCTGCATTGATAGTCATTGCACCCATGCAGAAACTTGAGTTACAATATTTCCTACATGTTGATGTTGTGAATACACTACAGTATTGCAGTCAGTAATCATTCATATAATATTAGTTATAACTACCATAAACCATGTGACTCAGTTAGTTAGTTTTTATTGTGTTAGTTGTTGCAGTGGGAATATGAACCTTTGATCCACTGTGAATAATTAACTGTGGCACTAGACTTTTTGCACGTTCTATGTTGAAGTAATGCTGGACTGTATTTGTCACTAATATTATTTTTGCTTGGTACACTTAGATCATTTGTATTACGTCTATTATGTCTATGTATGTTGATAGTGCTTTGTGGTTTGATTGTTTTAAGCTGCAGTTATCACTACCAATGATTTCCAGTGCTGAAAACAAAAGGGATGGCAACATTAAATAGAAAACAGCAGTGAACTTAGCCCATTGGTGGAGGTTCTAGTAAATCCTTTCTCTCTGTCTGTGGAATGTATGTCGGCCCAGAAAGGAAGATTAGAAAAAAAAGTGGGGCACCGGAGCCCAAAAAAGAGCAAGAGTGGGCTCTAGGGTAATCTGTTCACTTTGTCACCCTCTGTTTCTCTTTCTGTCTCTGTAGTTTTCGCTTTCTTTCTCTTTCCCGGTCTCTCTCTTGGTCATCTTATTCCACAAGTAAATCCTCTTTTTTTGGTTTTGATTGTGTATAGGTGATGGTGAGATACTGACCAGCCCATGCTGCTGCTGCTGCTGCTGCCACTGAGCTGCTTTTTGAACAATGTGCTGTAGTTTGAACTTAAACCTATTTGCCGACTGCCTTCTAAGATATTGGGGAGAGATTTTGCAGTTTACTTAAATATATGTATATTGCCCAAAACAGCGATTGTGGACAGTTGTTATCATAATGAATAATGTATTCTGTTTAATGTGGATACAGAATATTGTTGTACCATTCTGTTTCACATCGAAACATCTCTCAATGTTCAGTTAGCGGACTAGGCACATGCAAGGAAGAATCAAATGGTATTTCCATCATGTACTTTCCCATGGAGTATACTTCTCTTTGAGCGTTTATTTTTGTCTTGACTTTGACCGCTCATTGAACTGGCCAACTGCTTACTGACTGGATTAACTCAGGCACCATGTTAACATTATGGAACAAGATTCGGAGAGACATCAGAGACCAGGGGTGGGGGCAGAAAAAACGGAGCCAGGATGAAGAGAAACAAAAAAAGAAACAGAACCAAACTAAACACAGAAGTGAATAAATACATGCTAAACCTAGATTCAGAGAAAGAGCAGCTTAAAAGAAAAATCTGAGAAAGGAGTACAGTAGAAAAAAAGGGACCCCCATGACCTACATATCCTTTGAAATAAGCATCTGAATCCAACATTCGTAGTTCTCGTATGGCACTAGAAGAGTACAGTGAGCCAGTTAGCATAAATTAGCATATGAATTCTGCCTGGAGACTATTAGCCAGCAGAGGATTTCTTTATAGAGACCACACTTAGGTCCCGTTCAGACCTGGTATTAACATGCGTCTTGGGTGATCCGATGCCAGGTGTCAATGCACCCAAGATACATTCAGGATGCATTGAGATGCAATCAGTCAGACCGCATTCAGAAACGGTCTGAATCAAATATGGCACATTCTTTTAGCAGTGGGTACACAAATGTGTCCTGACCCATTGAAGGACGCCTACTCAACGGATGCTGTCTCTGTAAGTATCTCAGTACATATTCATGCACACACCAACACCATCATACAAGTGTGTCAACCATCTTGGGTGATTTGCCATACCTGGTACACGCCAAGGAATAGACCCAGGCTGTGTTGTTTTGTTTTCTTCTTTTTGTAATTTACAGCAGTCTATTCACAGGAAGTGCATACATATTCTTCTTCTTCCAGTCTGCCAGTTAAAAGTAGCAACACTTAGGGTCCTTGCGAACAAAATGATGATGTTTATTTGCATATAGAGCTGGGGAGTGAAATCCAATCACAAGTGGCCACTCAAGGAGCGTATGGTGATGCATTCAAATGCCAGGTGTGAAATAATGTACTTAGAGCTGCCTACTTGTGACCAGTTCACCAAAAACGGCAGGTCTGAACAGGACCATACTTTTTCTTGTACTTTTTAATTTTCATAGTTTGAAATCTTAGAAGGCAACAAATGGACTGCTGCTTAATTTCTGTGACCATCATTTGCTTCGTTTTATAAATTTGTAATTATTTGCCTTTGACATTCACCCACATACACATTTAACACACACAGCACACTTTAAAATGTGACAGTAAAAAGGATAATGGCCTTTTATAGAAGATAACATTGCATTCTTGTTATCTTAATTGGTTCCCACTCATTGCTTTAGTATCTGTCCTATCTGCAGTGTCTGAGACAGAAATGGGGAGCAACAGAGGAGGGAGGTAAAGATGCTCTATAAGCATCCAAATGTGAAGGAGGGACACACTGCATTTGTCAGCAAGCTTTTCTTGTTTGTCTGTGGCCTTGTTAGCATTCACACTGCAGAACCACACAGAGGTGGCATACTGTCACTTTCCAATTACTACTCCCTGTCACGTATACTTTCTCCTCCCCCTTTTATCTCGCCAACTCTTCACCCTGTTAACATCATAAACTGAATGTACGTCAGTAATCTACTGCATGAGATGACATTTAGTGCTTCTTTTGTTAGTGTCGACCACAGCTTTTCTCTCTGGTCCTCTTCTATCCTTTTTTTTACAACGCTTTTTCTTGTCTTGCTTTTTAATAATCAACATTGTGGTAACAATGCTAGAATTGTATTCATTAGTATTCCTGTTGCAGCGCTGCAGTGGCATACTGACACACATTCTGTTACCAGCCTTAGCTCCATTGATTCCACATCTGTGGAAACTCTTACTTTCTTTAAAGCCCAGATGTCTCTGTATACCATCACTCATTTATCTCTGTACTAAATCTTTCCACTGTGTAAATACTGTTCTCCACACCTAAGGTGACATGACAGAATAGAATGAAGGAGTGTAGGAATTTGTGCATAAAGGGTGAAACAAGACAAGTTAGTAGGAAGATGGAGAAAAGAAGGAATGGTATGAGAGGAGTCAAGACCATTCGGTTGTCAAGCAGAGAAGAAAAACAAGTGCAGAATGGGAAAACAAGACAGAATCACATGAGAAGACATTTAGGGAGACACTGATTTCAGGAGAGAAGAATGGTGTAAAGGGTGTAATGTGAGTCTTCTGCATTAATTCAGGATGCATTTCACTGCATTGCAGTGGCACACTCAATTACAACTACAGTTCAAGTACAGCCACCTTCAGTTCACTATTTTAAAGAAAACTGATTATAGATATCTATCGTAACATAACAGTCAGAAGTACAATCCACTGGCTTGTTGACACATTACCCATGTCAATGATTTTGTCACTGCACCCAACTGCTGTTGACTGTGCAATCAAGTAGAAACAAGATGGAAGGTTCTGGCACAACTTCACCTACTTACAAGGTGCGTGGAGGAGTAAAAAACTAGTAGCAGGTCTGAGACTCCGGCAGCGCTTGTAGTACAGAACAACTTTATTAAAATTAGACCAATGCGTTTCAGCTTGTGGCCATCACGGTCATCAGGGACTGTGCGCTCAAGCTCAGGCTTTTGGCACCTTATTTGAATATCATTTGACTACCTTTGCACATACTGTCACGTGGCTAATGATCTAAAATGGAGGCCATCCCTTAAGTCTTTGTCCTATCTCTTCTGTCAGTTGTATATATGACACTGTGTAAAAAGAGTGCAGAAAGAGAGTGCAGATTTTATAGTCAGTCATGACTACTGTATGTGGCCTTTTATTATCCATTGTGAGTTCATGACCATAGATCCAGAGCTGAACCTACAAAATGTCGACACATGCCATAAACCTGGTATTCACACTGTCAACACTGCGTCAATTTGCTGCAGCACAGGTTTCTTACAACAGGAAGCACAGTTGCGATTTCCTCATAAACGTTGTTGGTTTTTAAGACTTTCATATCACTGAAAGGCCACACTGGACTTGTTATAGCATCAGTCAATTTAAATTTAATACATAGAAATATGCATAGTGTGCCCCAGTACATCAAAATCAGCTATGGTTTGGTTCATTTACAGGACACATTTACAGTGAAAATAGCCAGTGTTATTTTATCCTCATGAAAACCACTGCTTTTCAGCTCCTTCACTCATCTTTTACTCATCTCCCCTTTATTCTCATTTTCTCCTCCTCCTGTCTCTGGATGACAGCTGAAGTCAGACAGTTCTGAGTTTTTGTGCGTCAGCACTGTCACACTGCAGCAGGTGCATGTGTGTTTGCTCGCCCACACGTTTGCATGTGTTGGTGCCCACTGAGGCTAGACTTGCTGACTGTTGAGTGTGTAAGACAGGCAAAATGACTTTCTGTCAGCAGCTCCTGATGAATGAAGAGAGGTAAGTTCGGTTCCCATTACAAGCCTTTGACCTTGAAGACCATGTCGACTATAATATTGCACCTTTCCTAACTTGACCCCTTCTACTAAAAAGAGCACTGAAGATTTATTAATTGATTGATTGGTCAGTTGTTGATTCATTAATGCATGCATTCACATTTCCCATCTCCCTTAGGGGAGCAGACTCATTACAGTAAAACCCCTCACAAATAGCCACCAGTTTCTTCCTTCTGCTTCGTAGAATTACAGTAGACTTCCAGACTGAAAGAGCAGACAAATAAATCAATGAATGAAATGCTAGCCTGGATCTGTGCAATGTGGGTGGCTCCATCTGGACATACCAACTGCTCAGCTTGGAGTGTGTGTGTGTGTGAGAGAGAGAGAGAGAGAGAAATGCAGTGTGTTTTTAAAGACACTGGTATGTAAAGTAGACTGAATAGTGTTTTTATTCTGATGGGTATACAGTAATGTATAATTTGAGATGATGTTAATATGGTTGTTCTTTCTGGCATTTTTTGTTTGACACCTAAATGAATATAAAAGATATTTTAAAAAATGGGAAATTTCCAGTGTTCATTTTTGGTTGTGTAAAAGCAGCAGCCTTTGTTGACTGGAGGCCAAGAAGGAGAACTTTTTAAATTTAGCCAGCTCAGTGTGGACATAGCCTTAATGCTTTCTCTAGCTCTCTAATTAGCTAGTGAACAGATTGCCTTACCTCTGTCCAGCTGGGTGAGTTTATGTGCGTGTGTGTGTGTATCCAGCTGTATGGTCTCCAGTCTCTTATCAGTGCAACCACCGGCCCATAGTTAACGGCAACCATCTGGTGCCCATACACAGAGTTGGGTTTAGCTACCCAGATTCTGTGATCTTAATGTCAGAATTACCCAGGCCAAATCACTGCTTTTTCTCTTCAGTTTTTTCCCCTCTAGTCCTCTTAACTTTCAGTTTTCTTCCCACCTGCAATCTCTTAATAGATGCAGATAGTCTCTGATTTTGTAATGGTTTGATCTTTAAAATGAATGTGTAGGAAAGCTTTTACTAACATCCACCACAGTGACCATTGTGTGTCCCTCTTTTCCTCACCTTTTAGTTTTTCTCATTGACATTTCTTTTTTGAAGACAACAGAGTTGCTGTTTAAAAAGATGGAACTGTAAATATTTCAATAAGGCATATTGTACAGTTTGTTTGACTTTTCAGCCTCGAGCTAATATGTCTTTAAACCAATGCCATGGCATACCGTTGACATGTTTTTTTTTCCTTACTCCTGGTGGAGATTTAGTTATTTAATACTAAATTACATTTAGTGATATTACAAAAATCAGAATGTTTCAGTGGATTTAATTTTTACTGAAGAAAATCACTCATCTCTTCGGATATGTTATACCCCAGGCAAATATACTTCATTCCATTGGATTATTCTGCAGCTGGAGCCTGATTGAACTGAGAGAATCATAGAGTATCATATTGCTAGGATCACATTGGCTTCCTATTGCCTTGATCCCTTATTGATGGTTTCACGTTGCATTGAATAATGTCACATTCTTACAGTGAACTGAAATGTAATCCTGTTGTAGAAATGCAGTTAAAGGAAGACATTTTGTCCTTCTACCTGTGTTAAGTTCACGGGAAAGTAGGAGTTACACAGCCTAGAATATTGTCTAGCAAGCTCATTTTAACAAGAGAGTTTAGGGTGAGAGTAATGTAACCAAAATACAGAGCAGTCACTCGCATTTACTGGTTTTCTTTACTTAGATTATGATTTAAAACTTGTAGCAGGCTGTAGGGTTAGGGTTAGGGTTAGGGTTAGTATGAGAGCTTGTAACCAAATTTGAACCTTTTAATGCTTTTTCACAAAGTGCATAAAAACACACACAAAGACACACACTCTCTGTGTCAGCACAGTGTGACATTCCAAGAGTAGTCTGGAAGGACAGAGACAGACTTGGCAACTCGACATCAAGTGGCCATACTGTCTCTCTCTCACATACACATACACACAAACTGAAAGAGTGTCACCTCTGTCACAAATGTCCCTATAGGCTGTTCACACACTAGTTCCCACAGAAAGCTGGAATAACTGAGAGCAAGAAAGAAACTACAACTAGACATATTCACTGACTCTCAGTGACATGGTAGAAAATATTTGAAATGAGACAATGACTCATTATGTCTAGTAAATAAATGCAAAAATCATATTGTGTTTAATAATGTGGGTCGTTGCTGATTGGCCACAGCCTGGAGTTTGGTGGCCAATGTAGCTATTTTCTCTTGCTTACTTACTTCTCACTATGATTTCAAAAATGTACCAGAAAGTGGAGTTTATAGTGTCTCTGACTAGATGAGTGCGTGTGTGTGTTTTCAACTGGTTTCAAGTGTTGGTGGTGCAGGCATAATTATAAGCCTCCAAAACAACCATGTCACACAGACACTATTTCTATTGACAGCCAAGAATGCTGCTACACACACAAAGTTTTGGTCTGGCCTGACAGTCAGAGCTTGCTTGTGTGTGTATATATATATATATGTGTGTGTGTGTGTGTGTGTGTGTGTGTGTGTGTGTGTGTGTGTGTGTGCGTGCGTGCGTGCGTGTGTGACAGACAACTGGAGCTGCCAATGCAGCTATTTCTATCCAGGGGTCACTCGGTGCTAGACAGAGTAGACGATGTGTTGTGTGTTAGCAGCCACTTTATCCTTAGAGCAACAAAGCAACTTTCCACAAACATCGCAGATCAGTTGATATGATGTTTTAGCCAACATCCTGATACGTAACAAGTCTGTGTGCGTGTGAAGTGTGAGCTCATTATGGATGATATGATTGAAGTCAGTATTTTTATATGAATGGTAATATTTTTCACACAATGTTCTAATCTATGTTCCATTGCAAAAACTAGGATTTTGACAAATCTCTTTTTCACATGCATAAAGTAACATCACTAACTTGGTTTCAAAGAAAAGGTTGTTTGGAATCAAAAGTGTGTAGCCCAGTAATTTAGCCCAGCAGTATCACTGTGTAAAACAGTATGACAGTATGATCACTGTTTTTTGACTCGGATTGTGGGATTGTTTTTACTCAAAGCAAAAAAATATCGAATTATCACACGCTCATACCTCACATTACTCAGCTGTCCTACACATTTTACTGAGCTACATGTGTGAAATTGTGTGTCATTTTATATGTATTAATGAAATCTGAAGTCCAACACTACGGGAGGTCACGTCAGATTATTGGCAGGCACACACGGTGCACATCCGTACTCTATGTTTGGATGACTTGAAGGACTCGGTGTTTCTATGGCAACTGGCAGACATGGAAGAGGCCACATTGACGTTTTACTTGCTGTGAGAGGTAGAAACAAGGGCAGAGGAGAGCTGCGTTTCTGTCACACATATGTGTTGCTGAATTATCTTAATTTATACTTTAATCATAAAGTGTAAACATTTTTAGTTGCAAACCTCACCTGCCTGTACCTTTTTCCCTATAATGCCATGTCTGACGCAGTAGTATATAGAAATAGCACGAGTAACATCTGCTGACAAATTTTGAAAAGGAAATGTTCCATGGAGCGAAACTCTGTTCAAATGGAAATAAGGTTATCACATGAATCTTATGAATCTGACTAGCGAGTAAGCTAGTGAGTGTAATCTATTTAACATGCTCATAATGGGGCACCTGTGCAGAAAGCCAAAACATATTTTCCTCTCCTCTAGTATGCCCCATATCAAATCCAGAAGTGGATGTGGGTGGGGTAGTGGCAAATGAATAATCTATTGAAACCAAACTCCTACCCTGACAGCACAGCTAGAGCTAGAACTTTTGCCAGCATTTTAGCGTCTGCCTGTCTTCTTTTTCTCTTAACCCTGTGGCCTCCCGGTGCCACTGTGGCATCTATCTGCCCCACCCTTAACAAACAGTCATAATCGGGGAATGGTGGGCAGATAAATAGATGGATAGGATGACTAAACAAGTCAACGCAGGAATGAATGAGCATTATGGGGTTGTGTAACAGAAAGGGCTTTTTGGCAACTAGTAGCCACACCCTTTGCAAAAACAAGCACACGTGGTATAGAGACATGGATGATTGAATGGATTGAGTAAAAGTTCAGCTCGTAATGGTCTCAATGGGAATGCCTATAAAGTGTATACTGTATATTTTTAAAAGGTACAGGAAAGTTTTCATTTAACACTGAAAATACCCCGTTTCACTCTAGTGTGACTGTCCTTCACGTCATCACTGCATTATTTGTATGGCAAACTGTTAGAGGATTTTCTTTTTCAAAGTGTTGTAGGCCAAATCAGAAGCCTCCTTTTTCTTCTTTCCAACCTCTGATGGACTAAATGACATTCTGTGTGTACGTGAGTTGTAAATCTCAGTGTGTGGGTTTGTGTGAGTGAGTGACAGCTCTGTGTGCGTGTCTCCGCATGAAGCAAGGCCTATGCTGACAGCAGAATGGCTTGCTCTGTTGGAGAGGATTCACACTTCACATCAGATCATTGCAAGCAAACTGTCTCTGAAACACACAGAAATACCCTGAACACAGTCTCATACAAGATGTCTCTGCCCCCACCCTTTCTCTCAGGCATACACCAACACATGCAGACACAGTCACACACAGTAGTGCTCTGGTCCCACAGAGAAACCAGCTAGTCATACTGAGCTGCCAGACAATAGTCCTGTCAATCAACGTCAAGGCCCTGCTTAGCGGTCCCGCCTGAGGCCTTCAGTGGACAGCTAGTTAGTCTGTGTGAAGGAGACTGACACTAGCTTCAAGCAAATTTACCAAGCACCAGTTGCAACTTCCCATCACTCCCCTTGACCTGAAATTGTGCAGTTCATAATTTAGTGTTGCCGACTGATTCCCACCGTTTTCAGCTGCTGTTGAGAAAGTGGGGTCACTGAGTTGATTTCAGTTCTAGTAAATTAATTATATCCAGCTGTAAAGCCACTCTCAATTAGTGTGAGCATAATTCTACTGTAGTTCATTATTATTACAAAGGGACAATGTAAGAAATGCTAACCACTCAGTTATAGTCATGTAGATAGTTTCAAATGGGACTTTTCATTATTTCAGCTTTCATTACATTAAAGTTCCTCTTGTATGTTTTTGAATATCTTTCAGGTGGCACCAGGGACATTGGATCAGCACTGACCAGGATGTGTTTGAGGCATCGCAGCATCGAGGCCAAACTCAAGCAGTTTTCTATGTAAGAAACAAGTCACTTTATCCCTTTTTTATTCCCTACTCAGTATACATACATGTACATACTTACATGATCTGATGTAATCCATTTCTTGTGCGGTTTCTGAGCGTATATAATGCTCATGAAAACTGCCAGCACCATAGAGTTTTTTTTTTAACTTTTATATAAACATTCAAAGTGGGTTGAAGTTAATTTCCTCCTGCATTTTTTCCTATATTTATAATTCACAGTTAATGTATTTTGACCCAAGTCATTTCCCTAGTTGTGCAACTCCAATAAAATGTATCTGTATTTGGATTGTGGTCTCATATTCTGTATCCCGTATCCTCCACGTCTTGACAGTATGTGTGTGCTTCTGCCAATGAGTACGCCCCTTGTTGTGGAATGCAGGGAAAGAGACGATTTGTCTGGCACTACAAGCATCTGTAATGTTTCAGTAGTTACGCACATCTCTTTCTCACACACACACACACTGCACAGACAAGGGGCTCTCTAATTTCGGGTGGCATTTCAGCAGAGATTCCTCTTGGATCTCCATAGCAGGGACTGAACACAGGGGGGCTGTGGTCACCACCCACCCACTGACTCACAGACAGATACACACATACACACAGTCTTGTTTAAGAAATCTCTGCAGGATGGAGGAGCCTAATTTTAGTTCCATGCACTAAGCCTGCAGCTGCCCGACTCCCAGCCTCTTAAACACACTCACTAACACATCTTGGGAGACGGGGACAGTTGGGTAATGATTGACAGACAGGACTGCACAGGTCTCTTATTTCCTCTTGTGACACACAGTAACACACAAGCTAGATGTTTTTATCCTCTTTTTTTCCTGCCCCTTCCTTTGTTAATGGTTGACGAACAAAACCGTATGCTGTTCAGACAGAAATGCAAACCAGAGCTAATGATTTTTATGAGCAACATCTGTCTGTAACTGTAATCAGGTGACGGATAAGTGATAAGTCCTGCAGTGTGAGCTTGTTAGATGTGAATACAATGACATGAGTCAAGAGTTGATGCCTGGCATCTGTTAATAAGATGTGTATAATTAGTTTGTTACATATCATTCATTAAACCTTAAGCTTCTGTTGCTTTCAATGGACTCCAACAGTGACAGCAGTTTGTTTTGAATATCCACCAACAAAATTGTGTAAATTATCATGCTGAGATAATCTGCCGCCTTTTGAAGGGGCTTCCTGGAAGGTCTGATCAGCCCTTTACAAGAACAGATGGAGGAATGGAAGAGAGGAGTCAACAGTTTGGACAAAGACCATGCTAAAGGTGAGACAAAGAAGTGTAATCAGAAAAACATAAACAATATACTGAGCCACAAATTTGAAAATATCATATCTAGAAAACACCAGAATATATGCATTTACCAGCACAAAACAGGTAATCCTGATGATATTCAGCTTGTGAAATCATCTTTTGTTATTTTTCTTCCTTATCACTAAGTGTGTGAAAACCTAAACAGAACCTCTCCACACAGTCAACTGACTTTGTGACCTTGTCCCTCTGATCCAGAGTATAAAAGAGCTCGCCAGGAAATTAAGAAGAAGTCTTCAGACACACTGAAACTTCAGAAGAAAGCAAAGAAAGGTAAGGAAACTTTTTTTTTTGTACATTGTTGCTTACAGGAATGACAATATGAAGTATTAGTAGCTAGTAACTAGTAGCATAAAGTAAACCTAGTCCTAATCAGCACATGCTATTAATAATGAACTGAAACCCTAGAGGTTACATACATGGATTATGTTAAGAGAGTAGATTAAGTTTATCCTAAGAAAATAAAGTCCAGCAGCTCAGCTTCGGATTACACCAAAACGCTAGATTTGCTTTTACTTGTAAAGTATGCACCTGGCCGTTGGTAGTACTTGAGTTAGATTTTTGCTGTGCTGAATTAAAGTCCTTTGTCTTCAAGTGGTCAGCTTCAAGCACTAAAATGAAACATCTGCTCTTCCAATTCTTTAGGGGCTATTTGCAGAAACAGGAAAAATGTTAATCTTTCATTTCAGAAGGGGAAAATGGGGAGACGATCAAATTGGATATATGGGTATATTTATCTGACAGGAGTGATGTAGTTAGAAGCAGTTTGTTCTTTCTGATTAGACTTTTGTCTAAACATTACCTTACATGGTGAACACACTCTGAGAGCTGCAGAAGGGAAGCCTCTGCAGCTCTACATATGTATTCACCTACCTAGAGAAAGAAAAGGGATTTGATGAACACTGGATTCTCCTAGTATGTTTTGGGATTTTGACAGTTTATGGTTTTAATTAATGCATGAAGTCAACAGATATTTATGAAGAGCTGCAAAAAACTTGTGTGACAATGAAGCTTCATCTATTTTGCACTTCAAATATGCCTAGATTTACACCTAATGTGTGGAGGATTGCTAGGTACTGAGACTGATTTGATTAGATTTTTTATTCCAAACATGCAATACAGAACAAAAGAAATACAAAATTTGCAATATAAATTTGACCCCATACTCCAAAAAATCATGTATTGCAAGTCCGGAAAGGAGTAGGAAGAAAACTTAAGTTAGACTGCTAAAACATAATAGTATCTAGAGCACATTGCATATAGAGACTTAACAACCTTACACAGACATTGAGACATTAGGTTACACCTTTAGTCATGGTTTAGTGTTTAGTTCCGCCACACTTTTGGTTAACTTGGATGTTTTTCCTCTCCTTGTTGACATGTGGTTCTGATACCGTCTTTCTCCTTATGCTGCACTGCAGCTGATACTCTGGGTAAGTCAGTCAGTCTGAGACATAGTCCAGGTTGTTGTTTTTGCTATAATGCTTAACCAAGCATCTTGGTTTCATTTTTAAGAAGCCACCAATAATTTATCATTTAACATAGTCTACATGTAGATGCTACTACTTATTTGCATGGCCAGTTTTCTTCCACAGAATCAGCAGCTATTGTTTATGATCCACAGTTGCCACTACATATTTACACAGTCAGATTCACATCACTCATGAATCTGTTGTCTCTTATGGGTTTTTACCTAAAGGTAACTGAAACCCCAGGGTTTATCCTTGTTACTGTGGCTTCCTCTACCTTGTCTCCTTTGCTTTTTTGTGGCTTTGTCATTCACTGTGTGCAGTTTTGCATCAGGCTGGCTTTATGATAGTACAAAGGGTGCCTTTCATTTGGATGTCCTGGGTTGAAAGCCACAAGTTGGTAAACACCTGAGTAATGAAGTGTTCTCAAACAAGAAACTAATTCAGTACCGTGCCCAGACTCCCTAAAACTGAGCCAGTGATCTTACCCTCCAAGATTCAATTACAAACGTTAATTTCTTTACAGAATCCATTATGTAGCACTGTAATATTATTATGCCTTGGCCTATGAAGGATAAATCCTTCAGTAAACTTACGGAAGCTGACTGATTCACTTGGCTCTTTCTGCTTTACTGTTCCAGATTTGGAGTGTCACAATCATTTCTGCAAATTGTGTTTTATTGTTGAGTGTGACATTAGATAAACCATGGGATACTACACCTGTTGCTTGAAGCAAGCACTTAATGTAATACCATGTCCAAAAGGGGGAAAATAACATTTGAAACCTTGTTTCAAATAAGTAAAAGATAGAGAATCATGTACCATTGACACACACAGGCATCCACAAACATGAGGATTGTTACTACACCAGCCTTTTTTTGTCTCATAAATACACACAACCATTTAAATCAAATTTGGAGGGTGTTGTAGTCATAGGACTTGAAAGAAATAACACATCATCTGTCGTCTGTCTCTGCTTGAGTCTGATGTTTGATATGTGTCTTGTGAGGGTGTTTTTCTGACCTGAGACCTCACTAAGAAACAGCCTGTGACTGCAACCTAATGTAATCATTAGTCATGTGAAAGCTAGAGAAGCTAATCTCATTTGTGTGTGTGCACACATGTGTAGACAGAGAGCCAGTGTAACACCCACCATATCCATCTTGGTTCATCAGGATCAGTAGGATCCTTGAAACTTTAAGATTTAAGGCTTTCACACATATTTTCAACACCTCCTGCTGCCTCACACTCCATCTCTGTTCTTATTTATCTATTACACATATGAGAAAAAAAATCTACTTCCTTCTGTGGTTTAAGCACAGAAGGAAGTAGAATTATTTATCTAATATTTCTGTCTAGTGATGATGTTCTCTGAATGGACTTTAAAGTGATGTAGAGTAGCATGCGTGCTGCTAGACATACAGTATGACATATACCATATATTGTAACTAAGTACAGTAGATTATATGTGTTTGTCATAGGAACTCATTTTCTTTTAATTAAAAACTCAAATAACAGCTTGTGAAATATGCTTCAGGGTGGATTTGTTTACAATGCAGTCAGTAATCACGGATTAACTGAACCTCAGTTTTGTTCATTGGTAGAAGAGGAAGAAGAGGTCACCAGCAGTGCCTTGTCATTCACATATCAACACAGAATTGCAAACATATTACACATACTGGGAATAAGCACAAACCTAAGAACAGCCCATAACAAAGACAAAGCTGTAACATAACAGAAGCTTAAGTTCAGCACTAACAACCCCTCTGCTTTACCACAAGCTGTTATTTCATGCCAGGATGTGCCTGCATTGTCTGTACTGTAACCATACACTGCATAATGAGTTTTATCTAACTGAATTATGGGGCCTCTGTGCTTCACTTGAACCAAGATGAAACCTCAATGCTCATACCAGTCTCTAGATTTACTTGATTTACTTCATTTTACAGTTCATGAGACTTTCACACAATTGTACCTTTTAGGCCATCACTGTCTCAAGCCAGTTGAGGAGGGGTAGTAGCATTTTGTTAAATGCTAAAAATATATCCTCTTGTCTTAATGGATGCTTAGTTTATTTAATTAATAACAATATGGCATGAGTACATATTTTGAAATAGTGAACTTGTGACTGAACTCCATTATCACTTATGTAAGTCACAAATTATGATGGGATACGGTCAGTCTTTTCCAAAAGTCAGTGTAAAAATAATGTGACGCTGATGTTTTAAATGCCATTTTAAACACCATTCAAGTTAGTTTTGGGCAGTACAAAAGAATAACACAGAAGAAAAAAAATCAAATTTGCCTTCTGTCTGCACCTCAACTTATAGTAGTGTCTTTCCAAAACCACTTTGGTTATGTTGAGAATGTAGTCTGCCGGGACTTAAATGAGTAGGAGAAAACCAGAATGCAGTATGCACCCTCGTTTCGCCACATTTCAGGGAGACACCACTGCATCACTGACTTTAGGATTTAAAAAGCTACTTTTCTAGAGGCTAACTAAGGCCCAAAGTAAAAAAAAAAACACTGTTACTCAGAACAGCTTGCTCAACCCAAAATCAGATAGTGTTGGGAGTTGTACAGCAGAGAGAGAAAAAATATGGTGCAATTTTAACTTTTCCACTTTGGAAACAGTTCATATTCTGTATTATAGGCTCCATATAGTTAGAACTACCATACATTCAGACATAACTCACATTCCACAGATACCGAAGAAAGTCTGGTAAATAGATTTCCAATATGGAAACACAGTTTGTCAACAATGACAATGTCAGCCAGTAACTTTTTCCTTTTAATTCCCAAGTCTTTGATAAAAATCATTTTGGTTTGCCAAACTAGTTTGCCATTTTGTCAAAGACACATAGATTTAAATCTCATCATCTTGGTTACAAACATGTTATTGAAAGATTATTCTAATCAATAGAAAAACACTGGTTTCATCAGGCTCAGTAAAAATACTTAGGAGTCATATTTCATTTCTTTGAGAACCTCGCTGAGACCCAGTGATTAAAAGAATGAGTCGGATGTAATTACTGTCAGCCATTTGATATAAGTCGATGTGTAATGACAGCAACATTTTCCATTCAGTGTGCTTTCCATCTATTTTGTATTTGTGTGTGCGTGCTGGTAATAATGGTTCATTGTCATTTTTATTGTGGTCTAGTCGACTGACAATAAAGCACAAAAACAGAGCTCCCCCCATTCTGTATCACGACATACATTGTCTTCTAGATAAGTACGTGTTTTCCATTTGTGGACAATGTGATTTGCTTGTGTAACTCTATCTGGGTTTCTTTACTATTGATTTGCATGATATAGACCCTTATGTCAAATGTCAACAAAAGACGCCAGTTGATTTTCTTCTCCCAGACACTTGAGCAGACATACACAGCAACCACAGATTGTTCACTGTGGGTTTAACCTTGGTTTATCAAAGACAGGACTGTGTGTATGTTTCTTTGTGTGTGTATATGTCTGTCGAAGTGTAGTGGGTAGATAATGCCTTTGAGGTTCACTGTACAATGTTTTGGGCCGTCGCCAGCCGTCTTGCCTCCACAGAGAACTCAAGAGGGCTTGATTTAGCTTCAGGGTATTCTCTATTACCATATCACTCACGCACACATATGCATGCACACAAACACACACTCAGTTGCTCTTAACCATGTCTAGAAACACCCTGGAATTGAAGTGTTTAACAAAGAGTAGAGAAGAGATAGTCAATAATAGGTCTCACCCCCGGCTATCTTTTTACCACACACACTTAGATTGAAGTTTTCAAAGGCAAGCAGACAGATTAGCATACAGTTGATAACCTTCTTAGCACGGCTAAACAACAGACAGGACACACTTTCAATACAAGAGTGGCTCTTTATGTGGACGTGATAGCCCAAAAAAAAAGGTATTTGAGCTGAAGATAGAAACACGTAGACTAGTAATAGCTTTGTAAGGCAGGAGAGAAGTGAAAATGATCAGAGACACCTAACACCAGCAAATGTTCAGAATCACTCTCATTCATCATGATCATATTTGCGTTTGTGATTATCCATGCGTACTGTATTTTAAACTCTTTCTCCAGTCTTTTAGTGTATGTCTTGTGAAGAGAATAGCTAAAAGGCAGGTGAAGTTCGTTTGCGGTACGGATAAGTAAACACTCTTGTGTTTGTGTAAGGTGGTAAATGAATACAACAGTACAATGCGCCTGTCTCTCTTTGTCTCCAAGGTCGAGGTGATATCCAACCCCAGCTGGACAGCGCCATGCAGGACGTCAGTGATAAATACATTCTGCTGGAAGAGACAGAGAAGCAGGCCCTGAGGAAGGCTCTCATAGAGGAGAGACAGAGATTCTGCCTTTTCGTAGCCATGCTGCGGCCTGTTGTGGTGAGTACAGGAGGAGAAAAAGAGATAAAAATGTTCACAAAAACAACAGTGGGTCTGCTCACCTCACTCTGAACTGTCTTTAGTTTTAGATTACAAAGATGATTTCTCTAGATTTCTTTCCCCAGACCGTGTCATGCAGGGACATTCTTGTATTAGCTCTTCTACCTCACAAAACACAGTTCAGGTTATCTCTGAATGTCTTTGTATTCTTTCAGGATGAAGAGATTTCTATGTTGGGAGAGGTCACGCATCTTCAGGCCATTTCGGATGACCTCAAAGCCTTGACTTCTGACCCACATAAACTTCCCCCTGCTAGTGAGCAGGTGAGAAAAAAAATAACATCAAAGATGAAGCAGTCTGTGAGCAAAAGATTCCACCTATGACTAATGTTTTCCTCCGTCTATCAGGTGATTTTGGACCTGAAGGGCTCAGACTATGGTTGGTCATATCAAACACCACCCTCATCCCCCAGCACCACTATGTCCAGGAAATCCAGCATGTGCAGGTAGGACCCGACAGCCAACGATAAATAAAACACAGGTGCTTTGTTAAGTACATCTATCCAGTTGCTCATGTTATTTTGGTCACATACTTCCAAGAACTGAGGAACAGGGAGAAAATGTATACTGTGTCCGGTTTGTTCAAGTAAGAAATTATATTATAGGATAGCATTTACATGTATGCACACAGACAGCATTTACACAGATCCTTAAAAAGTCTACATTGTGAATTTTAGGCCTTGAAATGTCTTAAGTATGACTTTGACAGGTCTTAAAATTGATTTAGTGTTTTTTGAAATAATTAATTCAAAAATGGGATAAAAGGCATTGGAGTCACATGGGAAGTAAGAAAAACATAAAGCAGCCGTAAAAGCCCCGAACACCCATAACCCAATATTTTTCTGTATTCACATCAGGATCATCATCAAAGTGGGGGCATGAAATATGTATTCAATTGCATTCATAATGGCCGTAAAAAGTCTTAAATTCAACTTGTTGAAACCTGCAGAAACCCTGACAGGATCTGCTGAAATCTACACATTAGTTCTCTGGTTCCCCTCAGTGGCTGTGTCTGCCACCCAGTGGTGAATAGCTTTAGAAGTTGTCAGATTCTTCATTTTGGTTTATGGTTTGGTTGTCTCTTATCTCTTCCTTTTTTTTCTCAGAGTTGTCATTTAATTCAAGTTACAGAGAATTGTGTTAAAAGTCAAAAGACATTCAGGTATAAATTCAGTACAGGTATCTATAAAGGTTCCTTTTGAATGACAAGTCACTGTGTGTTTCATCCTAGAAGGCAAACCTAGTTCAGCACATTGAGCTCTACATCTACTTTGTTTATGTTGTTCAGACCATGAACCCTCTGTCCTTCCTGCTTTTTGTGTTTCTTCCATTGATTTTTTGGTATGAAGCACAAAAAAATTACTGATGCTTGGATTTGTTGTGTTTTTTTTAATATG
>JAPQRN010000009.1:10387787-10400853 GCA_037367275.1 Coranthus polyacanthus
CTGGATCCCTCTGGATCCTTCTGGATCCCTCTGCTCGGTACGATCCTGAATTCAAAGGCTAGACTTCTTAAGTACTTTACTTGGTTTCTCCAGTTTCCGCTCACCCAACACACCTGAAGCCTCTCTCCAGGTGTGTTTGATGCAGTGTGACCGCACTTCTCACCAGTCTGAATATAATGTAGTCCAGCTCCACCGATTCTCTGCTCTATCTGATCTGTCATCGGTCTCTATCCAAAGGCAGCACTGAGTTAAAGGTCGACAGCTGACCTTGGCTTGTAATTACATTTGAGAAGCACACATAATTAATCCTGATGGGCCGTTCCATTACATCTGCCTCCACAGTGACTTGTAGAATAACACTGGGATATTTTATTAGCACGTGTTCTCTGATTGTAATAAGTATCAATCTGTAACCTAACTAGCCGTTGTTGTTGTTGTTGTTGTTGTTGTTGTTGTTGTTGTTGTTGTTGTTGTTGGTCGATCTTGTTGTAGCAGGTGTTGTTTACCCTCAAAGCAGTAAAGGTTGGCTTGCAACAATAAATTATAGTAAGGAGGGAAATAAAAGGATGAGTATCGTCTGCTATATTTTAGACACAAAAACAACTGGAAAGCAAGTGGAACATTTGATTCATGTCAGCATTTTCATTTGAATTTGTACTTACAGCTACACTAGTTTGGGTGATTCTTCTCCACAAAGAAATGCAGCCAGACTTAGATTCTGCTCAGCACAAAAATTCATTCATTCATTCAAAATTCCATAAGATCTCCTCATTATCAGAACCGCCAGCCAAGTATCTGCACATTTTCCTTCCCGTCACTCAGCCTTTGTTGTTCCATTCAGAAGTAGCGATAAAAGTCATACGAAGAGCTTCTGGCAAAGGCTGCGTCCGCTTTTATTTAGAACCAAGTGAAGGCGAAAACTTATTAACATTAACGCTTTGTTCCAACAAGCAGGCGAGCAAGTCTCGCTTTCAGCAAGGTCAGGGTCATAGGCCTGCTGAGACTCACAGTAAACAACTCTTTCCTCCATCTCAGCACACTCTGACTTCACTAATTGGACCGTGATTCTTTAAAGTCTTATCTGAATTCCTCTGCGCTGATTACTGTAGGTAAAGGTCCTGTGGACAATTTATTCAAATGCGTGACTGCAGAGTCACCGCAGCCAGCTTTGGGTACATTCTATTCTTTTTTTTTTATTTTCCAAACTAAAGTAGCTGAAGCACTGTATGCCATTACATAGAGCCTGTGCCGTAGTGGAGATGGCACTGCTGCTTTCTTTCTGTTCCCCTGTGGTTTTTTTGGGGGGTTTTTTGTGCTGCTCTGGCAGCTGCGGCAATACTGTGAACTCAGTGTCATGGACAACAGGGACTGCAGAATATTTAGCGAAAACAGCAATATACAAGCAACTGTACAAGTAGATTGTTCAGTAGAGCGTCGTCCCCTCTCCTCCACCTCTACGTCACTTCATAACACAGTCCACAGTGTACCCTCAGAAGTGTCTGGTCCCTGTTCTTCTTTCATTAGTCATTTCATGCCCGCGTCTTCTTCTTCTCCTTGACCACTTTCTGAGGTTGTGTTCTACTGCTTTTGGTGAAGGATGGAACAATACTGTGGCCTTAAATACTGCATCACCTCTTGTAATTTGCCAGGTACTTGTTGCACCATTTCCTCATTCCCAGTACAATATGAAGAAATGGTACTGATGTAAAGTGACTGCTCTGTTAATGAAATATTGATTATTAGGTTTATGGCTAATTATTAAGACATTATACATGTGCTTGACCCCAGCTCTGCAGTAGTTACTAATGCGACATCTAGCCGTACATAAAGCACCAAAGCAAAACAAGCGGGCGTGCGAACTGCTTGTTTCTCTCCAGTTCCTGGACATATGCTCTAAAAAAATTGGATTACTTTTCTGGGGAAAAAAAGCACATGAGATTTCATGCTGTTGGCTGAACCCCACAACCTCAATATCCCCAACTCATTTTGTAATTGTGTCTTATTCTGTTTCACATTTTCTACAGCTGCTGCTCTTGGCAACCTGGTGTCTGATCTGGCAGGACTAGGGTAAGAAAATCGCACACATACACATGAACTTCCACATGAACACTATATACATTATATTTGTCTGAATCACTATGATGCTTAAAGTCTAAGCAGGAAATTCAAGTCCCCCGCCCCCCATTCATAGTCTGAAACCAGGAGGAAGATAAAGCATGAATGGCAAAGAAGAAAATGAAATGCAGCCGCTAGCAATCGCTGGTCCTGAGGAAAGATGGCTGCAAAGAATTAAAAGGCTTATCAATGTTAATGAGAGGAGTCTAATAATTTGTCTAGACCTCCTGAGAAGAATTTAGTCCTTATTCATTTAGTTCTTAAATTAATCACAAAAAGTTCCTGCTGTAAGAAAAACAAACAAAAAATAAATTAAATGAACACATTTAAGAGTAAGTGTCTTTCCTCAGAGCACGTTGAAACAATATAAACGTATTAAAACACTTAAGTTTAATTTATTTAAAAGCCAACAGTGCATCTGGAGAAATCATAAAACATTTAGACTGCACAGTCACACTAGGATTGTACTGGATTTTTTTTTTATTGTGCTCTATTCTTATGAGAATGTTTTATTACCGAGATGCTGAAATCTCAATTTCATGACCATGACATGAAAGAAATATCCCACCACACTAGAAGAGCTTCATTAGTGCGACCCAAGATTCATGAAGTGTGTTTTCATCTCTGTTGTCTCCTCTGACTTTCCTTCATTTTTATTTTCTTTCCTGAGGAAAAAACACGGACAAAAACAAAGCAAAACTGCCTGGAGACTGAATCCTCCTCTGTTTCTCCAGAATTATTAAATAAAAAAACAAACAAACATGTCTATCAGTCTGTCGCAGGTTTCTGCTGCATAATGAACCACAGGAATCTTCAAAAAGGCTTCAAAGGTTGCATTGTTTTAAAGATGTGACCTCAACAAAGCCACGTGAAATGCAGAGAAGAGGCCTCGTAAAAGACATAACAAGACAGAAATTACGTAAAAGATGCAACAAGAAAATGTTTTAAGAGATACAATAAGACAAAAAATGGCATAAAAAGGAGACTTTCAGAGACAAGTGGAAGAGTCAGTAAAATGTAAATCTATGGCAATTCATGATGGCTTTTTGTACGTTTGGGTCTCGGGCTGAAAAAGTTTGGGAATCACTGTTTTAAAGGATTAATCGCCTAATCGAGGACTACGAGCCACTTCAGGGTCTAGTAGGCTTCATAACCTGCCTCACAGTCTTACCCACCATAACTTGGAACAGTTTGAGATATTACGTATAATAAGGAACCACTACAAAGCGGACGGCGCTGCTGCCAATGCACTCTTTCAGTATGATGGATCGCTCCAGTTGTTGTGGCCTTTGCTTGTGTGCGTGTGTCTGTTTGCACCACTCAGTCATAATTGGAAAATACACCCCTTGTGGCCAGTTTGTCAAGGTGAAACTAGATTAGACCAGACAAGGCAGGATATTTTCTTTATTTGATAGATATGCGCCTCTGAATGTGAAGGCTGTTTAGAGTCTCAACGGTGCTGCTGTCCTTCACTGCTACCTTTGTATTACATCTTATGCTAATTTCAGAAGGGAACGGCTTATGTGCTCACATACGCAGTGTAAACCCTGTGCTTCAAATTATGCTGAGTTTCAGACGCACCTTTGTAGCAGTTAAGAGTGTGATTCAGCTGCTGACGAGGAGGCACGGTAGATTTCTTGTTGATTGGTGGATAAACTGAAAAGCTGACAGATAAGGGGACCCCAGGTGTTTTCTTGAAAAGCAGATAGCTTGTTGGATCGACGCTAGGCTTGTCATAATGAATCTGATCTCTTTGCTCTTTGCTCTGTTTTGCTCATTGACGTGCATGAAATGTTTTCTTAATAGCAACAAATGGCAAAATGCCTCAAATTATGAGCCTGTTTGCAGGTTGTTCTTACTGCACTGTAGTTTACATTATCAGGCAGCCTGGATAGAAAACCATAGTCAGTTTGTATTCATTGTTTTGTTTATTTCACCTGCCAGATGACCTTGGCATCCGAGGTCTCCCTTCACTGCAAATACTCAAATAAAATGTTCACGTTTAAACCTTCAGCTTGCATTCACTGAGTCCAAAAGTCAAGAGAAACAAGAGGCGCAGTGGCGAGAGCAGACAGGCTTTAACTGCAGTTCTTGTTCACAGTTTGCCATAGATCTATGGGAACTGAGTCAAAGACACCTGCCTCCGTTGTGTAATTGGATGGATGTAGCCGTCAATGTTTCTCTGGAGCCTCTTTGGTCAGTGTTGTAGTGATTACAGTGCAGTGATTGTTTGTAAATCCTCCCACTCACCGTCTGCTTTCCTCAACTAGGAGACAGTGACTGAGCTCGGCCGCCGTTCCTCTCCGCTGTCATATAGACTTTTCTACGGCGTGTGTTTTTGTTCCTGCGCTGAACAATCTGCGCATCCATACTCACTTACACTAGGTGTTTATGTGTACATTTGTCATGTGTAGAGGTTCACGTTCGGTGAACTTCCCTCTTTGCAGATGTCGGAAAACATGCTGAAGTGTGTAATTTAGCTGATGATTCATTCTGTCCGTTGACACTCCTTCCCAGCTCAGTCTCAGCTGCCGTATGGCCACAATGCATCGGTGGATTTCTGGGGCAGACACGACGTCTAGTGACGCATTACTGCATTAGGAAGCGTTTAAGAGAAATAGATAGAGATAGATTTTCCCTTGTAAAAGAGCTCTGGCTGTGATGCATCGCTGAGTCCCTTGGGGATATGGCATGTTGACACTCTTCCTCTTAGGACGCTCAGAGTCCAAGGTCCAACGCAAGGTTGTTCAAGAATGCAACAGCAACAGATGCTTTTTGACACTTGAGCTTCATCCTGGGTTCTCTTGTACAAGGGCGACCTCTATAATGTTCCTCCCAACACTAACAACTGACACACAATAATTACCTTGAACTCCAGCCGATTACTCATTAGATTTTTTTTCCTTATAGTTTAACACTTGACACATCCGTTGAACATACGGCCTGCGTGAAACAACACATTTGCCCTTCCTCCTTTTTCGTCCTTTTTATTTCATAAAGCCTTATTTTTTGTAATGTAAGTAGAGGTAGATGATGGGTGAGATTAGATTTATTTTTCTGACATGGACATAACAGTATCATTGGAACTGCAACATATAATTACGTACTGTACCAGATGTACTGTATTAAGCGCTTGTAGCGAAATGCTAATTTACAACGCCAGTTCACAGGAGGAAAAGATAGGCAAATAAAAATACAGGTATAATACAGGTATGCGCGTGAATGCAGATATCTAGTAGGCCAATCACATGGCAGCAACTCAGTGCATTCAGGCACGTAGCCATGGTCAAGACGATCCGCTGAAGTTCAAACCGAGCATCAGAATGAGGAAGAAAAGCGATTTAAGTGTTGTTGGTGTCTAATGGGCTGATCCTAGTTTTTCAGAAACTGTTGGGATTTTCACGCACAACCATCTCTAGGGTTTACAGAGGATGGTCCGAGAAAGAGAAAATATCCAGTGAGCGGCAGCGGCATCGTGTCGAAGCTTGAAGCAGACGGACTGTACACTCACCGGTCACTTTATTAGGTACACCTGGTACTAGCAGGTGTACTCAATAAACTGGCCAGTGAGTGTATGTTCTGAGAAAAGGACTCCCATCTGCTATAGAAAACTGCACAAAACTGTTTTTTTTTTTAACTAATACGAGAGCAAGTGTCTTTTTTTAATCACTTAAAATTCAGCACAGCAGAAGACGGTAGTTTATTAATGTCCACAGTAGCATTTAACACACGTATTCTAAAAAGGAGCGCACATCTTTAAGATTTTATTGGCCGATCTAATGTTTTTTGCATGTGGAAAATGTTCTCAAATGTCACGTTTTTCATGCTTCTCACACAGCCGCCATAGCCACATCTTGTTTTTGTGGGGAGTGACTGGCCTTCACTAACTCTGCTTTCAGTACATTTCATCACTTGTATGTTACATCATGTATTTTGGGTGCTGCAGGATTTATTTTCTGACACAGACCTGATTTGTTTTGCTTTGTGCTATGGTAAATGTGTGAAATAATTGATGACTGAATTTAAATGAAGGGCTTGAGGTGTTTAGTGACGTGCAGAAAGTAAAAAAATGCTTATATATATTTCTATGTTTAAATCTCATCTTTATGTCTTATAACAGTAGGGGTTTCATTCGTTTAGTCCGTTATATATAATGACACAAACTAAAACAGTATTTTAAAACAGACACACACTCGCTCTGGCTTTTCCTCCTTATCTTTTTCTCAGTGTGCTACCTGCTACTTATCGCTCCCCCTGACTCGACAGCCCCATCTCAGGTTTATTTGTGTGTGCAGTGAACTGAGGATCCATTAGCTCCACTGACTGAGCTAAATCTCCCCAGGGTGAAAATATTGACCGAGTCCTTCTTGTTGCTGCAGCATCCTAATTTTCCAATATCCTAAAATGTTTGGGGTTTTTTTTCTGTCTCAAATCTAGAAGTTTCTTACTTTTATTGTTTTGTTTTTGGGGTTTTTTTTCCCAGTGTTATTCATGTTGACACTACTGAAGGCAGAATTTCCTCTTTTTTTTTTCTCTCCCTGTATAGTTGATCATCCTTGAAACTTTAACCCTCCCATAGGTTACGTTTGGGTACATAAAATAATATAGAGCCCCGCTATCTGACTGTCCGGACTGTAATGGGTTGTATATCAGTTTCAATCAACAGAACCTTTAGCTTCTGAACCACAGTGAACAATGAAAAGGTTCTGAGGATTAACGACCTTCAACAGTTCCGTCTCTGTTACTCAGTGAACATTTTTCTATCCGCCGCCGTCGGTCTTTGCTCTGTCAGCTGTGTGAAGCACTGACAAGTGCTGGAGATGATTTCGTTTATAATCACCATGGAGGCTCAGATATGTTCTCTCTCTGTTGATGTTCAACACCCTGCTGGTTTATGACGGACGACGGCAACAAGGAGAAGACTGGAACGTTAATATGTCAATTTATTTTCATTATTATGGATTGCTTTGCTCGTTTACTTTGCTGCGCTGAGCGCGAGGTGTAATGGATCATGGCATTCATAACGAAAAGCTTGGGAGTAAAGTACGTAAAGCTGAAACAAACAATCAAAAGTGATGTAAATGTAATCTACATTCTGTGTGATTTAGAGAATGAGCCTGATTCTGTCTGTTTACAGTGTCTGTTTGCCTGTGGCGTTTGGGCCTCATTTGTTTGAGTGATAGAAGATGTCGATGCCTGAACGCGCTCAATCCCTGCCGTCTGTAACTGACTGAAATGTCTCCGTTTCTGACCTTTACGTCAGTCATGTCTCTCTTCTGTTGTGCTTTTCTCTGTAGACTGGCAGGTTATGTGGAGGCCCTGGCGTCTCGGTTGGGGATGCAGATTCCCGACCTGAGTCCGAAACAGGCGGACATGTGGCAGACTAGGGTCAGCTCTCACACAGTGAGTACATCTGTTCCACACTAAAACCAACAATCAATAATCAACCTTCTGTCTGGTTCAGTTATTACAGTTTTTTTTCATTTAGTATTTCTCTTTGGTTTCATGATGGCATAAGAACTTTTAGTTTTACTTAAAGAAATTGACTAGTTTTAGTGTAGTTTTTATGAGTTTCGATGAGGAAAGCCTTGATTTGTAAGAGGTGAAAAGGGAAGAATGAGAGAATGCAAGACATCAAATATTCCTAAAACCATTGTTTATTGTCCAACGCCATTTTATTATTGTACATCAAGAACCAAGGTTATTTTACCTGCAGCTGTGTTGGGTTTTAGTTCACGTTTTGTGTTCATGTATTGTTAATTGTAGTTTTTATTTAGTTTTCATGTTTTTAAGAAGTGCCATTTTAATTAGCACAATTATTTTTTCACAGCTTCTGCTTTCCAAACTTTCTCCGACTCTTTTAGCCTGAGCCAAATATTTACTTCGCATTCCAATTACTGTATGTGTGCGCGAGACGGAGGCCTTTTATACTAATAAACACTCGACATAAACAGTCAGTGCGGATATTAATTAACCTGCTGCAGTGAGCATTTCAATACTTGTTATGTAACATGGAATCATGTCAGGCTTTTACACACCGACAGCAGAAAGCCAAGTCTCCGATGTGGCCCCTTTACACCACTCATTCACTTTACGAGAAGATTAGAAGTGAATGATTTATAGTTTGTTGACTGGCGAAGTGTGAAATGTAATTAGCTTTAATTAGCGTCAGTGATTAGTCTGGCAGTAATAGGCTTTTGGCTGATTGTGAAAGGTCACCTCAATTGTTTTGCCTGGGAAATATTTGTATTTTTCCTCCCAAACATGAAGTACACGATGTGCCTATGATGTAAAACAGATGAGTCTTTAGACATTAAGGGTACTTTCTCACTGGCTGTTCAGTGTTAATGCAGCGTTAATTTACTGTTCATTTCACAACATCTTAGACACAATGTACTTGTCCGTGTTTCGCGTAGAGCATTTGAAATTATTTTGAAGTTGTTTTTTTTTTTTTGTGAAGACGCTCCTCTCACTGCCGTTTTCCTCTGTGCAGGGTAAAGCCATCGGCGTAGGCATCGGCTGCATCCTTGGCATGTTTCCTCTTCTGTTCTTCAAAGATGATGAGAAGGATGAGAAGAAAGACGGCAAGACAGAGGCAAAGGAGAAAACGCAACCTCCTGCTGCAACAGAAAGCAGCAAAAACTGAAACTATCAATTTGCCGGCGACAGATACTATTTAGAATACACTAGATTAATCTAAAGTGGGACTGATTGGCCTTGTCTGGTGGAGTGGAGGGTATGGAAATTAACTTCATACAGTCTAGTCATCAGGCAAGGCTCAATGAAAACTATCCAAAGTAGTCTGAAGAGGATTATAGAGACTATTTTGATTGTAGAATCTGAATTTAAGCACAGAGACCTGGCTGTCTCTTGAAGGGACATTGAAGACCGTTAAGTTGCTGGACCGCTGCTGCTCCAACTATTGCACCCTAACCTCACGTTGTTTTTGACTGACCAACGCAAACTGAAATTCATTTATTTAACACAAACACATCTTTTTTTCTGCTCCGCTGAATCTGTTGAATGGAATGAATGAACGAATTTAGGCGCTTAGATGGTGAAAAGGCAAGTACGGCGACAGAGGGTTTGAATCCTCCCTACGATCTACAACGTATCTAACAAAGTGTTTTGGTATTCATGTTTTGTGGGGGGGGGGGGGTTTGTCAGTAATCCTCATCACACATAACCATTTGGGCTTCATTCAGCAGTGCTAAAAACAGCCACTCTTCCCGTGGTTCCTGTTCAGTTGCAAGTGTCATAAGCCAAGGTAACTTATTCATATGAAGATGCAACCTATTCTCCTTCTTAGTTCAACAAGCATGTCTGCTTTTTGACGATTTTGGCTTCATCCAAACTTGATGCCAACCAGACGGTTACCATCAGTGAGACTCAAGGTGGTTAAATATATAACACCTGCTAGCCTCTTCTTTTGACGTTTTTTTGGGTTTTTTTGCTGCCTTTTATAACGTGCACTTTTACGCTTTGAAGTATTCACCAAAAGAAGTAACACGCACAAAATGTACATAGGCAGTTAGGCCGTGTAACCGATTTTCTGTGTTTATCAGGGTGTCTGCAGGTCCTTGAATTCAGTTTTATAAATATTTCAATCAGGAGAGACTTAAAGTTCAATGAAGAGAAATGGAGAAGGTGTGCAGTATGTGTATTTTGAAATGACATGAACAAGGAATAGAGTTTGGGGCTTTGGCTCCAGCAGCAAGAGCACAATGCGAAGGGAATTAGGAGTGAAGTGTTACGGAGAAAACTCCCCCGGAGCTGAGAGACTGGCGGTGGTGATGAAGGTGGACAGAGCTGAGGACGGGATGCCTCAGGGAGTTAAACTGGGACCAGGCGACAGAGCTGAGGTGGTGAAGGGGTCGAGGAGGGTTGCAAAACAGCCATGAAACAGAAATGACAGCAGAGTTCACGCTTTAAAGGTTTGACAGCTCGCAGGCGGGTCAGGTTGCGATTGGATGAAGACGGACATCAGCTGACTGAGTTTAGAGAGAGAGCGGGAAGCTGTGCTTGACTTTAAAAAGCCTGCACAGGGAGACGGTCTTCCTGAGCGAATTTTCACTAAGCTCCATTAGGCTTTAGAAGTCATTAAATAGTCTTAAATTTGCTTCAAGCACTTGATCTAATTACATGTATACATCTTTTTTTGTCATGTGAGTCAAGCTTTTCCACACCTCTGATGTTACAAACCTTTAAACCCACCACTGAAGCTATTAATGTCTTTAACACATTTAACTTTAAACTTTAAACTCGCTCTCCTAATCATATTCCTACATGAAACCTACCTCTGCACAGAACCGCATATAAACTACTTACCTTTATATTTATCTGCAATGCTTGAATAAGAAAAAAGACGACTTGTCAAACACTCAAGTCTCGAGTTTGGTTGAAAAAAACCTCCAAAAAAAAAAAAAGTCTTAGAAAGCAGTATATTTAAGAGTCTGATACCTGTAGACACCCTGGTATACGTACGTAACAAGTATGTGCTACTTACACCGACGTTTGTGAAGAAAAGTAGAGAAATACAGACAGGCAGAAAAAAAAAAGGAGGTGGAGAGGATCTGCGGCTGAAAGATAAATTCCAACAGTGAAGTACGTGAAACCTCTAACAGATGCACACTGACCTGCTCTTCTTTATGATTAATCTTCTCCAGGCTCTGCAGCTCTGCTTGTTGAAGTAGCACCAGGCCTTGAGCCAATTTAGAACAAAATAAGGCTGGCCTGGAAATGCTCTTGATCTTTTTATATCCACGGGGCTAACGTACAGCGTTAGTCCGACGGATGGTTTCAGTTTGACTTTTGACTGTACAGGAGGACTGTAACCTAGTTTCCATTCTGTGAAGAAGCTGGTACTAGGTATGTTACCGAGTATTTGTACCAATATTATGTCACTTCTCTACTGCCCTCCACTGGCTGAAATTCAGAGCTTCTGTCACCTGTTTTCTTTTCTGTTAAGCATTCAAAACCTTGCTCAGTGTAGCCGCCAAGCCTATGGAGCCGTTATCACTTCATCACTCTACGATAGTTGTTCTGAAGCATTGCTCTAAATCTTGATATGCAAACTAGGCAGTCTTCAGCATCTGGCAGCCACAAAACAGGAAGAGACTTGTAAGTATATTTGGGATAACAAGTCACCGTCATCTTAACACTTCTGTCACTGATTTTCTGTTATATTAAAGAGTTCAGTTTTTCATCTCAGCAGCTGAATTAGACTGTTGTTTATGGCGTCGAATCTGAAATGAACACAAGCAGCTAAATGTCACTGAATTGCATTTCCTTTAAGAAAAAGTACTGAACGTTTTTTATAGAATACTCAGTCCTGAATTATGTGTTTTTGGTGTTTATTCTCTTGTTCTCAAAGTATAATGTTATGAATAGAATATTATGTAATATTCTATTCTATAATATATTATTTGTCAGCACAAAACTCGTCTTTCTTGTTATATTTTTACAAGCCTTCTTCAGCTGAAAGGACTTTGCAAGTGCTCCATTTTTCAGCCCATAAGAAACTCATTAGACATGCTCTAAAAACTCGACACAAGCGAGACTTACCCTGTATAAGATTGTTCTGCTTATTTATTATGTGGGAAACGTGATGAAATTGAGAAAATATACAAAAGAATGCAACTTATTTATGTAGTTAGGATTTTTGACCTGATTGATTGCCTGATCTCCACTTTGCATGTACTACTAATAAAAATCCTATTGTACATGTTTACTTTGTTATAATAAAATCTAGTCTGATCATTTCATGGTATGCATCACTGAAGGTAAAAAAAAAAAACAGTAATTCAAGTTAGATTAACATGCACATGATCAGACACCTGTGACAAAAATCTATTTATAGCTGGTTATATAATAAAGCACAGGATGGCTGCTGTTTAGAAAGCCAACGATGAACCACACCACTGTCATAAATAATACAAAACAGGATTTTCTGTTTTTGCGTGGGCTTGCAGAGCCTTTATTTGCAACAGAGCCCTCTGCTGTGAACCAGCAAATGCAGTGCAGAGACTTGGAGCATCTGTGGTGCGGTCTTAAAGGATGCACAATGTCGGAGAAAAGACAGGAATAGATTCCTCTGAAGAGAGTAGCTTGCTTCCTTGCACCACTTTGTTAAATTGCTTTTGTGCTTAAGACATTTTTGTGTCAGTCAATATAAAATATATACATATATATATATATATATACACATAATCCCGGTTTCAAAATAATGTGGGTAACCTGCTTAAAACTGGTTTCCTGGATTTTCTTCACATGTATTTGTTGGTGGAACGTCATCGACCTATTTTACATGTCACCAAAGCTCAAATATGATTTTACTGAATTTATGAAAAAGCAAATTAAATATTAAACAGCTGCCTTTTTTGGGGTGGTAAATATGTTGCAGGTACATGAGTGCATGCTGTACAACGCCTGCAGCATATCTGTTGCTATTTTTCTGTAATCTGTTGTATGTTTAGTTTGTTGAATTTGAAATGTATTTGATAGATGATAAGAGCTGAACATAGTTCCAATACAGAGCACGAAACCGACGTGTTACTATTGCCAATATTGTCCCTAGTTGTGCTTTTACATACACAGTATGATTAAAAATACACAGCTTTCATCCTCATAAAACCACAGTGCACTACGGACACACAAGCACAGTAACATATATATAACAAAATACACATCACGGCTGTGGTTTGCTTTGAGCCGGCCCTTAACCTCTGTTGTAAAGGGTTTTATATCTGTAATTAATTAGATTTCGGTTGATGTACTCCAGCCCTGACAGCCCTTTATGGAGAAAACCGATTATCTAATTATTATTCAGATCTACAGTGTGGTATGTTATGGTTCACCGTGCTCCTAGTTACTGTTAGTGTCTTGTCTTTGACTATATCTGGAAAGAGGTTTTGGAGCTAAACTGTTAATACATTTGAAAACAAAAATGAGC